>JAOXOE010000874.1:14551537-14569692 GCA_028565055.1 Phoeniculus purpureus | reverse complement strand
GAGCCAGCAGTGTGCTCTTGTGGCCAAGAGGGCCAACAGCATCCTGGGGTGGATCAGAATGGGAGTGGTTAGCAGATTGAAAGATGTTCTTCTCCCCCTCTGCCCTAGTCAGACTGCATCTGGATTATTGCATTCTGGGCCACTCAATTCAAGAGGGATGTGAAGCTGCTGGAGGGAGTCCAGCGTAGATGAATGAGGATGATGAAGGAAGTGAAGCATCTACCTTGGGAGGAGAGGGATCTCTTTAGATTGGGGAAGAGGAGACTGAAGGGTCACCTCAGTGAAGCATCTCCCTTACGAGAAGAGGGGTCTCTTTAGCTTTGAGAAGAGACTGAGGGGTGATCTCATTAATGTCTACAAATATGTGAAGGGTGGGTGTCAGTAGGATGGATCTGGGCTCTTCCCAATGTCATCCAATGATACGACAAGGGGCAATGGGTGTAAGCTGGAACTTACGAGGTTCCATATGAATGTGAGAAGGAACTACTTCACAGTGAGGGTGATGGAGCCCTGGAAGGGGCTGCTCAGGGGAGTTGTGGAATCTGCTTCACCGGAGAAATTTAAAACCCCCCTGGATATGTTCCTGTGCGACTTGGTCTACGTGGTCCTGCTGTGGCAGTGGGATTGTACTGGATGATCTTTCGAGGTCCCTTCCAATCCCTAATGATTCTATGATTCTCACCAATATATTCCAGGATGTAATTACATTACAACAGATGATAGGAAGTCATCTTCCTTCATCCTTGTGGAGATACAGAGATTATTGAAGGGTAGCTGAAAAGCTGAGTGTACTATAGCATTAAAGCTGTTCTATGACTTATTAATGAATCTAGTTTTAGGAGAATAAAAGACTCCACGTTTGATTACACAGAGAAAAATACACATCAATATTGAAAGCTATTCAGCACTAAGGGGAACTCACACAACTGAAAACAAACAGTAAATAAAGCAAGGGGATACCCTGCAATCATGCAAATCATGCAACACTACATGTTTGGGGAAGAGTGGATGGAGAACTTCTTGGAGGAAGAGGACCTGGCGATGTTGATGTCAGCCAGCTGAACATGAGCCAGAAGTGTGCCCAGGTAGCCAAGAAGGCCAACAGTGTCCTGGCCTGCGTTAGAAATAGTGCGGCCAGCAGAATTAGAGAAGTGATCCTCTCACTGTATTAATGAGCCCTCACTTGGAATATTGTATTCAGTACATTCAGCATGTCAGACTGGGAGATGAATGAACCCTTTAGGTTCAGCCTGGAGGATGTGATTAATACAGCCTTTAAGGCACACCTGGCTCAGGTCAGCTTCAGCTGAAAATACTTCTCACTCCTAGCTTGCAAAGAGTACATCAGACCCTCAAACACCCTTAACAACAATTCTAAAACCACACACTTGCTTCACAAAGAGCTATCACATGCTAGTAATTTTACCCACCTATCCAAGTTCAGTTGATCATGATCCAGAGGTAAGAAGTAGCTTATTTCAGGTTCCTGGAGTAACATCCCATTCCCTAGAAATGTTACTTCCTGTATAGATTTACGCAAGGAAACTACTGCGCTGACCTGCAGCACTTACATGTCTATCTCCACTCACACTCTCCTGCACATAACAGGCAGCAAGAGCCTAGAATTTAAATTCCATTGAGAATTGTATTCAACAAGTATGATCATTTAATAGGATCATAAAATGGATTAAAATACACAATGAACTTATCATAAGAGAGCACAGATTTTTTTTTTTTTTTTTTTAATGCAGACAAGTTTTTGTGGTATTTCTTAATATATTAAAAGAATCCATGTCTACACTATCTAAAAAGTTAGTTTTAACTTTTATGTAAAAAATCAGATATATCCAAGTTAACAATGCGTACTGGAAGTATCAGAGCACAGAATTATTTACATGTCTAGCTGTTGTGCCCTGAAAATAGGGTAATAAGCCCTGGTAATTCCTAGGTATTTAAGAATATAACAGAATAACACTAGAAATAGCTTAGCGAATGATTTAAGAATGCTTCAGGCTGTAATTATGTGCAGATAAGGTCACCAAGTAGAATATTCTTGGGGTGGTTTGGAGTTCATAAAATAGAAAGGTCTTATTCTAAGGTACTAATCTCATTCTGCATAATTGAGGTGAAAAAGTAGTGGCACGACAGTATGTGATTTAGTCACATAATTGATAATTGGTATGCCTCTAATAGCACCTTTCCACTGAACAACAGTGTGTGAAGCAAGGGTCAAGAAAAGAAAGAACAGTGAGAGTTTGGAAAGGGAAAGGCATGTGTTGAACTATTTTGCTCCTGTTCAGTAAATAAAGAAAGCAGAAACTTACGCCAAACCAGGAGGAAATTTCTTTGTGCTCATCCTTCTTACACATCTTCTATTACTTTGAGCCCTTCCCTTCTGCAGCACATACCCTCTGAAGGCCAGGCAAGTCTGTGTGCGAACCCTATGTCCCCAGCTGAGAGGTGGAAGGAGACAATACCTGCTGCCTTTGCGTGCCACATGCCTGCAATGCACTGCCAGTTCAGAGTGAGTGGGATCCCCAGCCAGATTCCTGTGCAGAGCTGGACCAAGGTGCAGCATGCTGATCTGATGCACATCTAGTACTGCGTCTATCAGAGAGCAACAGCTTAGTCTAGGTAGCACATGGTGACTTACTCAGCTTTTCTTGCCTGTATGGGCAGTGGTCACTGTCAGCTGTACACCCATGCCACAGGCTGGTTAGTGGCTGCTTGGCCATGCAACAGCAAACCCCTGCTTGAATCACCTGTTCAAGCTAATGTTAAGAAAAATCTGCACTTTATTTAATAAAGACTCCCACATTAGTATGCAAAACTAGAATCTCTCAAGGTTGCAGAGGGAAAAATGAGCAATTGCACAGGCACCCCATGATCTGAAAGCCTCTGTGTCCCTCAGGCCCTGCATTTCTCATTCCCTCCCTCCCTTCCTGCCTTCCTCCCTTCCTGCCTTCCTGCCTTCCTTCCCACCTTCCTGCCTTCCTCTCTCCCCCCACCTCTTCATTCCTTCTTTCCAATGGCAGGCCAGGAACCAGGGGAGAAGCTTGCTTGCAAGCAATGTATGAACCAAAGAAAGCTGCAAGTATCAATGAACATGGTGTTCACAAGCCAGCTGAAAAAGCACCTACTGTCACCACGATCAAGATACGGAATTAAGCTATAATTAAAGCACTATCTTTCATTCCCTAAAGATTAATAACTCGTGAAACTGACATTTGGAGTGATATTTAGCTTTTTTAAGAAACAAAAAAACTAAGGTATACAACATTTGCCTCTTTTTTTCAAGTCATGGGAGTTTCACTAATATCCAGGGTTCCTCCAGAAAATAAATAGATTAACCTGGATGTAGTATAAGTTAAAAAATTAATTACAATAAAAGTAAAGTTTGGTGAAATTACATGTAAATTATATTTTGCCAGGAAGCCGCTAACCTGTTATTCCTGGGCCATACTGCCTGGATATTGAGCACAGCAAATGCTATTTTAAAATAAACATGTTTTGCAGAAATACAAGATCTGCAGCTGTTACAGTGACATTTTTTTAAGCCCTTTGCACTGCATACCATTAGCATTTCATAAAATTTGACAGAAAAGTTCAAAACCAGGGCAAATGTGCTGTTCTCAGAAGACAAATTCAACAGCTTAAAGAAAGTAAGTGCTTCAAGAAATCACATTAAAAACTGCTGAAAGTGCTGAGTCAACAGAAAACTTTGCATACAGAGCCTGTTAACTGGTTTCACTGAAAATTTATGCCTGTGCCTACAAAACCTTGCATTTGATTACGTGAGCTGTTAAGAATTTCTTTTTCAAATGGAACTTCAGAGATGAGACCCTCTGAAAGTTCCCAAGAGTCTGGTGCCATTGTTTGTCTAGGAGTCATATGATTACATTATTTTGTCAGTTTGTTGTGTTAACTAAAAAATCCCCAAAATAAACAAACAACTCTGAACCTCAGCTCCCTCGGCAAAGCAAGAACTGGGAAAATATAATGGGCAATCAACAATAGCATCTCCAACGGCCAAAGGTGGAAACGTCGTTTTTAAATCAAATGCAAACAAATGTCGCAGCCAAGGGCTGCACTGCTGTCATTAATATTTTACCCCTATGCCTCCATATAGATATTGCCCTCAAATAGTGCTTCAGGTTAAAGCATGTTTATTGTACTTGGACTCTGAAAAGCTTTTGTGACTGACGCAATAGACCTCTACCCTTTCACACTAGCAGAGCTTTAAGCCATGGAAACCCCTTTAAGAAGTAAGCTTTTGTTCTAAAAACAACATGTAGGATGGTTCTCTGACCCATTCACTTGCACTCCACCTAAAAAGAGGGTAGGCATGGCAGGCAGCTCCTCACTATAGGAGTTACACATGCCAGTCTTGGTTTTCACAGCCTGGTCAGCACTGAGCTCATTCATTTCTACCACAGACAGACAAACAGACAGCATTGCCCTCATAAGCATGAGAGGGCACTGCTCCTTGCTGTGTTCAATTTAAGACCAACACAAGGAAAAAGCTGAACTGCACACACGCTGAAACCACCTCACACAAGCGAGACCCCACATCAGGAAGTTAATACACTTGTAACAAAACATCCTCAGCATCAAGTCAGAATCCACAGAGGACATCTCTGTAGCCCCAGAGACACCAGATTAATATGTGATCCTACAGCGAGCTTAGCAGTGAAATCCATTTGGGGAGTACAGGCTGTGGCTGATATTTGTGAGAGCTGTATTCCATACTTCTTCGATGATTTGTTCCCTGTTTGCCAGACCTTTAAATAAGAAAAATCTCCTTGCCTCAGTCACCAGATATTTTGTGTTTAGATGCAAGTCCCCTACAAAATCGTTCTCAGATTCATTATTTCTGCTCTTTCTTCCTCTAATTGGAGTAGTTTCTCATGGGTAAAAGAAAACAGTCAAGCTCAGCTGATTCAATGGGGTAGAATTTTACTTGTCATCGTATCAATTTCTTTTAAAAAAGAAAGTGACACCAATGAAAATTTGAAAGGCTAAACTATGCCTTGGATTGCTGTAGGACAGAGGTTTACTTCTGTGCTGTGTTTTTCAAAACTTGACTCAAAACATTTGAGATAGATTAGTTTTCCACTTTCCTTCCAAGAACATCGAAGTTCCAGCCTTTCTCTTTGCACTTAAGCAAGGAGCCATGAAACACCAGCAGGCACCTTATCTGAGGAAAACTCAGGCTAAGTCCTAAAAAACTCCTTTGAACAATCCTTGCCTGAAAAGGAAAGCATTTAAGAAGCCTGCCAGGAAACAAAGGAGGATCTTCAGCTGTAAGACACAATTCTTTCAGGAAAAAGCTAGATTGTCTATAAATAGTTGAGTGACACATTATGCCAGAGCTTAATGGTACAGACCCAGCCTGCTTATACTATGCATCAAAAATAAAATTGTCCTCGACTCTGTGGTTTTCTGCATTTTATAAAAGGATTCAAGAAGAGCTTCCCAGGCTGTGAGGCTTTGGTAAGTTTCCCGTATAAAAGACCCCTAGGGATAGCCAGAGAATGTTTTCCTACAATGTCTGATAAATGTGCATGCCACACAAATGGCTGGTATAAAGAAAGCAATTTCTTATGCTTCCTCCTGTGATTTATATCTCCAAATTTCCACAGCATGGCTGTGCTTCTCATGCCTGAGGTGTCCATTTCTAGCAGCTACTCATGACTTTGTGTACAGAACTCCCCACTGAATCTTGCCTGTGAACTACAACTTTATTTAAGGACTTGCCAAATTGAGAATTTCAGGGGTTTTCTACAGCAGTAAGGCTGTCACGTTCTGGCCTGAAGACCTCTGATGTGTGAAGCAGTTAAGTGACCTCTGTGCTGGTTTTCCTCTCACATTTCAATTCCGTGCTACCTCCAGATACCACATTCTCAAGGCATTTCCTGCCAGAAATAACTGCAGCCCAAGCTTTCTAGAGTACATAGGTATGTGCTCTTCTCACTTCAGCAAGTGCACTATCCAAGAGAGCTACCAGGGAAAGAGATGTCCAAAAGGCTGCTTGCCGCCTTAGTCTCTCCTTGCCCTTATAACCTGGATCTGCTATGATAAAAAATGCAACTCTAGTTATTGTTGACAGGGAACCCTGTTCCCCAACAACCACTGCAGAAACTGCTAGACTTCAGGCATTTCCCACCCCCGCAGTGCTCATCTGCAGGAGCACTGTACTAAGACCTCAGGCACTACCAACGGGGATAATTTGCAGGACCTGGCAAACACACAGGCATTAAATAAAGCTACCTTTGCACTCCTGACCTGATTGCAAGGAGTACCACTGGCCCACACCAGTGACCAGTAGGGCTCAGTGCCCAGAGAAAGGCAAGAAAGAGCAGCATGTCCCAGCACACAGAGCTTTCTCTGCCAGCAGCCACGGGCTTCAGCACTTCCTGAGCCAGAGCTCATGCCCAGACTCTTCTATTTGCCTATCTGCCATGGGCTTGACTAACCCTTTTTGCAACCTCATTTGGCCTCCCAAACATCCTGTGGTGACAAAGTTCCCTGAAGGCATGCTTGAGGAAGGCCTTCCTCCTCTTTGCTTTAAACCCTGTGCCTGTTATTTCTACTAGATGTTATAGACTGTGAGATCCCAGCGACCAGTCATTCCCTCGTTATCTTCTCTACACCATTCACAGTTCTTGTAAACTTTCAGCACCTTTCTCAGGCCTCAGAATCCCCTTCCATGATGAACACAGCTTACCTGTATCAGAGAAAAGCATTCAAAAGCCTCAGTCTCATTTCTCCTTTGTTTACACAGATTTCCAAATTTTTTATTCCCCCTCAACTAACGCAACAAAGTTGAAAAACACAAGGTCAGGAGTGCCACACTTGCGTTTTCAGACGCATTAGCAGGACCGCTGCATGTGTAACAAGCGGGACCAGTGGTTGCCAAACTGAAGCTGCTCAGGGGAGTAGCTGTGTCACCAACCTTGAAGGTGTTTAGAAAATGTGTAGAGGGACATGGTTTCACAGTGACATGGCAGTGCTGGATTAACAGCTCCATGCACACACACACACACACACACACACACACACAAACCAGCAGCCACGTCGCTTTGCCCCAGGTTCAGCAGCAGTGCTTCTAAGGAGGCTTCCAAGCACACTTGCAAGCTTGGTCATAAAATCATACAATCATAGAATCACTAGGGATTGGAAGGGACCTCAGAAGATCATCTAGTCCAATCCCCCTGCCACAGCAGGATCACCTAGCAAAGACCATTGTCTGGAAAACTGAGCTTCAACTATCATGACCACAGTCTCTGCAACCAAAGACTTCATCATCTGGTGTCTACCAATACAGCCAGCACCCTGAAATGCTTGGTCCAGCTATGCCTGAGAAAACTAGACACCATCCGACTTGGTTGAATTATCCCTCAATGATGAATTACAGCAGTATCACCCTGGGGATAAGCAACAACTGCACAGAGAAAACAGAAGCATCTCACCACAACCACAGGGCAAGAAGAGGAAAACACCATCAAGCAGGAACAAGAGGGGTGTTCACACAGATGCAGCATAGTTTGCAGACATTCTGGTTTTTATAGGAACTATCACAGGCTTTTTATTGCTAGACATGTATTCGGAACTGAGCTTTACATCTATGTTCTTATTTTTCTTTCTTCTGTTTAAATCTCCAGAAAAGCCTTGAACATTATTAATTCAATCTCAATTTATGTGAACAAGTGCCATCAGAAATTCTGTGTAATTATATCACGAGAGCAAGACTTTCAGAGTACTGTAGTTTTGTTGGGAGAAAAATCCATCACAAATGATGTAAAGTCTTTACAAATATCAAGTACCAAAAGAAAAATACTGTGTTCACTGAACAGGATTTAAGCTCTAAGCAAAACTAGCAGACTAGTTCAAACTACCAAAATGGTAACTACTTCAAGTTACCAAAATGGTAACTGTACCACTTTGAACCCGACAAATTGAGGTGATACCCAAAGTGCAGTTAAACGACACTGAGTATTTAAATGCAGTCAAGTTGTACATCTTGAGTTAATTGTTAAATTGCCGTTTATTCAACCATCACAAGATTTCCAGTCAGGAATCTCCGGCTGGTTTATTTCCTCTTTTTGTGCCTTTGCCAGATCATTGCTGTACTCAGCACCACGCTTCCTCCTCTCAAGGGCAAATCCTCCCTGAAAATAAGCAGCAGCAATCTCCTGAAAAGAGCTATTTGAGTCATTAAATTCCACACATGAGTCTGGTGGCAAAGCTGTGGGAAGAAGACTCTGCTTAAGCTCCTGCCTGTGGTGCTGGCAGTGCTGCAAGAGTACTGCCACGGGCTAAGACTGAAGATACTGACACAGGCAGGTGCCAGCTCTGCCAAGAGCATCTCAAGCAATCATGCCTCTCACCATAGTCATCTTGCCAGTTTGCAGAGTGGTCCCTCCAACAACTTGTCATGTGTCACAGCAAGCTGCCACGCAAAGGAAGAAACCTTGTGTTAAATAAGCTTCCTGGAAAAAGGAAACATCGTTCTCTGTATTCCAGTAGAACTTGGTATTTCAATATCCGAACTGACAAAAAGGAGTTTGAAAGAGCCCAGGTACAGCCACACACTGCCCACACCAGCTGGAATCACCCTGCTGATGCATTGTGTGGAGCAGTCTCTTGCCACTGCCTGCCCTAGCCAGGTCACAGGCAGATGATGAAACACCCACAGCAGCTGCAGGTTACTGTGGATCAGATGTATTTCAGGTACCCTAGGATCATATTTTGACACTGGCACAGGCACTTACTTTGAAAGAAATTACCCTGTATTTCACCTCTATTCCTTAATAACATCCTAGCAAGGGAGAGTGGATCACTATGCAGATCAGGTACCCATCATTAACTTAGAGAACAATAATGAATAAGGTTAATAGTGCTGCTGAGTTGAAAATATTCAGTGTTCTGAAAGCAGATGAGATCGGCAGTCAAATTCCCTGAAGATTTTGCTGGGGGATGCGCCTTCACACATGGGGGACAGGAATTTGCATCACAGCTCCAGGCTGGGTCCAGTTGAGCCCATCACTAAGGATAATATTTTTCAGTTTGGATTGTTCTCCTCCCTGGTCCTGAAAACTCTTACTCGACAACCTCCAAGCACTGTCCTCCCAGTTTTATAACACACACGTAGTAGAAGCTCTTTAAACATCTTTTCCATCACTTCAGTGCGCAACAGAATAGATTAATCTCTCAAAGAGGGGACTTGTAATGAAGCTAGCAGACCAAGGCAATGTAAATGCCAGCACAATCAGGAGTCGGGGAAGGTGAGTATCACAGTCTACTGATTTACGACTATGCCGGTTGACCTTGCTTAAATTTTCTAGAAATATATATTCCTTTAGGCAAATCTTAACTTGTCTTCTGGCCAAAATGTTCCTCTCAGGACAGCATGTCTAAACAGGCATTATTTACTACTGTTTGGTTCCCAGTGAATCATTCCGTGTAATTTCCAAATGCTCACTAATAATATGTTCAACCAAAGTAATAACTCCCTGTGAATACCAAGGAAATAAATTGTTTTACAGTTCTATCCCACCTTCCACCCAGCGATCACACAGCATTTTATGCAATCACAAAATTACTCTTACTGCCTGTGAAACCTGGGGAGCAAGCAAATGTTAGAAATATACGCCTCTAACACAGAACTGTACATTCCTTGTAATATAAACATATTTTAAATCAGATTTTTCTTCACACAGGTTTTCCATTACTGTTTCTGTCATTGCTAATTTTAGTTGCAAAATATATTCCAGGTTGACCAGTTTTAGTAGTGAAAAGTCTTGATAAAACTGATCCTGGCAGAGCCTTTTGTCACCTTTTTTCTTACCCAAAGATAGGGCACACTTTACCTAGAGTAATATTCCTACCTCAGCAGTGTGTTTCTAGTTATTCAGTGCAAAGACATTAAAAGAGATGCATATGGCATGACATGGCATGAAACAGTAATTCTACAGCAGCTGAAACATAAGCAGCCTCTTCTTCCAAGGAGAAATCGTAGTTCAGCACTGACCTTGGGGCCAGTGAGTGCCCTGAACAGCTTAATACCCAAATGATCAGCATTAATTCAACAAGAAAATTTGTTTTAAAAAACCTCCGGCTTCCAGTAGATGTCTGAGGGAGATTTAAATCATTCCTACAAATGCCATCAGTGTTCCACACGATACTTTACAAAGGAATTAAAGAAAATCTATTTCCTTCAGACCTTCCTATTTCTGAGCTTTTTTGGGAGTCAATGACAGCCGAGGTTTTTCAGCACGTAATAGCTCAAATGCCGTACTAGGGCTCTCTCAGGACGGATAAAGCAAACTCACTAGTTCTGATATCTGGGCAAGAGCCAGGAGGCGTGACTGCATGGTACCTCTCATACATAAATATACACATATCCTTTTTAAACTAGCTTGTATTATGCAGGACAACTCTTCTTTGCTAGCTCTGAGACCAATTGCATTCATATGAAATATCTTAGATGCCACACAGGAATCAAGAAATGCAAAGGCATGAGTATGTGCTAGACATTATAATCTTGGAGGCAGAGCCTGAAGAAATAAAACTAGTTCTTCAGTATTTTGCAGAAACACCGTGTGAATTGTGAGATCTATTATGGCCATTCTTTTCCTCTATACATTTAACCCAAGGTTGGAAGATTTGGCCTGGGACATCACCAGCCAGAATTACACTGTAACAGCAATTGCTAGTAAATTTCACAAGCAGCAATGTGCAGAAATAAAAAAACAAACCAAAGAGAGACACTGTTAGTCATGTTTTCTGTCTCTGGAATGACTAACTAATAACTTTGCTAAGAGGTTTCCTCTGCTGTGGCACTCTACTTCCTGGAAAACAGCCTGGCTTGACCAGTGCCTGCAGGGCAGCTCTGCCTGCTCAAGCAGCATCTCCCACAGGCTGCATGAACCTTCTGCTGATCAACTGGCCAGAGAGTCACAGAAGTCTTTAAATTCCCTGATTCTTACTGGGAGGAAGCTACACGCCCCTCTACAGCCTCCAGCTCCCTGCAGGTCAAAGTCTGGAATCCTTGTCCTGCTTCCAGTGTCCCATACAAAATTCCTCTCCTGCAATATGATCTTTCACCTCAGCTTTTGAAGACAGCTTGCCACATCCTGAATTAATTTGCAATCAAAAGTTCACTGTCGCACTACTGGAAAACACACTTTTTCAGGTTTTCTTCCTTTCAAGAATCAGCTGTATACCACCTCGGGCAACAATGCCACAGGTATTTCTAACATTTAAGCCTCAGGGCACTGGCAAAAATTTCTTTGATGAGTTTACCTCTACTACACAGATATGGTTTTCTCTGTCAGCAATTTTCAGTACCACTTGTCAACAGATTGTGGTGGTGTGCATCCTGACCGGTTCCTTGGCACAGGACACGCACAATAGGAACACAACAAATGGGGCAGGAGGCACTTCAGCTTGCAGAAAGTTCAAATAAGGTTTATTTAGGGTATCCAAAAAGGTTGTCCAGCACAAAGAGCCATCCCAGAAACAGCAGCCCTACTCTGGCCCATAGCAACTCCGCCAAGTATAGCCATGGGGCAGGTTCCCAGCAGGGTGCTCACCTGTGGAGTTGTATTAGTATTCCCTTCATGAAGGCAGCTACCCTGCTCTCATACTATTTGGTTCCCTTGAGAAAAGGTTTTAGTTGTGTTTTTCGTGTCTCAGCTGAACTTGGCTTCTTTGCCTGATTCAGCACAGCTTTGTGCCTACATTGTTGTAGAAAAATGTCATGTGGGTTTGCAAAATTTGTGAAGAATAAAAGATCCCTCCACGCTCAACAGTTTTCAAATCATGGGGTGGGGGTAGCACCTCCACCTCAGCCTTTGTTGTTTGCATTACCACTGACAGAGCACTGGAACAAGTTGCCCAGGGTGGTTATGGAATCTCCTTCTTTGGAGACATTTAAAACCCGCCTGGATATATTCCTGTGCAACTTCGTCTAGGTGATCCTGCTCTGGCAGGGGGATTGGACTGGACGATGTTCTGAGGTTCCTTCCAATCCCTAATGTTCTGTGATTCTGTGATTCTCCAGACTGTAGGGTCTGTTTAGTTGGGGATTTTTAAGAAACACACAATGAAAAAATATTTACGTAAACCCCACTTTACATTAGCTGTCACCAATGACCACAGAAAGAAATTGGCACCCAACCATTCAATAGAGGCTTTACAGACAAATACTTTTTAGATAAAGACTCATGTTTAGAAAAAGACCCTTGCTTGCTCATGTTCGAGCTAATGCACTTCATTACAACAGCCTGACCATCTAGTTAATTGGCTAGGTTATGCAGTCATTAAAATAAATGAGCTACACTTTTGCAGGACTAGCAATTCAGGAATCCATACTACCCTATTATCTTACAGTGAATAACAGATTATAAATAATGCAGACATGCAATTAAGCTGATTAAACATTAAGAGAAAAGAAGATAAATTCTAAGGATTCTCTTATTTTTACCCTTCTGCCAAAATTCATTACCTGTTTTATATCCCACAGGTTGCCCAACAAGCCCTCCGAAGTGACTTGCATGAAAGGAGCCACTTGAACATCCCAATTAGTTAGATTAGTGGTTTTAATGCTTTTTCTTCATAAAGTGATTACATTAAAGGCACATCTAAAGGAAAAATGTTGTTCTTGCACAAGAACTTTCTTTGCATTTGATTATCATCTTGTTGCTGTAAAAGGGAGTGAGACAGGCTTGATGCTTATGAAACAGTCTATATAATTTAAGTGATGCCAGACACTTACAATATGTAGTGAAAGATGCAAACCTAACCAGAACATGTACTAAAACTAGGCAGAATGTTTACTCTCTGCAGCAAGCTTCTGCAGGCTGGTCCAGCTGCAGGCACATAGCTTCCTCCCTCCTACACCCTGCAAATGTTTGGATCTTTCTCTGCAGGCCCAATATCATCACTGGTATCACCCCCTCTAAGCAAAACCTAAGGCAAAGAGGTATGTGTTTGGACTAGAGCTGGTTTTGAAGCACTTTATAAAGAAATTTCACATAATGAAGGAAACTTGACCATAACCTAGCATAAGCATCTCAGTTCAGAGAACATGTCTCCAAGGCAAAAAAAGTCCAGTTTTGCAAGATACTCTGGTGATGGTAAGAAGCCATTGCCTGTGACTTCAAAATAGCTTTCTGCTGCTGTTGCTTGGTTGAGTCTGATACTAGAACCTCAGAATCACAGCATCATATGAGTTGAAAGGGACTTCAAGAGATCATCAAGTCCAATGGCCCCACCAAAGTAGGACTGCTTAGAGCACATTGCACAGCATTGCATCCAGGAGGGCTTGAATATCTCCGGAAAAGGAGACAGCACAGCCTCTCTGGGCAGCCTGTTCCAGTGCTCTGTGACTCGCACTGTAAAGAAGTTTCTCCTTGTTTATAAATGAAACTTCTTGTGTTCCAGCTTGTGCCCATTGCTTCCACAGCCATCCTTCAGGTATTTATAGGTGTTCTCCCCAAATTCTTCTTTTGCCAAAGTTACACTTTCCCAACTCTCTCAATCTTTATTCATAAGAAAGATGTTCCAGGCTCCCAGTCAGTACCCCAGATGTGTCCTCACCAAGGCAGAGTACAGTGGGAGGACGACCTCTCTACACCTATTGGCCACTGTCCTGGTTTGGATTATTTTATGCCAGTTCATATTTCATAGGGTGATTAAAACACAATAGAAAATTGAGAACAATATTATAGTCAAGAAAAATAGTCAGACGGGTCTGGGGTCACCCCCTGACATCCACACACTTCTTAATGCACCCCAGAACACCATTGGCCTTCTTGGCAACAAAGTCATTATTCTCATGGCCAGATTACTGTCTACAAGGATGCTAAGATCTTTCTCTTCAAGGCTACATTACAACAGGTCTACACCTAACCTATACTGATGCATGGGGTTGTTTCTCCCCAGGTGCAGGACCCTACACTTGCTCCTGTTGAACCTCATTAGGTTCATCTTGGTCCAACTCTACAGCCTGTCCCAGTCACGGTCACACTGGATGACAACACCACACCCTGATGTGTCAGCCACTCCTCCCAGCTTTGCATCATCGGCAAACTTGCTGAGAGTACAGTCTGTCTGCTCACTCAGGTCATTGATGAATATATTGAGCAAGACCAGTAGTGAGCCCTGGGGATCACCACTGGTCACAGGTCTCCACCTTGACCCTGCACTGCTGATAGCAACTCTCTGAGTTCTGTCACACAACCCACCTCACCAACCACTCATCCAACCCCCACTGAATTGTTTTCCTAATGAGGATGTTATGGGATACACAGTGCCATAACATGGCACTGAAGTCAATGTAGACAACATCTCTCCATTCATCTACCCAGCCAGATATGACGTCTGACAAATAAAGCTATCAGGTCGGTGAAGCATGATTTCTCCTTGATGAACCCATGCTGACCACTCCCACGACTCCCAAAATTTTATTATCTTCCAGATGGTTGACTATGGCATCCAAAAGAATTTGTTCCATCATCTTTACAGGGATGGAGGTGAGACTAACAGGCCTGTAGTTTACTGGGTCACCCTTCTTGAAGACTGGAGTGAGGTTAGCCGCCTTCTAGTTCTCAGGCTGTTCTCCACAACCTTACGAAGATGATGGAAAGTGGCCCTCAGGATCTATTTCTTTCATTCTTTTTCTATCAGGTTCATCGGTTGAAATTCACAGTGATGTATGTGAAATAGAAGAAGGGATTTCATGCCTCCTCTCAGAAAAGGATTTAAGAAATTACTTTTCACTACCTTTTCGAACTTGGCTCTGATCTCCTAATCCTAAATAAGTCTTTTCCTCTTTTTAAGCAGACAATGCACAGATTCAGGAACACGTGTTCTTTGGGCAGATCCCAGGTGTATGTGCTCTTTGGTTAATGAAAAATTCTCTGGATAAGGCACTTGAGACAACATGCACCTGTCTAGGAAACAAAAGGCAGGCACACATAGGTGTGTAATCAGGCTTCACATCTCGTATCTTTGGCTAAGCATTACCAGTTATGGGGCGAAGAGGAAGAGGCAGGCAGAAAGAGAATAAGAACAAGAAATCCGGTGGGTCCGAGGACTGATTCTGCTGCCCTGCTGTGCAGCGTCTCTTCTGCCCTGAAGAGCAGACGTGCAATCCACACTTAGGAAACGCCCAATTCAAAGCAAATAACAACGCGTCTATTTGAAAGCAATAATGAGGTGTTCTGAAATGTTCTTGCGTCTCTTAATGAGTGGCAAATATCCACGCACTCCGTATTGTAAATGAAACGAAAAAAGCCTACATAAAGAAGTACGTAATATGCTCAATGGCTTGCTTTAAAAAATTAACCTGCTGGGAAGGTCTTCTTAGAAGTACCAGAAACACACATCTTATCCCTGTGTTCCGGGAAAACACGTAAATCTGGTTCAGCTGAAATTTGTGTAACTACATGGCGGCAAATACCCTACAATTGAAAGCGCATTTGAAAGATCACAGGGGCTTATTTATTCCAGCAGAGGGCAGGAACAAATTGTGTTCCAAAGCGCTTGTTCACTGCCTACTTGTTTCATGGCCTATGGCTAGTTGACACGAAGAACTAAAAGCTCTCACTTCCAGTCACAAGGAACCCCATGTGCAGGACAAATGTCATTTTTAGGTCTTTAAGCACAAGCAAGTTGGACAAGCATGTCACTGCTAATTTATCCTCTGGAAAGACAATGATGTCCCAGAGGCTATTTGAGATTTTATGCTGTGATTGCTGATTAAGCCCTTAGATAGATTGAGTATGCCATTTTGACAAGCATTTGCTGTAAAAAAATCTAATGGCTGCCAGAAGGGGAATTTCAGAACAAAAAAATAATAACAGTCCTCATTAAAACCCTGGATCTGCCACACTCATTTTTAAATTCAGTTGGAAGGAGCAGTGAAACCCCTTTCTATATAGTATAAAATATTATAGAGCTTCTTCATAAGGTACTAAATTGCAAAAGACATCAGGACTAAGATATTTCACCTGAAAGTCTCTACTCGTTGTGAAAAAAAAAAGGTTAGAATATTGATTTTACAAGATTTGGACTTCGAAGACAAAGTCAGGTGAAGGGGTTGGAGAGGAAATTGGAGAGCGGTGGGACTTTCTGAATGCCTAAACCCTTAGAGCTACAGCTTCTGGACACACTAAAAGATACACCCTCTGTGTCCATTTTCTATTTTGTTAAAGAAAAGTGTATTCTTCGCTAACGAGAGGGTAATACCAACGAGCCAAACGCAGAATCCCAAACTTCATGTGCGTGATTCATAACCCTGTGGATTTTCTCCTTTACAGGTTGCGTTTCCTCAGTGTTGCCAAAATTTCTGAATAAGTCAACTGAAGTTTCCAACTCCACGCAAAACAAAAGCGCAGCACATCTAGGAATGGACACAAAAACATGACAGCTACACCACAAATAACCTCCAGCAGTGAGGCTGCAGGACTCCTAAGACTATTGTTTCTGACTTTGCGCTGGCTCTGA
Organism: Phoeniculus purpureus; assembly: GCA_028565055.1. Taxonomy (NCBI): domain Eukaryota; kingdom Metazoa; phylum Chordata; class Aves; order Bucerotiformes; family Phoeniculidae; genus Phoeniculus; species Phoeniculus purpureus. Next base: position 14,553,177 of record JAOXOE010000874.1, on the reverse strand, counting down.
AAACAGGAGCTGGGCAGTGTAAAGACTGAAGAGAAAATTAAAAAGAGCTACGCGTAACTTGATAGATTAAAAACCCTTGAGGATGAGAAGGCACAGTGAGGCTTCAGCAAGATGGAGGAAAAGATCATTTACATATAAAACATACATAAGGAAAAGTAAATCCTACTTTTAAATCAGGTCTTTACTGATTCAGCAAAGTATCACACCTCTTGAGTGGCACGTGGGATCTGTTTCCAGACGAATAAACATCACCTTTTGATTGTCTTCCACTGGAGAAGTACTGGACCGTAGTTGCAACATGTAATTCTTAACATAAAAAATAAAATAAATAAAAAATAAACAAACATTTTTTAAAAGAATTAGCCGGATTTTAAAATATTAATCCTTGGGATCCGAAGAAATGTTTGCTGTTTCTCTGTCCACCTATTCCCTGATTCTGAAGGTTCAGAAGACCCGCTGTGGCCATGGCCTATTCTTTTTCCTCAGTATTTGAATTGGTTTTGTTCAAGGATTTATGCAGAATATGTGTGAAGTGAGGTCTCTGCGGTTATTATCACTTATACTCAAGCCCCGCTGCGTTCCCCTCTGAAATCCCTGGCAAGACATTCTCTCTGTACTTTTCTATTTATAAGTCTTTGCGCTGAATTTCTGGAATATTCATTTGCATTTTGCGTTTCAGGGCTTGAAGGATGAAATGGAGATTATTTTAATGTTTTCTACATTTGTTTTCAGGACCTTGAACGCCTTGCAGCTGCATTATTTGAGTTTATCCCACTGAATCCTTCCACGGCTCTAAGCTGAGGTTAATTTTACCTATCTGAGGGCTACACTAATCTGCTTTTGAAATGGAACATGCTATCATATTCACTTCAAGAGATTGCAAGAACATCTCAACATTAAGTTCAATGCAATTCCAGGCAAGGACATTGTTCATTTGCTGTGGGCACATCTGGTAAGTAGTTATTAAAAATTCTTTCTTCTTTCTGTTGCAGGAAAGACATATTTCTTCTCTCAGTATATCCTAATCAAGTAAAGCTGCAACTTGAACAGATGTACCCATTGCACTTTTGAATATCACCAAATAGTAGTTGGTAGAGGACTGGATTTTATATCATACTTAATATATTTATGGAGATATTGACAGAGGTCATCTTGTTAAATGACACATGCTATTCAAACAACAAACGAAATCAACAACTCAAGGTGTAGGTACCCACAAACCTTAGGGTCCCTCTTATAAATTTCTCACCCACGCTGTACATGTTAACTATCCAACTACCCAACCTTGAAATGGAAACATTAATAAGCTCTTTTATATAAATCTGGTAAGATTCAGATCTATGCAGCATCAGTATTCAGTTTGTCACAATTCCACCTGCTCTGCCACAACATAGAATCATTAGGGATTGGAAGGGAACTCAAAAGATCATCTAGTCTAATCCCCCTGCCACAGCAGGATCACCCAGAACACATCCATATTGTTTTCCAGAAGTTCTAAGCACCTGCAACGCAGGCTTTAAGATGAAAGTACCTTCCACACCGTAAGTCACTATAAAATCATAAAATCAGTCAGGGCTGGAAGGGACCACAGGATCATCCAGTTCAAACCCCCCTGCCATGGGCAGGGACACCCCACCCTA
>JAOXOE010000874.1:14518931-14542293 GCA_028565055.1 Phoeniculus purpureus | reverse complement strand
TAAGTGTAGAGTCTTGCATCTGGGCAAGAACAACCCCAGGTACCAGTATAAGTTGGGGACTGACCTGTTGGAGAGCAATGTAGGATAAAGGAACCTGGGGGTCCTGGTAGACAGCAGATGACCATGACCCAGTAATGTGCTCTGGCCAAAAGGGCCAACAGCATCCAGGAGTGGATCAGAATAGGAGTGGTTAGCAGATTGAGAGAGGTTCTTCTCCCCTTCTAGTCTGCACTGGTGAGACAACTTCTGGAGTATTGTGTCCAGTTCTGGGCCCCTCAGCTAAAGAGATATGTGGAGCTGCTGGAAGGAGTCCAGTGTAGAGCAACGAGGATAATGAAAGAAGTAGAAAACCTCCCTTATGAGGAAAGGCTGAGGAATCGGGTTCTCTTTAGCTTGGAGAAGACGAGACTGAGGGATGACCTCATTAATGTCTACAAATATGTGAAGGATGGGTGTCAGGAGGATGGAGCCAAGCTCTTCTCAATGTCATCTAGTGATAGGAAAAGGAGCAATGGGTGTAAGCTGGATCATAGGAAGTTCCATATGAATGAAAGAAGGAACTTCTTCCCAGTGAGGGTGACAAATCATGGGAAGGGGCTGCCCAGGGGGGTTGTGGAGTCTCCTTCTCTGGAGATGTTTAAAACCCACCTGGGTATGTTCCCATGTGACTTGGTCTAGATGATCCTGCTGTGGCAGGGGGATTGGGCTGGATGATCTTTCGAGGTCCCTTCCAGTCCCTGATGTTCTTTGGTGTTCTGTGATGATGATTTTCAAAGGTGACTGAGACACTGATAGATTCCTAGAGAGGCACAGAACAACTGACTTTGCAGGGGAATAAGCTTTGATTTCTGTACAGTCAACAAGGGGAAAGATATTCAGAAAAAGTGAGGAGAAAAGTTTGAAGAATCTAAATCTATGTATCAATTTAAGTCTATAAATACAGATGATATAAATAGATTCTGAGTGGCATCTTACAGGAGTTAACTGATGAGCTTAATGAACCACTCACAGCAGCACTGGAAAAAACTGAGTTTGCAGGTCTTACCCATTTTATCACACTCAGAGACCTTTAGGCTAGTTGTCACCACCTTTGCTAGAATTTAGCTATCCACCACTTCAGCTCTGATTTTGTTGAAATTGAGAAGAAACACAGTAAAATCAGGTGGCTTTTTTTGCTAAGGTTTTCACCTAGTGACTACTGATAAACGAAAAACTCGCTTTGCATGTAAATGTACTTGAAGATATTCATCTAGTATGATGTTTTTGGCTTTGGTTTTCTGAAAATTTGCTACCAGTTGGTATATACACAGCTTGCAAACTTGGTTTCACTTTAAGACTTGGCAAGTGTTGCAGTTTTCTGACTTCTTGTGGTAGGCTCACTGCCTTATTCATCTGCAGGAAGGAAAGGAAGACTGGCACCTGCGAGTCTACTGCTGAATCAACAAGGTATTAAAAACAATAGACAAATAAATGGTCTATTTTTCAAACAGAACAGCGAAACTGCTGCCATCTAGATAAGAAATTATTTTTAAAGTCTGGCTTGTTGACGACTAATTTAGCAAAAGACACAGGAAGAAAATCCATCATTATCTGATGGGTAGATTATCTGGTTGAGGTTGACCTGTCAGAGGAGTCCAACACTTACAAAGAGACAAAATCTGCTGAGATGTGGTGCAAAGGCTAGACCAAACAGGAAGGAAAAGTGAGTGAATGCATCAGCTTTGTACCTTCCTACACAGCTATTGCCTCCCAGGGTGAAAAGCAAACTGGGGAAGGGGTGTGTGAAGTAGTTGTGAGGGTTTTTGGTGCCTCTCAGGTACAGGAGGGTGCCATGAGGCTCTGATTCAGTACAGTGAGATAAGGATAGAAAAACTCGTTTTGATGGGAAATATCACTACATCTTGACACAGGACTGACAGATGATACAGGGTGCTCTTTCTGCAGCAACATAGAAAAAAAAATGTTCCTCAAAGCAAACCACAGATGATCGTCTACTTGTCCTGGGGAGGTGATGCTGGCACATCTTTAGTGCTCAGCACAGTATGCCATATCCTCTTTCTTCAGATCTGTGTTGGCCCTCCATGATTAATATAATGAGAGTATCATATCTCAAATCCCAGACTTGTCCCTTCTTCTTGAGATTCCAGGAAATTAATCTCAAACATCATCCATTGAAAAGTTAATCCTTTTCATAAGAATGGAGCCCTTCTCCAGCTGTTATGTAACTGCTGTGTAGTGTAGCTCAGTAGTGAGTTAATTTTCCAGGTATTTTTTGCCGTTCTTCTCAAACCAACAACCATAGGACTGCAGTACCTGAAAAGTCCTGCAAAATTTAGCCTCAGGAAAGCAAAATTAATGTAGTCTGCCTTCAGGACTTTGTTGAATTAATTTCCTATAAATGTTTCAGTAAATACTAACAGCACATTATTAAAGAGAAGTGAATTAGAGTTAATCCTCATGGAACTTCTACTAAAGTCAATTATAATTTCATAATTGTACCTATTTGCAGCCAAAATCTTATTTTAGGAATTATACACATACATAACGACAGCAGAGATATTTCTATGCATTACTTTGAGTCTAGCTAAGTGTTACAAATATACTTTGAAATTCAAATTCTTAAAGCCGGCAGTGCACCATCTCCAGGTCAATAATTTTTGTATGATCTGGTTTCTTCTGTAACCAGTATTGAATAGCAAATACTGTAGTAGTACTGCAGGCATGAGGAACAACTAAAAGTGGAATAAATTGCAGGTTATATCGCACTTGTTAAACTCTGAATGATTGCATTTCTTTGTGATGCATGCCAAAGCACAAATGGTACCTAGGAAACAAAAGCACCTACAGGTGAGATTGTTGCTGCTTTGCAGACTTCTTCCCTTGGTGCTGTGAGTAGCACCACTGCCACCCACCTGCCTCCATGTTTCAATTTGCATAGGAAATACGGCATGTCCTACCTCTGGCACCCAAAGCAGGGGGATGTGTCAGCTCTCACCACAAGAACACAAAAGCACATCTGTTGAAACAAAAGAAAATGCACAACAAGCCGAAACACCAATGATCCCTGCCATGGAGCAGGCACAAAACAGGAACCCCCAGATGATTTCCTCTCATTTGGCACAGAAGAAATTTCAAGACAGAGGGGTGGCAGAAGCCCTTCCTGGTACCACCACAAATGTATCTGCCCCTTGGGAATACAGATCACTCAGCTGAGGCTACCGCCTTCTGTGAAAGTACTAAAGAAAAGATGAGGGACATACAAATCTTTGGACACCCACTGAAATGTTTTCAAGAGCCCAATGCCTCAAGACAGGTTCAGATACTTTTGGGTTGTTATATGTTGGGCGGGGAGGTGGATGAAAAACAGCATGTGAAGGATGACACATTTACATCCTAGACCTAGAAAAGAGCAGCAAAGTTAATGTTTGTACTGTCCTTATCTCTTCACAGCCTTTGCCTTCCACATATGCACATGTGTACACAAACATATATATAAGTATATGCCCTCCACATCAGTGGCTTCTAGGTTAGCCCTAAGTATTTGTGTAGGAGTAGGTCAAAGGCATCAAAGCATGAGTTCCCACTCAGGTAGCCTCTCTGGGGGAAATCACCCTGTGAGCACGACAGGCAGGAGAGATGAAACAGCCATGTTCTGCCTTTCCTGTGGCCAGTTACTTGAGTCCCATTTGCACAGTATCCAGTCACTTCTATGCAGAGCTGACAGCTGGCCTGAACATCTTTCTGTTACATTTTTAACATTATATGCCTTAGTGGCAGCTTAAAACTGACCAAGCAATCTTTACTCTAAATGCAGGAAGTGCATTTCATTTGCATAGCTCTGATGGGATTAAAGGAGGCATTAGAGTAATTAAGGTCAGAGGGTTTTACCATTTACTAAATCCCTAAATCCACCTCCGCTTTAGCATAATTCAGTAATATCGCAGGGCAAAAGGTCACTGCAACAATTTATGCCTGTCTAGTCTTCCATTACAAAGAGATAAACCCTTTTTATTTTGGACAAAGAGCTTTTCTAGATGAGATACATGTACATATACATGATTTTCCACACAGGCATCACAAGAAGTTGCCTTAGCTACAGTCTGAATCCATTAACTCCCATCTACGTCTCGAGGTTTGGGGATTTTTTCTCGTTTTGTATGGGAAAATTAGTGATACCACTTATGCACATGAGCTAACATGGTTTCAATTTTTTAAAAAGCCCAGCTGATATGGATCTTTCTCTGTTGAAATGAGAATAATAAATGCCCAAGGAACATTTGAAAGATAATACTTTATTTCTTATGAGTAAGCTTGCAGCAGTTACTAAGTTTAATTAAATGTACATACATTTGACACTGCTGAAGGCCTTAGCTTCAAAAGCTTTATTGTTGTCTGTAATCCAAAGATTTAGTTGAAAGGGCCATGAAACAGAGTAGTAATGCTGAGCAAATCTGCTCTGAGGACCAACAAATGGGCATTTGTTGACTTTTCCAAATTCAGTTACTTCCAGGCTGAGCAGATTGTACTGGGTGTCCTCTTCTCACACCCTTGAGGCAGAATCTCTGTAAGCTATGTCACCCAAAAGCAGTCCCAGAGGGACTCTGCAGTGCCCTATGCTAGAGGAATAGGTGCCTTGATGGACAGACAAGAGGTTTGCAGGACTCCCAGGTAATTGCTTTGTAATGACATTTTAGTGCTGACCCTGTCACTATGTCATACTTCACCATCCTGTCTCTGAGCACTCCTAGCTCACAGATTCAAATCTCCAAGCAAAATACAAGGAGTTGAAGGATGAAAAGAATTGTTTTGAAACTGAGGAGTCTCAATAAAGTTGCTTTGGCTGTGCTATAGGAAATTATTGACTAGAAACTGGTAGAAGTAACCAAAGCATCCTTAGCCCTGCCAAGTGTTGTCAGAAAGCTGTCAGTTCCTCTTGAGGCAATTTGTCCTGACTGACCCTAATGTCACTCTAGGCCTAGATCTCATGGAGCAGGTAACAGTTTCAGCAGTGGAACAGCCCATACAACTGGGAATTAAATCCCAAGCAGCACATTTCTTGACAGAAATAATAAAGAATAAGGAGAAATTATTTTGCTTCTAAATGGTGAGGAGCAGTGAATATACAGGGCAAGACTCCAGTTCACAGCCACGCAGCCGGTTGCTGCAGCACAGCTACAAGGAAATAAACTGGAGGGTTCTCTAGCAACTTAATGCGTTGCCCCTGCACACCTTTGCCTTAGAATGGAGGATCCAGGGAAAGAAGAAGACTAGAATCCTACAAACATATAATTGATTAGGTTCTAAAATCCCTTTAATATCAAGTCCAACTGTTAACCCAGAATTGTCAAGTTTTGGTAGGAAATGTTTTAGAACTGAAGATGGTAACACCAGCATTCAGCTTTTAGCTCATGTTCGAGAGCCTTAACGCCTTAGAGCCCTATATGCTGATATGCTGCAGTGCTTTGTGTCCCTTAAATCAAAATAAAGCATTCAAGCTTGGGTCCCCTCCCCAGTCTCCACTTGGAAAGCACCTCCCAACACATCTTTCATCCTCGTTCAGTAACAGCAATGAGGCATCCCAGCATTCATCCTCACTAGGACAATCAGCTGCTGTTGATGTTTCATCTGTGGAGATTTTTCTCATAAGAACAGTACTTAAAAGGAGACAAAGTCTTCTTCTACAGTTGCATGGAAAGGACTCAGCACAGAGGTTAGTGCAAAGATGATTTCAAAAGCAGACTCAGGGGCAGATACTAACACTGCCTTGCTGGTCCAGGCAGCACTGGCAAAAAAGTCAGGAATAAATAAAGTCATCTTTGGCTATAAAGAAGCCAGCACTGTGAGAAGACACAACAGAGCAAATGAGGCAGAGACAACAGTGCCAATATGGCTGCTAATGCCATCCTGCTGGCACTCAGGCTGTGCTGGTGTTTCAATCCCCTGTTACCAAGTGTGCTGTGCCCCTGAAGAAATTGCTCTGTGCAATGGTGCTATTGCTGCATATGCTCACACAGTTTTGTTCTCACCCTCCTGCCTTCTGGAGTTCCTGGCACCTTTGGGCTAGTGATCTGAATTAGTTTAATATGCAAACAATGGCTGAACCTGCAGGCAGCTGGCTAGGTGTTGCCCAGGTTGTCCCTCCATACAGAAGATTCCCCATGCCTCTGTCATTGTCCTTGGCAGCAGCATCTAAAGGCAGGGACATTTCTGCTGAGAAAATGCTGGGTGAAGGCTGCTGTGTACAGACCTGGTGAGATTGCCCTATCCCAATGAAATTATTGCAATATTTTTTCCACCTAAGAAGATAAAGAGACAAGTATTTGGGAATTATTTTTAAAAATACATGTTCCAAGCGAATAAATGATAAGAAGAAATCTGCTTGTCATCCTAAGGGATGCAAGTTCAGAAAAACAACATAAACCAAACAGAGAAAGGCATTCTGTGAAGCAGGGGACATTTGAACACTGCTTTAATCAGAGGACCCAACATGGCTTCTTGACCACTGACTGCTCCCAGCTTCACTAAGAGTAGATGGAATGTCTGTGCTAAGTAAACAGCATCTGCCATCTCCAAGGCCTGTTGAAAATGCTGACTAGCTGGTGAAGAGATTAGCACCGTCTGGCTCCTCTACTAATAACTGATTTGTTACCCAGGCTTGGCAGTGCTTTCCTAATTGTCAGTTAGAACTGCTGACATTCCTGAATATTGCTCTTCAGATGTAAATAATATTTATTTGAGGGTGCTGTGGCTCCTGTTTTGATCCTGCAAGTTCAGGTGAGTTTACTCACCTGAAAGGACCAAAACAGGTTTTGCCTTAACTGGTGCATCCATTTAATTACTAACATGTCATTATAATTGTCTATCTTACAAGGGCATATTTTGAATCATCTCCTTGAAATTTTGGTAGTTAACTTGAGTTGGGCTGGGATGGGTAAAGCTGCTTCACGCTGCGTTTACTCTTTGGGAATTCAGTAAGCAGCTCTATGAAATGCTGAACGCTGACGTTTGAGTAGTTTTGTCTGAGCAGGACCATGACTAGAAAAAAATTTTTGAGAGCAAAAATGTAGACAACTCTACGTTATTACCAGAAAAAAATCATGTCGAAAGGATGTGGCTATGTTTTGTCTATGATTTGTTTATGTAGATTATATACTGACTAAGGAAAGTGCTTTTTCTGAAATTCTCATTAGGGTTATTTATGACACTGTCTTTTAAAATAGTCTGGGAAATTTTTTTTTATGAAAATCAAAAGCACATACTTGTTTTTAAAACATGAAGCAACCAAGAGCTGTGTTTTAATTCTGCCTTTTCCTATTTTAATTTCTTTGTGCTTTTTTGCTACATCTCTGCTGAACAGATGGCCACTAGCTCCTGACAACGATACTTCACTAGTCTTGGCAGGATGATGATGGTTCAATCACCCATTAATCCCATGGCAGATAATGGCTGAAAGCATCAGATCAGGTCACTATTTTTGACCAGATTGTGTAAATCTGTATGTGCGGTTGGGTTTTTTTCACTCATTGCTTTGAAAGCTTTTAAATTTGCATGTGCAACATTCACATGTCAATAATTGTGAGTCTTACCACAAATCCTCACCCTGTCCTCCCATGATCCTCCCATCTGGTGAAAAAGCCTTCACATTTTTCACCTGCAAAATAAATAGCTAGAAACAAAACTCGTAGAAAAGTTGTGTTTTCAATGAAAAATACTTCTTTGAGGCAGTCATGCCGGTTATTTCTAATACCAAATCTAAATTCACATCTGAAAACCAAGATGTAGCCCAGTACAGAGACTGACCCAGGAGGTACTGTACCCTTGCCTGCTGGAAGCCACATATCCATGAGCACTGGACAGGGACAGCTGGTCCTCCTTCAGGGGCTGCTCTCAGGAAGCAGACAATCAGTCCTGCAGGCAGCACACATGGGGAATGGAAATCACACCTGTCTTGCTCCCCCTTGGACTGGTGCATAGCTTGGAAATGTCCACATTTTCTGCACACTGTAATTCCAAAGAGTTTGTCCACTTAAAAATAATGAGTAATAAAAATGGCAGACAGCTGATTGACAGTGTTGTTTGTTCCCTAAATTAGAACAATACAGGATAGTTTTACTTGTCTGTAATTTCTTTCCTGCTTGCATTTTACTTTTTTCATGTGATTGTGTAGACACTGAGCAATCTGTCTCTCTAATGAAGGTAAACAGCAGAGATGGGTGGGGAGTTACTTACTTGCATCCTTTGTACCTCCATGTGAAATTTGTTACTGGATTATGTTATGCTGAAGGAGTCTTGGAAGATGGTCAAAACACTTGCAAACCCACATTATCGTAGCCTAATGAATGTCATGCACATGTTAGAACTGTGGTGTCATTATTTAGCCCTTCACAGCAAAACTCTCTACTCAGCCAACACTTGGGAAGAAGTTGAGGTGTGCAAGGACAGTTGCTTAGCCAGGAGCCATTGCCCCTACAGCAACAGCTGTAGCTCCTGCAGCTGGTTGAGAAATGTCCAGGTTTAGCAATTGTCCCAGTGAGTTGATTAAACAGGTACTCCAACTGAAGCACAGGCAAAGAGGGTTCGAATAAGTACTCGTGAGTGTGTTATGCGACCTCCAGCCTTTCTTGCCTTCCACAGAAGTAAGAGGCTGACGTTAGTGTTGGGAAGAGCAGGCTGCAGCAATAGATGGCAATGGATGGAAGCCAGAGGTCTTCCCACCAAGCAGTTCTCTTGAGTCACCTCCCTGATCTGGACCTGTCTGCTGTAAACATGTGAGAAAACAGCGGAACACATGAAGAAGCAAAACAAAAAAGCGGGCAGGCTTAGCTATGCATGGAAAGTATTGACAGCCTTAAGGCTTGCTGCTCAGCTGAGTCAGAGAAGACAAACCATCCCACTGACCAGAGTAAGTGTTTCCCACACAGCATTTTAGTGGACCAGAGCCTGACATAGCTCTGCTTTGAGTCAGAGAAAAAAAAGATGCATTTCCATTGTCCCTCTGGGAAGCATAAGAGTATGAAATACTATGACTTTTCTTTATCAGCTGAGTTTAGTCTGAATGTTTTTTATTAGGCCTGGCATGCCCTTGTCCTCCAGTCATCTTGCAGTTTCTGATGATTGCTCTGCAGACAAAAGGTCACACTGTTCCTAAACCATGTGTGCTCCTCTACTCCTCTGGATGCTCATGGAGAAGGAGTCAGCAAAGTCTGAACTATGCAAGAAGAGCCGGAACAGCAAAGCTCAGATAATGGCTGGGATTTCTTCAGAGTTTAAAGCTGTGGCGCTAAGGTCTGGACTAAGCCTATTCTCTTTTTGAAAATATCCCACCAGTCTCTTCTGAAATACTCACACCTACAAGGTGCCAATCTAGATGGAGTCAAATATTCTCAAAATACTTCTAATGAGCACAGCAAATGGGCATCCCCCACAATGTCTATTATCCAGCCAGCAAAACCCTCCACAGGTGTACTGTAGCTGTACTGCAAGGAAAGCTTAAGGTGCAGGCCCCCAGCATCCCCCCAGAAGGAGCAGCATAACTACCAGACCCATCAAGAGTCAATCCAAAAAGCACCTGCAGCTCTAGCTGCACTCACCCCCAGCCTGGCAGGTGATCTGACATGACATGTTCAAAAAGATATTAGTGGAACAAAAGGCACCTTTCCTCCATGGCCAGAACTGAGGGTCCCCCTGGTTTGATGTGCTTGTAAATAAACCCATACTTCCAAGGAGGCTGTTTCCCGTTAGACTCTACTAAACACTCCTCTGATGTGCCCTGTTTCCTATGTTTAAAAGATCTGATCACTGCTAGTCATTTAACCATATTTAATATTAAATAATTTAATGTCACTGTCGTCACACTGTCAATGAATAAAGAAATCATTGCATAAAACATGTTTACATGGAAAAAGTGATCAGCTTGACTGTGATACAACAATTTCCATCATACATAAATGTTGAGATCATTGTGAATTTTTCCACTGACTTCAATGGGGCTCAGGATTTCTTCCTAAGGACTGATTAGTGGGAAGGTCCCTTGCCTTACCCCTTTGCCTTGCCCTTTTCACTTCCCCTTCCCCTTCCCTTCTTGAATACTACAAAAGGGAATACCTTTACTGATTATTGAGAATAAATACCACTCCAGAAAAACATGTTTCTTACTGACAGTCTGTAGCACCTACATGAAACAGATTGGGAAAAGAACAGAGTAGAAAAAGAGCTGAAGAATGAGCTAACTCCCGTTTTCACAGTCTGTATTTCCAGAACTAACTTTGCAGTTAGTCTTTTCTGTTGAAAGCCAAACAGGATTCAATTTCAGAAATGTCCTGATTTGAGAAGAGTTCTTACATAGTTCTTTAAAGTGATATTACACTCCAGTAACCATTGAATGATAAAAGGGAAAGGCACTGTGCCAGAAGAGATTCTAAAGGGAAGAAACAGTTGGAGCTATTTGTTGCTGTGCAAAAAAACCAAAAGATGCTTGTAATAATGTTTCTCCAACTAATATGTTTTTTAAAGGATTGACATTGTTATTTAACTTGTGAAGGCACTACTATTTTGAGAATTGGTTGCCAGTTCTGGAAAAGAATGACATGAGAGTTACCAAACAGACAACAGGGTTATCAACAGTTAGTATGTTGAATCTCACCCAGGATATCACTCCAGTTAATAACTGGTTCCAGAGTGCTCACATCTGCTGAGATTATTGTACAGGAAAAGGCCACCGCTTTGTCCAAATTGCGTTCACAGGAGGCTGCCTGCAGGCAGCTCATGAAGTAGATATTTCCTGACCTGTAGACATTTTTCTCATTGCACAGCTGTGCTGAGTGCTCCCAGGGAATCCCAGATAACATCCATAAGCAAGCAAATTTGCTAGCATCCTGTTATGATTCACGATGCAATGAAACCTTCCAGTTAGCAAGTGTAACAGGAAGAACAAGTCAACCAGTTGAAAAAAGACATAAATGCAAGGATTGCCAGCTTCATGACATGTAAACCACATAATCACAGAACATGAGAGATTGGAAGGGACCTCAGAAGATCATCTAGTCCAACTCCCCCCGCCACAGCAGGATCTCCTAGATCAAATCACACAGGAACATATCTAGCAGGTTTTAAACATCTCCAGAGAAGAAAACTCCACAACCTCCCTGGGCAGCCCATTCAGTGCTCCATCACCCTCACCATGAAGAAATTCCTTCTCATATGCCATTATACATGATATATTGACAAGTGAATATGAAAAATACAAAGTATTTTATGGCAAATACAGGATTTCTCTCTGTCAGGGTTTATTTTTGATGGGAAATCCTGCATGCATTACTGCTGGCCTTTGCACAAGGGCTGTTGTTGATGAAGTTTTTTTTTTTTGTATCTGCTTCTGAAGATGATGATCCAGAATCTCTGAAAAGTCCCTTACAGACACAAAGCCACAATCAAATACAGATACAGACATCTCTTTTCAATTCTGTGCCTAATTCATTTCCATGTATGCAGGAGCTCTGCGTGCACAGATGCCAGGCTCCTCTGGGGCTCTTGGCTCCTCTAACACCCTGAGCACCACAACATGTCTGAACCTGCCACTGTTTGCAGGGTTGTAATCTTGCTATGAACTTGCTACAACTTTTACTTGTGCCAAACCAGCTGCTAGGTGCAGAAGAAATTTAATCAGGTAAGATTGCTGTAAAGAATGTATTTCTAGTTTAGCAGTGTCACCACAGACTTGCTGATTTCTCTCTTGAGCCAGATAATGAAGCCATTTTCCTTATGCTGTTGCAGCTATGGAAGTACCATATTTCTAGGAGTGTAGTTTGATTTGTGCATTGCCCTGAATCGTTGGATCTGCATCACCAAATGCAGATAGCCTCCTTTCTGGCCTCATTTCCATTAAACACTTTTCATTTGTTGAAGTGCATAAGGCTGGAAAAGCTGGATTGAGGAGACTACATTGATGACACACTCATTCTTCAACCTGTGTGAGAGTTTAAATATTGTATATTTCAATTCTTATTTCCCACAGAATGTCAGATAACCTAGTTTTTTCTGTATTTCATTCTAAGAGGCTCCTGACTTAGACTTCATCCCCCACAGCATCTTTTTCTTTTCTCTACGGCATTCTTGCTCTCCCAAGTTATTTCTTACAGCTTTGTTCCAGCAAAGTTTTAGCTACTTCCCATCTCTGTTGTTAAAACTTTCCAGCTACAGGGCATTTCACCATTTCCTGAGTGTGGGTCCAGCCCAGGACTTTAGGCTCAGTCCCTGTGAGCCCTGCTGAGCAATGTGTATGTGATCATTCCCCACTTCTTTCTCAAATAACAATGCAGTGGATAGTCCATTCGAAGTCAAGATGATACCTGCTCAGAACTTCTCAGTTAAGTTTCTATTACACAAAGCAAACTGGAAGAAATGTTTTGCTTTAAGGCAACAAAACACTGTTTAGACTGTTCTCTTTTTTCACTTGACTTTAATTGTCATTGACAGTTAAAAATTGCCTTCTGGATCAACAGCTGTTTCTCAAACATTTAAAATCAGAGTAACCCCTGTCGTTTTACTGAAAACAGAGGAATGCTAGTAACAGCTAGAAAGTCCATTCTCTAGATGCTCACTTTCTTCTGTGCTCCTTTTGCTGTATTGACAGTCCTTTGTTCTCTTAATCTAGCCATCACTGGAAAGGAGAGGAGTGACCTGCTGAACCACAACCCCTGCAGAAAACCTACCTGGGTGTAACCCATTTGCAGTACCTCATGGAAGAGCTTTTCTTTACGCTGTGGACAGGCCTGAGGAATAATTTCACTGTTGCAAAGCAGAGTCCTTAAGTCAGAATTTACAGCAAAGAAGAAATATATGCCAGGTTAAAAAAAAAAAGAAAAAAGGCTTCACTGATATTTTAATGTTTGGTTTGTAATAAAAAAACATGGAAAGCTTTGCGCCAAGGCATGCATTGGGTTTGCATGGCAAGGCTTTTCTGGAGAGGAGTGCTACACAAGACGTTTCTGTTAGAAACTGCTAGAAATTTCTGCTAGGTTGACAAAACCAATGCCAGCTGGCTACATGATGGACCCACCGCTGTCGAAGGCTGAGACCATCAGTAACAGTGACAGTCCTGTGACAGTATATTTAAGGAGAGACAAATAAAACTGCGCATCTCCAGCTGGTGTAAGAATAAGCTGTCCTGTGGCAGGACCTGTAACCCCATAGGTGGCCCACAATTTGTGAGCAATTTGTGAGGAACTGCAACTTCTGAGAAAGACTGACATTGGAAAAGTTCGTGGACGACTGTCAAGTGCGGGTGGTACCCCACACTGGAGCAGAAGAGTGTAATATTACCAATAAAGATTGGTAATAAAATTAAACTGACTTATCCAAGTTGAGTCTGCTTTGCCCACAACAGTAGTGGGTGAGCAATCTCTTCCTGTCCTCATCTTGACACAAGAGCCTCAATTACAGCTGATGATGGGAAGAGAGGGCCTTTGGTGATCATATGGTCTCCAGGCACGGTCAACCCACCACAATGTATAGGATGGAATCCTAAGTTATCTTGCTCATAACCTTTAGGGTTGATGGCTCCAAGGTAAGGACGGTCGAGTTTCATCCATCTCCTGGAAGCCCAGGGGCCAGTGAGATGCCCAGACTCCCTGCCAAAGGAGCACATCCTGACAGTGCTGTGAGGGCCACATTGCAACCGGCACAAGGCACCATCTGTATGAGAGAACAGACTTGCCAGCTCACTGCTGTCCCAGGTTTGATCCCACCCTAAGGTGAGAGGAAAAAATATATTGTGTAACTTCCCTGCATCTGTGAAAAAATAAAATCAAAGTAATCTACAGAAAGTAACCTGCCAAAGCAGAGGAGAATGCAGTCCAGCAGCACCCTTGTTAGCACACTCAGCACTGTAGGCTGGAATAATTTTTACAGAGAAGGGAAACAGCTTTCATCCTCTGGGCTACTGCCCTATGAAGTACTAATTACCACCACGGTATGGAAGTTCACATCCAGTGATAAAGTTCAGCCAGCAATGTCTGGCAAAACTGTAGCACTTTTTAAACAGCGAGGGTGCCAGATCCAGCAATTTTTACTTAAATGTTTTTACGTCGTATCACAGCAATCCTTGCCACCAGAGAAGTCTGACGCAGACCAAATTTATACACATGAATATGTGCTCACACATGTGTTTAGTTAAGCATGCTCCTCCTAGGCATGTGGTCTGGGAACAGGCCACATAATGTTCTTTTGGCAGCAAGCAGCAGAAGTCGGGCCATGGGATCTTTTTACATCCTCTCAAATCTTCACCACAATCTCTTTCTTCTGTGAGTGCACACTCCTAGAAGCTTTATTTATTGGAGTATATCGCTGGGTGAAGTGATACACCAGCACGGTCCTCAACTGGATGGTGGACGGGATGCCCCCTTCCCCTGCATGCCTCTGGCAAGTCTGCATCTGGGAAAAGCATCCCTTTCCAGCAAAAAGGGTTGCACTTACCCCTCAGAAGACATGCCTCTATCACAGGTAGATCCACTGGTACTTCTGAGCAGGATTCCTCCTCCAGAAAAAAGGCTCTGGTTAGAAAACCAGAAAAAGTTGTAAGAAAGGCTGGACTAACAGAGACGCAGCTCTTCTTTGTCAGAAACAGTCTTTCTGCTTTTCCATGGCCTAACTCAACCCTACGGCATTTTCTCCTTCATTCCAAAGCCCTTTGCGGTGTCTAGGTCTGTCTGACCCTGCTGTGAGTGCATAAGCTACCCCTCAGTGTGAGTCATGACAGGAGAAGAAGGCAGCGATCAGCCTCTCTAAACCTGGGCGACACATTCCAACATGCCTGTGGGATATCAGCCTTCAGTTTATTAAGGTTTTTACGAGAGTACAGACAAATTTAATTTTGTTAGCACCACTCAAGCTAAAGAAATGCCACTGAACCCCTGGATCATCTTTGGGAGAGCCACTCCTGCGTTACAGCCATGGCAATGTGAAACGACAGAAGAGCGCTGCTGCCGTCCATGTGGTTTGGACTGCACGCCCTTTCCCCTGCACTGAATCCTCGAAGGCTCCCCTTGAGCTGACCCTGTGGTTCAATTTAGAGAAAAGGCCCTTTCAGTATGGTATCTACTTTTCTTGAAATTAAACCACAGAATCCCCCTGAGTCAGACGTTAGGCAGCGCCAAATGTCTTGACGCATTGCAACGAGGTCCGAAGTGCAAGACTGTAGTCGTTGGTGTGAACACACCTCTGCTTTTTGGGCCCTCGGCTTCGAGGGCAGATCCATGCAACCAGTGAGGTTTTACAGAGATGACCATCCCCTTATCATCTGTCAATATTACTCACTGGCAGGAGGTGGGGAGGATTTTGGCACAAACCAAATTCATTCAGCCTAACCTAACCATTTGATTCTGAGTATCTCATAATTGCACCTTCCTGGGTCCTGGCACGGCTTGGAAACACTTGTATGGTGATGCAGCAGTGGCTTCTGCCACCCTGCTTGTAACTAGCCCTAGCGCTCAGAGCAAAGAGCTGCTTCTGTGATAATGCAATGCAGGGAAAATAATGACAAATCCAAACCAGGAACATCCTGTTGCTTTGCTATCTGTGAGTCAGGAGGTGAAGCACGGAGAAGGTGGGAGAGGCCCTGGGGCTGCCATCCCTCTCTCCAGCAACGGTCACATTCCGGCTGGCTGGCCAGGCCTCGTGAGGGCTGGTTGCACACGCACATTAACTCAGGCGGTGATGCAGTATTGTCAAAGAGTAATAAAAGGAGGCAGTCAAGTAGCTCTTTAAGGAAGGCCTTTATGACTGGTAGAAAGGCGTACCAGTTATTCCATCTGTTGCCTAAATTAAAAATACCCATCTCGTAAAACTTGGTGTGTGAAGGCAAAGTGGAAAGCCCCCTACCGCAGGATCCAGCACTAGCATGGAGACACTCTCTAGAGGAGCGTGTCTTACAGGACACCCGGATACTTTCTGTAGGTGCACATTGTGAAGGTGAAGAAGAAAGAGTTGGTGCATGAATTCACACAGTGATATCTCTTGCTTAATAAACTTGTAGATCACAAAGCAGCTGAGGAGGGACAGTGGTCAAAGTGTTGGAAGCAGCAGAACAAGTACATGATAACCCAAACTGCTGGAAGACATGCTCCAGCAGACCTCATGTAGGTTCCACTGCCATAGCCCTTGGTGTTGTCTCCTATCACAATGCTCCATCAGCAGGCCAGCATGCTTTCATATGCTCTGCCAAAGCCCTGAGAGGACACACACTCTCCAGGAAACACATGGAAAAAATTAAGGGAATCAGTAAAATACTCAAATTATAATTACTGCTAGGATATGATATGAAAACATTGGAAAAAATGAAAAGGAATTTGGCATTCCTGCTTCATAGAATGTGCCAGCACTTATAAGATTTGGCTTCATGAACTTTAGCGCTGGTTGCATGTACCTATGGTAATGAGTACTTTTCATGCCAATAACAATAACTCATGGGATAAAGAGGAGTATTTCCCCACACAGACTATGCTGATCGCCAGCACAGCATTGGGTATGTTTTTGTAGGAATTTAGCAATGTGTTAGCTTTCTAACCTCAACCTCTACTTACACATTACTGCTCAACATTTGTTTGCACATCGTTTTTATAGTTGCATGCTTAATTACTTGATGATTTATGGCTGTCATTAAACACTGCTGCTCTACATTTAAGAGGTTCCAGGAGCAAAAGGAAGTGAGTTGGAACAGCTCCATCTCTGATGGTGAGGAACTGAAAGGTCCAGAAGCACATGTCTTTATCATCTGCTCATAGGAGTCTGTGTAGGACCAGGCTATGACAGAGTAGGAAAGAGAGTGTGAATACACAGGACTGAGCTTGCTCCTGTTTCATCACAAGTGGTTTAAATTCAGCCTTTTCTCCAAGTAAGGCAGGGCCTCCCTGTCCCACCTCACATAACTTCTACACATTGCCATGTTGTCCCCAGGCTTAGGAAAAGATCAGTCTGCTGAGCTCTTATGGAGACTAGAGGACCATTTCAGATTTGGGAAGAGTTAAGGTGGTTGTGAATGTGGTGTTGCAGAAAGCTATTTTCAAATTTCCCAGTTTCGGGAGGTTTAAGTCCAACTGCCTGAAATCTGCATGCATGTGCACCTTACCCTGGTTCACACTGCTTCTTGGTGCTGCTTACACCTAGAGAAAACCTCCAGATGGGGGAGGATCAGTTCTTTCTAGAGGGTGACACTCAGTCCTGCAAGCTAATCAGGGCAGACTTGCCTTGGAGAAGGAAGCAGAGAGACAGACCAAGGGCAGCCTTGGGGTGAGCTTGACCCAGGACAGGCAGTAAAGGGCTCTACCAGTGCACATGGTGCCCACATACACTGCAGGCATGGAGGAGCCCTACAGGAGTTCACTGCTGGGTCAATGTCCCTCAGCAAGGGGTCTCTGAAGCAATGTCAAGTCTCTTTGAACAATGTGATCAGCATGGACTGCGAAAACCAGTGCAAAATCAGATAGGCTATCTGTGGAGCATTTAGTGGTTGTTTATTTTCCCTGCTCTGCAGTGCAAAAAGTTCTGATGCTCTGGCTAATGCTGTAGGCATCTCTCTTTCTGTGGTCCTTACTTCAGGGACCCTCTGACAGAAGGACTCTTCATTTCCACAAATGTGCCTGCTGCAGCAGTATTTGGACTTATTTGGGATGAACATGTTGGAGGTCCTAGAGAAACCTGGGTACAAAAAGCAACTGCACAGGGCAGGCAGTTATCTACAGAACACCGCAGACTAAATGTATCCTGTGCTCTTCTGAGGCATTGCATCTCCCAGAACAGATTGAGCATGCATGTGGGTTTCAGAGCCTGTAGAAACACTGGCTTTGAGAACAACAGATTTGCTGTCAGGGTTGAAGCATGACAAGAAGCCTTGCAGCTAGCAGATGGAAAGTTAGCAGTGTTGCAATTCATATTCCCAGGGCTACCAGCAGCACCCCATCTGTCTATAAACTATACCCTGCTGTGCATGCAACCCTAATTTCTTTTGTTACCTTAATCCTTAAAGATAAATCTGTACCCAAATTACTTTTTTGCAATGTTAACCTCCCTAAATGTTCTAAAGCACCACACCATATCATCCACTACAATCCCAGTAGATGACCTGATAACAGCTTGGAGACGATCAGAACCATAGGTACAATATCCAGATGTGTGCAACCATTAAATGAAATACATAACAGCAGTAACTTTTGGGTGGTGTGTGATTGTTTTAAGAAGAAGCTGCATCTCAGAAGTTCTTTGTTCAAACTACCTCAAATTCAGCTTCTAATCCGTACTTGGAGAGCAGTTTTTAGGGGAATTCTTCTACTCAGATAAACTGGGGTGTTTGGGCAAATCTTTGTCCCCCACATTATAACATGTTTCAGCACAAAATAGCACTACTGAAGATAACAATGTTAAAAGGCAGAGGCTTTTCACTACTTGTCATGAAAAGCAATCTTATTTTTCACATTGCTTTAAAATGGTGCAGTAAAGTCGGGAGACTCTAGATCCCCAGCCACTGTCACGGGCCACCTCAATCTGTGGAAGAATCGTATAATGTATTGGGTTGGAAAGGACATTTAAAACATTTACAACAACTATTTATTCTCTAAATAGAAAAGATTGCCCAGAGCTGCATCAAGCCTGACCTTGAATATCTCCTGGGATGGGGCCTCCACCACTGTCTAGGTGACCTGTTCCAGTGGTAACCATGCTGTAGAGCTACACTCATGTACAAATTCAGGGGTTAAGGAGAGAAGAATACAAATTTTCTAAACTTGACCATGCCTTTATGTAGATGAGAGGGTTTAGTCTGGACAATGGACTAAATGTCTCCTGCCAGACTGGGGTGGGGTTTCTAAACTGGAGCAGAAAAGGCTGGGTTGCTTCTGGCTGCTGCTTCAGAAAAAGTCCAGAGAAATTCCTTCTAGCAAGGGAGAGATAATGGGCACAGGGAGTGGGGCCTGCCCACCGCAAGCCAGCAACAGGTTTGGAGGGATTCGTTAGCCTGCCTTCAGCACCTCTCAATGTTGAGACTGCAGCTCAATTCAGTCATGCCTCTGCAGCTGTGAACAGACAGAGTCAGGCTCCAGAAGGATAGAGAAAAATAGGAGTATAATTTATGCCACAACTTGTTATCTCCTCTTCTTGCCACCAGGATGCAAATTAGTTATAGCTTTAGTAAATGATTACACAGGCAGAATATTAATTTTGTTCGTATTTCTCCGAAGAAATCAGCAAATTGTTAGAACAACTTGGACTTGCAGATTTATTTTCCAGGAACCAGGGATGATTGGCAACTGGGGTGAAGTCATTTACAATTTCACAATGAAGGTAATACGGTTAATAAACCAAATTTCTTCTAAAAGAAAGAAGCAACAGTAAGCAAATAGGCAGTGAGAATCAAAAGCCATGATAGGGTTTCAAGAAGAAAGCAAACTTGGTTCAGCCCATTTTTTCACATTATATTCTGCAGAGCTGCCTGAAGATTCATTTCCATTTAGAATATTCTGTTATACAAAGCATTATTCAATGACACAGAGAGAGACCACAGATGGAAAATGTCCTGAAGGAATTTGGTATACAAATGCCTGAACCTCTCAATTGTGTTAGCTTTTGATAGTCCCAGAAGGCCCATCAGGGCACATACCTCCCACTGGTGGCTGCCTCATACAACTTGCTGGATGCATGACTGTTCTAGTGGAAGGAAAATTAGGTTTGATGAGAAAAATTTCTGCTGCATGCATTTTGAGTGCAACAGGAGGACAGAAGGAAAGAACTCTTGGATGACATGTGAAATCCTCTCAGCACAGCTTAGAATTACTTAAAGTGTGCCAGTGAAGTCATTCCACAGGACCTTTAGCCAGCCCTGGCTCCACTTCTTATTGCAAAGTGCCCTCCTGGGAAGAAGTAGCTCCTTGAATTCCTGTTTGACCTGAGGCAGGACCTGCCTGGCAACATTTCAAGCGCTGGGTTTCTCTTGGCTGCAAATCTGGGGCCCGGAACTGGTAGAAGTCCAACACTTCTAATTCCTAACTTAAACCTGGGAGCAGGCACACGGCTCATTCTCTACACAAAGTGAAAGTCTTTTCTTTCCAAGGAATATTCTTAGCCTTGAGCACTCTGACTGGGGACGTGCTGAAAAACAACAGGAATCTCAAACAGACATTTTTATCCTAAAGCACAGAGGGGGTGAAAGGTGATGCCTGAGCATAAGGCTGCTGAAGGTGTCCAACACAAAGGCTCTCACTTGTAAGCATCAAGCAAATACACAAGCTCCTCCATCTCTCCTGCAAAATTTGCCATGCGTAATGACATCTTGAACTACTGCATTGGAGACAACAAACTGCAACAGATTTCACCACATCTCTGCACAGGATACAGAGGAACATACTATAAATACATGAGAAACGTGTCTTTCTCCAACTTTTACACTTCCAGAGTCCCTGGGGAGAGTCAGGCATCTAAACAACTAGAAAGAGTATGCTTTGCATCCAACTACCAAGATGAGCAGGTGTGTTGATCTGCTTGAGGTTAGGGAGACTCTGCACAGAGAACTAGACAGGCTGGATCAATGGGTTGAGGCCAATAATATAAGCTTCAACATCGCCAGGTGCTGGGTCCTGCACTTGGTTCACAACAACCCAGTACAATGCTACAGGCTTGGGAGAGAGTGGCTGGAAAGTTGCTCAACAGAAAGAGACCTGGATGTATTTATTTATTGATAAACATCTAATCATGAGCCAGCAGTGTGCCCAGGTAGACAAGAAGTCCAATGCTATCCCAGCTTGTACCAGAAATAGTGTAGCCAGCAGGAGCAAGGAAGTGATTGTCCCCCTGTTCTCGCACTAATTAGGCCACACAGTTTTGAGCCTATCAATGCAAGAAAGGCATTGAAAGGATGGAATGGGTCTAGAGAAGGGCAGCAAGATTGGTTAAGGGTCTGAAGACCAAGACTTGAGAGGAGCAGCTGAAGGAGCTGAGACTATTTACTCTAAAGAAAAGGAAGCTGAAGGGAGACCTTATTGCTGTCTACTACTCCTTGAAAGGAGATGGTATAGAGATGAGTTTTGGTCTCTCGCAAGTAACAAGGGCAAGAGGAAATGGTCTGAAGTTGCACTAGGAGAAGTTGAGGTTAGACATCAGGAAAAATTTCTTTATTGAGAGGGCCATCAGGCACCGGAACAGGCTGCTCAGGGAGGTGGTTGCATCTCATTGCTGGATGTGTTTAAAAGTTGTGTGTAGATATGGAGCTTAGGGACATAATTTAATTTATGAGTGGGCTTGGGGCAGTTAGGTTAATAGTTGTACTCAGTGATCTAAGTAGATTGAATCTTGAGTCATTTAAGGCCTAATCCAGCAAAGCACTTCAGCATGTGTTTATCCCAAACAGCACTAAAAGTTCTGCTGGAACCAGTAATAAGAGAAGCCAATTTGCGTTTTATTTTATTGAAGAGATACGTAGCTGATGTAGTTGGAGAAAGCAGCAACTGAAAGACCTGTAAACTTACCCTTTGTATGTCTGGCTTATATTACAGTAACGTTGGTATCTACATAGTTCAGTTGTACCAGCCCTTTTTCAGCACATGACTGCAATTCAGTGGCTAGTTACACTTAGATATTTCAGGGGCAAGGAGCCAGGGGGAAATGTTGTTTAAAAACTCCTGAAGCCATTTCATCTGCATAAGTCAGGTTTTTTTACTTCATCATATAAACTGCAGTTACTGTACAGTAAAGCAGCTCAAGAGCAGCTGCTTTTTATTGATAGGTGAATTGTTTCCCTTAAATTACAGAGACATGACAGACAATACATAATCACCTTTTAGATTATATTTTTAAAGAGCAGAAGCTTAGCACATATTCTTAAGTAATTGCTAACCTCCAGTCAAATGGATTTATTCATAATTTTGTACAATGATTTGTTTCAAAGCTGATATTTGATATGCTGAGTTCCAGCCCTGAGCACATTTCTGAAGCCAAGCTTCAACTTCCTGAAAATGAAAATTCATTATGAAACATAAACAAGCCATTAACTATGACAAGGGGAACAGAACAAGAGGTGAAATTGTACTGCTGTGGTAAGAATATTATTTTCCCTGTAGTTGAGTAATTTTTCCAGACTGAGCATGATAAAATAATTGCATTAACCTTACCTTACCTGTCTTGATTTGGACAAGTAATTGAAAATTAACAAAAGTTTAAAAAAATTAGCTCAAAATGCCACAGCCGTATGATACTCCAGAAATGAAAACCTGCCCATTGCAATTTAAATCCAAACTGGAATGGAACTAGACCTAAAATGGTCTTAAATGCTCTGCTTACTCACCTACTAATTGCTTTCCATCCTCTGAAGGAAGCCCACCCCTGATCAAGCCTTGTCCAAGACGACACTTCCCAAATTTTATCCATGGGCTTTCACAGTTGTGTAAAGACTCAGATCTCTGTCTGGCAAAGGCACTGACCCCAAAGTTGATGTACAGGTGTCAAGCCAAACATAACCCTCTCCTCAGAAATTCCAAATGGCACTGCAAAACACCCTGACTTTGCCCAGGGGAAATGTCCAGGCTACTAACTTGGTGGCAAGAAAGTGAGTTGCCTTGGTGGAGCATGCAAAAAAAAACCTGATTGCAGGAGATGGCCTCTTTCCAACAGATGCAGTAGGAGTCTAGACAGATACCACCAACACCTTCCCACAGCCTGTTAACATGCCTGCCTAGATACCTCCAGACACAGGCAGTGCTGCCTCCAACAGCTTTCGCTGCAGGGACAATAGCTTCAGCTGCAGGGCTAAGACAACTTCCCATCTTTGAAACAAGCAGAGGGACTTCATGAATGCTAAGTTACAGCTTTGCAGTGGTGACCAGGTTTCAATAGCATTGTCCTAAAAATATAGACAGGAAGACTGAAAACAACCCTACTGACATGGGGGAGTAAGAATCTAATGTATATGTACTGGTGCTGGCTTACTTAGAACCCTGACAGTAAGCAGGGACGAGAATCATAGAATCATTAGGGATTAGAAGAGACCTCGAAAGATCATCTACTCCAATCCCCCTGACACAGCAGGATCACCCAGACCAAGTCACACAGGAACATATCCAGGCAGGTCTTAAACGTCTCCAGTGAAGGAGACTCCACAGCCCCCCTGGGCAGCCTATTCCAGTGCTCTGTCACCCTCACCATGAAGAAGTTCCTTCTCATATTGATGTGGAACCTCCTATGATCCAGCTTACACCCATTGCCCCTTGACCTATCACCATATGACATTGAGAAGAGCCTGAATCCATCCTCCTGACACCCACCCTTCACATATTTATAGACATTAATGTGGTCACCCCTCAGTCTCCTCTTCTCCAAGCTAAAGAGA
>JAOXOE010000874.1:14497877-14513294 GCA_028565055.1 Phoeniculus purpureus | reverse complement strand
ACAGACTGAGGGAGTTGGGGCTGTTCAGTCTGGAGAAGAGGAGGCTCCAAGGTGACCTTCTTGTGGCCTTCCAGTATTTGAAGGGGACCTACAG
Source organism: Phoeniculus purpureus (assembly GCA_028565055.1). Lineage (NCBI taxonomy): Eukaryota > Metazoa > Chordata > Aves > Bucerotiformes > Phoeniculidae > Phoeniculus > Phoeniculus purpureus. Next base: position 14,513,200 of record JAOXOE010000874.1, on the reverse strand, counting down.
AAGAGCTGGGGAGGGACTTTTTAGGGTATCAGGTAGATCAGGTAGCGACAGGACTAGGGGCAATGGAGGAAAGCTGGAGCTGGGTAGACTTAGACTGGATGTGAGGAGGAAGTTCTTCAGTGTGAGAGTGGTGAGAGCCTGGACTGGGTTACCCAGGGACGTGGTTGAGGCCCCATCCCTGGGTGTGTTTAAAGCCAGGCTGGATGAGGCTCTGGCCAGCCTGATCTAGGGTGGGGTGTCCCTGCCCATGGAAGGGGCATTGGACTAGATGATCTTTTGAGGTCCCTTCCAATCCCTAATGATTCTGCGATTCTATTTCAGAATATTCTGTCTACTGCTGTTTTCTTGAATCCTAATAGTTTAATGAAAACCTACCTCTTGGGTACTCACGTGAGACATCAAAAGGACTCAGTAGCCAAAGCAGGGCGCACAACAGAAAGCTACCTGTTTTCAAGGCATATAAAGCCGTCGCCTTCCAGTGAGGAAGCGCCTTCATTGAAAGAAGCACTCAATAGATTTACAGGCTTTCCCATACCAGCCTTGTGAGTCACAGCCTAACATTTAACAGCGTTCCAGACTTGGGCAAGTGGTACCTTTGAAGTGAGGTGGAATGTACTCTAAAGGTTACCACCACGTGTGACTGTCTAGGCTGCAGAGCTGCTACCTAGCTCATTATACTTGCCACTGCCTACAACCAAGTGAGTCACTGGGCACGCTGGTTTCTCCTGGAAGCGCTGTGCTCGGTATCGGTGCTTTATAAGTCAGTTCTTACAGCACAGGCATTCACCCAAGGCAGTGGCTGAAGGGCTGTTTCTTCACAAACCTCCCATGAATTTGCACCTTTTACTACCTTAGGTCATACAGAGAGCTGAGGTCAGCATTTAATGGCACATCTCCTTCCTCAGGCACATCTGTGTTTAGGTAGCAGTCCATTACGTTGCCTTGCTTTGCCCTTTTACCCATCCTTTCCCGTGTCACTTATCCTTTTTGTGATACATACAGATGAACTCACGAAACAGAGGGGAGCTGGGAAGAGGAAAGCCATAACCAGGGCAAACAATGACAAGGAAGAAGGATGACACAAACCTAAACGTGCTTTAGCAGCCAGCTGGCTTAATGTCAGCCCATCTCAGTGCAGATTCCTAGACACCTACTCCCCGTTTTCCCTTCTAGGGTGTCTTCCAGCACATGTTGTCACCAATTCAGATAAAATTGCTTTCAGCCTACAGTCATGTTTTTCTATTTACTAGTCTTTTCTGCTACCTTCCACTCAACAACCTCTTTCCCCTGCCCCGCCACTCTGGAAGCTGTGGTGGTATTTTTTTTCCTTCTGCTTTTGTTTTCTCTTTTATGCTGTTGTCTGTCCTCCTTAGCTCGTTCTATTATCTTTCCTCCTATTCACTCCCCGCATCACTCCGCTGTTACACTCGGGTAAATGGGCAGTGCCTCTTCCTTACCACGATTCGCTGTTTCTGCTGGTTGCCAGGGAGACAAACAGGCAGTGCAATAGGTGTCAGTTCTGCATACAATTACCTGCACAGGGAAGAGACTGTGCAGTCAACAGGGACAGCCACCTACAGAAAACGTAAAGGATACCTGCACCCATGAGTAGCTCTGTACTGGAAGCCTTGCACCCTAACAATTCCCATCTCTGCTTCGAGACAGCTTATTTTCTTTACTGGGGTAACCTGAATGAATCCCTCTTGAAGTTGGTTTTAATTAAGAAAAAGGGTTGAAAAGGTGTTGGTTTATCTGAGACACTCAAATTGCTTTTGTTTACTTTGAAACACTTTTGTCCTGTCTGTCACTCTCCAAGAACATGGTTCCACTTTTACATCAGCTTACAGCAATTTAAGATTTAAAGCAAGCTTACCTAACCAGGAAGGGCAGGGTACCCTGACTGATAGAGACATGTCAGAACTAGAACTTCTTCCTACAGAATTTTACACAACTGTCATTAATTTGTCATCAAACAGAACCTCACACTTGTAGTTTATACAACAGCCACAGATACACCACCACCTACAGTCGTATAGTCTGTATTTTATGTACAGGAACGGATGTCTCATGCAGGACAGCACATCCAAAGGAAGCACAGAATTGACTGTATGATTAAGTGAAACATTTCCCTTTAGGGCAGAGCACACTATTACCTGTTCCTTAAGTAGAAGGTAAAATCCTGACAACCAACTTGCCATCCACAGATGACTTGGCCAAGCTGTCCTTTAACAATGCCGAAGACAGCAGTGGGTTAAACTTTGTTCCGGTCCATGCTCTTGCAGTGTGGAGCACAAGTTTAAAACTAGACTTGGATGTGTTTTGAGATAATCTACTTACTCTCAAACAATATTAAAGTCTTTAACAGAGATTCACAGACTCACAGAACATTAGGGATTGAAAGGGACCTCAAAAGATCATCTAGTCCAATCCCCCCTGCCACAGGAGGATCACCTAAGATCCAGTCGCACAGGACATGGCCAGGTGGGTTTTGAACATCTCCAAAGGAGACTCATAAAACTGTTTAGGTTGGAAAAGACCTTTAAGATCACTGAGCCCGACCATTAGTTTAACTGTACCAAGCCCACCACTAGATCATGTCCTTAAGCTCTGTATCTACATGACTTTCAAACACAGCCAGGGATGGGGATTCAAGAGCCTGATGACCCTCTCAATAAAGTTTTTCCTAATGCGTAACCTCAGCTTAAGGCTATTTCCTCTTGTCTTGTTACTGGTGAGAAAAGACCAATATTCATGTCTCTACAACCTCCTTTCAGGCAGTTGTAGACAGCAATAAGGTCTCCTTGAGCCCCCTTCTCTTCCGGCTAAGAAGCCTCACAAGGAGAGGCTGAAGCTCTCCAGACCCTTCACTAACCTCATCCTTCTTTGGACCTGCACCAGCACCTCAGTGTCTTTCTCGTAACATGAACGTCCTTGATTAACTGACACACTCTCAAAAGGTTAAACTAAGTCTTTGAAAGTCTGTCTTAGCCTTTTAAGCATAACAGTGGTTCTGGGGCATTTGATATAACTTTGGATGTTTCACTGAAGTAACACGCGAGGAGTGAAGGGTTCTGCTAGTACCTGGTAATACACCAACAACACAGGCAAGCCCACACCTATTTGGAGGTCCCTTCCAATCCCTAATGATTCCATGACTCTATTGCTAGTCATCATTCACAAGTGATTTAAAGCAGTCTTTCACACTACGTATTACGCACTAAATATCACAAGCTGGCCAGTACGGAAAGTCACGGTGTAGGACCCTAACGCAGCACACATATCTGTCTTTACCACAGCATGCAGGAGTCTAGCTGGTTCACACTCTAGGCCATTGAATATAGAAGCAGTGGACTTTGTGTTTTGTTGTGGTTTTGGCTCTCTATTTTGTTCTGTGTTGTCACTTCACCAGAGAAAACGATGATCTCTAGCGTTCCTACTCAGTACTGAAGCGTCAGCCTCATCTGATGAGTTGACAGACAACGTCAGTGTTTAGACTGAAGCGTTCACCATCTGTCTGAGGTTGTGGGCCAAAAGGAAAAGGCATCGCATCAGACAGGGTGACTGAGCAAGTGCAACTCAGTTTTGGAGAGCAATTTACTGTTGGTAGGACTTCTATTTACAATTATCCAGTCTTAACTTGGAATTGCTATAAATACCTGCACGTTGTTTCTATAGCAACTCCTCCTGACAGTCCATTCAGGCTTGCTTCACTTTTAGGTAACGACACTTTTTTATTACGTAGCCTTAGGCTTCCAATTTGATCGTTTTGGTTTTACTCTTGGCGATGTATTAAAATATTCAAGTCGTAATATTAATAAATAATAAGTTGTGATGCAGCTAGTTGGTCACCTTTTGCAAAATGCTGTGCAATACTGCATGAGCTCTTCCTAGAAAGGAGAAAGGTAGCAGTACTGCTGGACTAACTTTACACAGAATCACAGACTCATCATGGCTGGAAGGACCTCCAGGGTCATCGAGTCCAACCTTCATCCCATTATCTAACTGCTAGACCACATCCCTAAGCGCTGCATCCACTCGTTCCTTAAACACCTCCAGGAACACTGACACCACCACCTCCCTGGGCAATCCATTCCAGTACCTAACCACCCTCTCAGTAAAGTTACTAGAAGTTACAAGTTACTAGCCATTCTGATTCTAGAAAATAACCTGCTTTCTCTGAAGTGCACAGTTATGACCATTACTCCCTAAACAGAACCCAGGTATTCTAGACTTGGTAGTTTACAACTTGCAAGTGTCTACAGGCTACACAATTCCTGCTCCTCTTGGAGATACCTGAACCCACAGACTGTGCAACTACAGCTACCCGAACATACAGACTCTGTGCAACTACAGATACCCGAACATACAGACTCTGTGCAACTACAGATACCTGAACATACAGACTCTGTGCAACTACAGCTACCCGAACATACAGACTCTGTGCAACTATATGCAACTACAGATACCTGAACATACAGACTCTGTGCAACTACAGATACCCGAACACACAGACTCTGTGCAACTACAGATACCTGAACATACAGACTGTGCAACTATAAATACCTGAACACACAGACTCTGTGCAACTAGGACCTTGGTTTCTCACAGCTCCCAAGAACCAACAGGCTACTGCACCTTCATGCAGAGAAGGACAAAAGGAGTAGGATAGGTTTTGGACTACACATCTTCAGCCATTGAAAAGCAACCTTTCCTGCTGCATTTCAATGTCAGTCTACATGTCTAATCTTTTGGTGACTTCACAAGCAAACATTAAAAAAAGTGATTACTTAGAATTTGGAGGTGGAAAAGCTGCTTTTCAGTGCTGACCACAGTAACTCCCAAGTACCCCCTGAGTAGCCTGCAGTGTAGAAAGGCAGATGGCAAATTAGAGCTATTTTGCAAGGTATGAAGGCTGCTTCAGTGAACCAGCCACACATCCTGCCTCTCACAAATCTTTAATTAAAAACCACTATCGTCTCTTGTTTATCGCTAAGTAGCTCAACCAGTCTTGAAAAATGTTCATTAAGGCTCCTTTGCTCCCTAAGAAAGGGCAGAGGCACTCTCAAGGATGCAATGAAGTCTTGGGGGTGTGAATCTAAGAAAATGGCTGTGTATAGACTATGGTTTAAATGAAATGGAGTTTCAATCCAGGGAAGAAATCTAAAATGAATTTGTGAGGGGAAATCCAGAGAAAGGTCTGGAGAGTGATGATGTGTCATAAAGGGCATGACTAACAATCACGTCAGAAGTAGCTGGAAGGTAACTACTGCCTTCTTGGGCAAGAGGGTATCAGATACAAGGGTCTTCCAGCTATTGTTTGTACTAGATTTACTATCCAGCTCCTCTTGACTTCTAAAAACCACCTCCCTAGTCTTCATGTACTTGAGAAAGGTGATTCTTCCCAGGGTAATCCTTGCACTACACGACCTCATCTGAAGAGGTCTGCACGCTCCCTTCCTTGCAAGGCTGAAGCTTTCAAATAAAAGCAGTCTGGCAGAGATTATGATGTAAGGGCAGGCAACTAAAAGTCCTAAACTAGTCCCAAAGTCACACCTGGGCATGTAGCTAGCCTAGAAGTTTTCACCTATGTGGTGACTGCTGCTGCAGAGAAAAGCTAAAAAGCAGATGCTTCCCCTAAAAGCCCATATCGGGTACTTCTGAGTGAAGTTAGAATTAGCTTCTTTCACTGTAGCAGCAATTAAGGCACTGGGCAGTGAGGTAAGTACGTAAGTCAGTACAGGGGACCTCACATCTCTTGGCAGAAGAGCACGCCAAAACAAAGTGAACTCGAGAATCCTTGACAGAGATTTCCACAGGAGTGGCAGTGCAGCATTCATAAAGTCTTCCACTACTGCAGCTCTACCATCCGACTGGACCATGGTTACTTCCACACCAGTGAATTAGACGGGTCTTGGACTGCCCTCTGGCACCAGTCCTAGCTGGAGCGGAATAACTCGCACGCAAACTAGTTCCCATCTAAACCACGATGCCTGTAGCTAAACCCTTAAGTAGAAATGAATGGTGACTAGCCCAAGTTAAAACTCTGAACCATGCCCAGCATGATTTGGGAACAGCTAGCTGGCCCAAAGCTAGAAATACAGTAAGAACCGTAAATGAGCTGAATCATCAGCGGATGTTATCACGGCATTGCATCGTTTGCTCATAGCAAGGCAGTCCACGGCTAATCTGTGGGGGATGACTTGGTCACGGGAATTATTGAAACCTTTTCCTGCAGACAATGGGATGTCTAGGCTTTGTCAAGCAGGCTAAGGCATTTTTGTCAGACGAGTGAAAGTAGCTAGAGAAACGGAAGGACAAGCTGCTTCAGCTAATGACTTGCAGCATTCTGTTTGATAAAATCATTAGGGATTGAAGGGACCCCGAAAGATCATCTAGTCCAATCCCCCTGCCACAGCAGGACCACCTAGACCAAGTCACATAGGAATGCATGGGACACTGTCTGTTGTCACCAGAATCAGCAAAATTTGAATTCATTAAAGAAAAAAAAAGTTAAACAATTCTGTTTAGTGCTTTGCTGAAGATGCTGGAATAAAATTCAGTTAAAAGTCCAATTATTAAACTAGGTCTGTGCTTGAGTTCCTCTGCATTAACAACACTCAAGTTCTGAGAGAAAAAGAAATACAAGAGGTATCTCTGAATCTTTTCGATCACTTTACCAATAAGTTCTTCCATTGAAGTGTTGCCCATGTAAAGTGAAACTAGGTGCCTAGTACAGCCAACTTGTTAATCCTCTTAACCTAACCTATGATGAACCTACGTTAGCCTTCTCTTTGCTGACACTCTTGAAGAAAGATGAGTTTTGAAAAGCAGTACGACTTCAGCCTCAGAATCTGATCACTGTTACTGGCTTCTAATGGCAAAACCAGGACAGAACTGGTTCTGCTGCACAGATAAAACCCTTTCAGATTAGTAAATCTAAAATCACAAGTCTGAAAACACTAATAAAACCACCACCTAACTTACACTCAGACAGCACTCTAGAATTTCTCTGTTAAACCTGCAATTAAAAGATGTATGGTAATTATATTTGCCTACATTAAAACAAACATGTGGTGGCTCTGCACGTTAAACACAAGAACAAACTGTAGAGAGAGAGAATGGAGTTCCAAGAGCTCCTACTTAACTCACTGCAGCCTTCCCAAGCTACTCAAGACCTAGAGGGCACTCGGATCTCCCTTCAACACAGGAAGAACAGAGGGGAAGATGGTCTAGCAGCACCAGAGAGGGCTGGCAATACCATCAACCCCAAGCACCCCCAAAAGCACACATCTGCCTCCTCTTCCAGCACAAAATGTAGCTTGAGAACTGTTCTTCCAACATTTAAAAAAATCCCAACACACAAACCCTCTACCGCGAGAGAAAACGTAAACTAACAGCACTAAAAAAAAGCCTCAACCCCAGAAGAGTCCTGAAGTCCCAACCAACAGAACCAAGCAGAAAAATCAACAGAATGATAAAAATACCCTCTCCTGCTCGGGATCGTATTTTAGGTGACTGAGGCTTCTCTGACCTTTGCAGCCTTAGAGCTTATCCAAACAGACCTGGGGCTAAGAAAATCAGCCTTGGTTTTGTTGAGGCTTCTCCTATTTCCCAAGTTCTGCTGCTCCCCACCCTGCACCCCCACAAATTACACACTGGCACAGCATGACGGCTGTCGAGGCTGATTTGAGGGACCTCCACCGTTTGTTTTTGGTTTTAAGGAAATGCACCCTGACAAAAACTTGTTTGTATTAGCAGCAACTTCAGGTTAGTTATATGTGATTTCTAGTTTATTATACAGTACAACACAGCTTCAGTTGTTTGAAGTCTGATGTAGAACACTTTGCGATCAGACCAGGGAGAAGGAGCTCAGATGCACCGTTCAGGTGCTGCACACAGACATCTCCAAGCTAGCCTAGACTAGGCTTCAAGCCTGGGAGTCCACCAGCTGTGAGACAAAGAATCTTCCTAGTAAGGCAAAGGAGCTCATGGTGTTCAAGTTAGTACCTCTGTACCACACAGATGTAAAATTCAACATAAAACCAGCTCAGGTATTTAGCAGAGTGCAGCCTTTTGAATCACAGACACACAGTTAGCTGCCTGGTGCCAAAGGAAAACCAGAAGCAACTGTTCTCCTTAGTTATTCACCTAAAATATTTAGCACTAAGACCGTCACTACAGCATTAAATAAGAGACCCCACACCTGATAATTAGCACGTTACCTGATGGTACTTCTTGAGTATGTTGTGCATTTCTGCCACGTCTTCGCTCGTTATGGTTTTGATGATGTACCTTTTGTCGTAAGACGTGTGAAAGCGGGCACCGCTGCGTGCCTGGGAGTCGTTGGCCAGCGGTGCGCTTCTCGTCAACGAGTTCTGTTAATTGATGTAAAACAGAAGAGCGCGAAGTCAGACGAGTACATGCAGCTTTTAATTAGAATAAACATCACAGAACATCAGGGATTGGAAGGGACCTCGAAAGATCATCTAGTCCAATCCCTCTGCCACAGCAGCATCACCTAGACCAAGTCACACAGGAACACATCCAGGTGGGTTTTAAACATCTCCAGAGAAGGAGACTCCACAACCCCCCTGGGCAGCCTGTTCCACTACTCTGTCACCCTCACTAGGAGAACTTCCTAATCATATTGATGTGGAACCTACTATGTTTCCAGCTTACACCCATTGTCCACTGTCCTATCACTAGATGACATTGAGAAGAGCCTGGCTCCATCCTCCTGACATCCACCCCTCACATATTTATAATCATTAATGATGTCACTCTCAGTCTCCTCTTCTCCAAGCTCAAGACACCCAGCTGCCTCAGCCTCTCTTCATAAGGGAGTTGTTCTACTTCCTTCATCATCTCCGTTGCTCTACTCTGGAGTCTCTCCAGCAGCTCTGTGTCCTTCTTGAACTGAGGGGCCCAAAACTGGACACAATACTTGAGATGTGGTCTCACTAGGGCAGAGTAGAGAGGGAGGAGAACCACTCTTGATCTGCTAATCTCCCCTTCTGATCTACCCTCAGGATACTGTTGTCTGTCTTGGTCACAGGGCTACACTGCTGGCTCATGGTCATCCTGTTGTCCACCAGGACCTCCACATCCCTTTCTCCTACACTGCTCTTCAACAGGTCTGTTCCCAGCCTGTACTGGTACTTGGGGTAGTTTCTGCCCAGATGCAAGACTCTACACTTACCCTTGTTATACTTCATTAAATTTCTCTCTGCCCAGCTCTCCAGTCTCTCCAGGTCTCTCTGAATGGCAACACAGCCTGCTGGGGTGTTGGCTACTCCTCCCTGCTTAGGATGGGAGGAAGGGAGAGAGGAACGTTGGTTGGTGTGCTGTTTTTTAGGAAATGGAAGAGGAGAAATATGTAGCACAGTATAAGACACTGCAATAGTCTTGAATACTTCTATAAAATATAGATATATACTGAGACAAAATCTTCTAAGTTTCTTGTTTTGGCATTGAATTTTTCTCAGTTGACTACAGGGAAAAGGCAGTGGTGTAGTGTGGATGCAGAGAGGAAAGTACTTCGTAGGTGTTGTAATCAATTTATCAGCACAGCTGACACGAATGTACCCTAAGTCCTGCTAGATCTTCTTAAAACAATGGAGTCCTTCATTATCCATTTTGACACCTAATGAGCTCCACAGGTATGTGCACTGCCAAAGTGTGTGTCGGTCTTGCCTTGCTCTAATCCCACTATCCAGGCAGTGCCTCTGCTGACTCTAGTGCTGCGAATGACTCACAGGCGTCGTTTGTCTCTGCTCTGTAATTGCAATAATTACTCTCCATCACAAGGAGGGACTGGAAACAGTAAAATCTCCCATCTATTAACATACAGTGAATTCTGCACATGTTTTTAATCTACAGTATAATTTGTCAGTTTGGTGTTAAGTTTAAAAGACTGTTGCAGACCCTTTGTTAATAATACTAGTGTTTTTGCTGCATGAAGCATCTGGGCACTGCTCTGTTTGACACAGCATGAAGCTGTGGCATTTGAGTGAATGAAAGGACAGATGGTACTTAAGAGCAATCAAGCAAGGATTTTTCCTTGAAGAGAAAGAGGAACAATCCTTTCCTTAATACCTGATGTTGCCAGGCTGTTCTACCTGAATGTCACTGGGGCTGTTGTCTCACTGATTGTCCTGCAGCAACAAGCTGATCAAAAGTTCCCTACACTTCCTCAATCACAGATTCAGAGATTTGTTTTTCCTAGATTATTTATTCTGTTAGGAAAGAGCCTTAGCAAAAATTAAAATCTGTTGAGAACCAAGGAATTAACAATCTTGTAGTTTAACACTTTTGTAATCAAGTATTTTAGCTCAGGAATGTAAGACGTTGTTATTGCAACTAAAATCCCTGCATTTCTGGTGTCTAGATGACTGACAATATCTCCATGTAATTTACTACAGTCACACCAGAGTGAGTACTAGGATGAATATAGTAACGCAGGCTGTGGTGTAGTACAGAGTAACTTTCAGAATCCAGCTGAACCTCAGATAATTCAGAGGAGTAACTAACCTCTTTGCAGGACAGAATAGCTTTTCAACAGCTGTGCTACTGACACTTTTTCTGGCTTCACTGGGACCACAAGGGGAGAAAATCTTGCTAAGAGCAGTAGACTTCATGCATCTGTCTCTATCAGAGCCCTGTATTTCAGCAGTGTGGGCAGAAATTTGGAACACAAATCTTTCTGAATCTGTTAGAGTGAATGGAAGTTTTGTCACTCAACAGGAATAGTGTGGTATTAGCAGGGGAGTGCTAGTGGCATCATGGGGGCTACTGTTTTGACACTGGTGGCTGCTACAGCCCATAGATGGTTCCATGTAATTTGCTGTCATTTGCAGTGATGCACCTGCTATAGAAATATATACTGGAACGCAGGAGGCACAGCAATCTTCACTAAAATATCCACATGTAACAGCAGTGTGGACAAGAAATGTTTGGGATGTGTCTACCCAGTGCAGCGAAAGATGTTCGAGGAGTTCAGTGCTGAGAAAAGACATCAGTACTGTTAGGAAAAGCAGTCCTGGAAACAGCATTTTTTGCTGTGCTTGGTCTAAAATGATGAGGTGAAAGTGCAGCTCTCTCTTTACAGTTTCCATGTTCAATGTTTGTTTGAAAACTTCTGCACTGTATTGTGCTATTCAAAGCAGACAGGCCCCTAAGTATCAGCATTAACCTTGGCCGAGATATCAATCAAAATTGTGGCACTTACACAGCATGGCTGTGTTTGCACATAACTTAGTGTTAAGCTGCTCTTTATTTTGAACACTAAATGTTCCTAGCCTACTACTGAGAAGCTAGATCATGAACACTCTGGAAGTTTATTTTGCTGCTTGATGAATAATGAAATAGGCACACTGCAGGTGTTACAGTAAAGACATATTTGCAGTGTTTTTACAAGGAAAGACTACAAACACCTCAGGGCAAATAGTCAACAATATTCCCTATTGTTCACCAACAGGTGAATTTATTCACCTGTTAGCTAAGTACAGCTTGCATCAAACCTGGATTTCAACTCATCTGCCATGTATGGCTTTGATGCTTCTCTAACATTCAACCTTTCCAATTGCTGAGATTTTCTTGGAGCCATGGGCTAGCAGAGAGACCACTGGGCTGGGCAACTCTGAGTTCCTGAATGCTGTCTAGACAGCAGATGGGGTCTATGCAAATCACACGAGACTCAAGCTAAGATGTGGCACCTAACAGCTAAGGAGAGAGCGGAAGAGGAGAGACTGTCTTCATATGATGCTGACTCAATACTGCTAGTCTTGTGAGTGAGCATAACCCATTTTGGAGCAAGGCTCATCTCTGATTTTGGGCTGAAATAAGGCAGAAGTACTTATGCTAACTACTTTAGCTGTGTGTTGATAACTAGTGTCTGAGTGTTAAGCAACAGCCCACATCCAGCCAGTTCTGGTAGATATGAAAAGGCAGCGTCTGCCCTACAGAAAAAGTAGTAATTTCTGCAGAGAGAATTAGTTTCACAAGAGTAGCTGATCTGGGATGTATTACAGAGCTATGCAGTTGTCATAAGAATCATTTGGCATAATTTTTTAGAGATCTAGAAATAATGGCATGAATAAGATAATACAATGCAGGGTTAAATTAAATTACTATCAGGAATCTTTATTGCACCTGTAGCTATGTTCTCTGAACATGAGAGAAAAGCTTTTTTTTCTGTTGACATTTATTTCTGGTTATTTTAGGATTCACAATGTGTTCTGAAATGGACAAGAAAAAAGGGTAGGTGCAAAGAGATTCATTTGCATGAAAATGGGCTATATGACCTTTAGTAATTAGTAATCATTGAGTTTTGTAGAAGTCTCTCAAAAGGTAAAAGTATGTGATGCATATTCTGTTAATCTCCATGCTCTGAGTGACCATTCAAAGGAATAACAGCAGTGTTGTGGGCAGCAGAAAATTAAAAAAGAAAGAGAGAAAAAGGAAAGACAATGTGGTGCTTGTAAAATAAGACTTTTTATGGTAAAATCGTGACAATTCACAGAATCACAGAATTCTCCTTTTTTGTTGTGATGAAACACGTGTTTTAAGATGCAGTGGATTTGTTTTATTGCGAAACCAAGTGCATGAGCCTCCTAATCAGGTAAATAATAAGTAGCTGCTTAGAAAGAAAACAGTTATGGGAAAAAAGCCTTGAATTGGGAAATAATAAGGCATGGCACTTCTTGCCAAATCAGGTTGGGCACGCTAAACAAAACTCTCAGGGAAAGTTTCCATTCCTGAACTCCGTGGGACTGTTAGATGTAGAGCATTAGTTATCTCAGCTGTGGGGACCCTGATTTCCAAGTGTCTAATACTTTTCTGAAGCTTACAAAGTTGACCTCAGTAGTAATCCCATGGCAAACACTTGTTCTCGCTATCTATACCCTCTGAGAAGAGTTGTTAGACCGGAATAATTCTCAATAGCATTAAAAAGGTGATTAGAGCATAGCATTTTTGTGCAGCAGAAATCTATCCAGTTTTTCTATGGCATACTTACTATTGGGAGTTGTGGATACTTTCAAAGAGAATACAAATTGCAAGCATGTTTTCATGGCTCAGTCATGTGCTGTTTGGTGGGCCGTGTTTTGGATTGTTACTACCTTTTTCAACTGAAGGATTTTATCCTACACAAGTAGGATTGTGTTTCTCCGTGTGGGGGAACAGATCCTGGCCTTAACCAGACACATCCATGCTGTCTGTGCAATGCCAGCTGTGAGACAGAGAGCCTGGTGTGGCACCGCCGTTTCTGTGGAAAATCCTTTTGTCAATCCTAAATGCCCCAAATTCATTGAATAGGACTCTGTTCACAGAGAGCATTGCACTGTGGAATTACAGCCTGACTCAGATTTATGTCTAAAACAAATCACACCATTTTGGCAGTGCCAGTAGGTCTATCAAGTGCGTGAAAGTGGGAGTCAGCATCTGAGGCAGCTCTAAAAGAACAAGGCATGCTCTGGCAGCTGAGCACTTAGTATTTGGGCTGCAGTAATTTCTTGTCTTTGTTTTCATTGGCACGTTGTGTAATTTATGTGGCAGTTGGAGTGTTTGTGGTGCTTTACAACAGATAAAACATTCTACTAACCATGAAGGGAAATGGGATGTGAAGAAACAGAACTGCAGGTGGAGAAGATGCTTCAAACATATAGAAAGAGGAAAAGAAAACACTGAAGAAATTAAAGAAGTTGTTCAGTGGCATGTGAAATGGAAAGCAGCAACACTAAGCCAGGCTTAAGGAGGGAAGTACAAGAGAGGGAAGAGTGAAGACAAAGGGATGTTATCATAGTGGCAGACATAGAAGAGGAGAGGCAAATAATTTGTGAGGGAGTTGGAAGCAGTGGTTGCTAACAACAAGCTGTCAGTGATGGGCAAGGATGTGCTGCTTAAGTCTGCTTCAAATATTTCATTGCCACAAGAATTAGTTTCCAGGATTTAAATAGGGCAGAGCTGGTAGATCCTGTACACCCTTGAAACAGCTTGATCAGGGAACCATTGGACAAAGGGTTCTGTGTCTCCTTAGGCAAAGTGAGCAAAAGGAAAGCATGTAAAATGTCCTGTTACAACTAGAAAAAACAGAGGAGGTGGAGGATATGTGACAGAAATTTTTCAGGAAAGAACTTGTTCTCTTTTTTTTACAATCAGTATCGCCTGTTTTCTCGTGTGCCTGTAACAACAATTCAGATTATAGAAAATATGCAAAGTCCAAACTGTCCTGATATCCTAACTCAGTGCTAGGAAAAATGTAGGAAACAGGCCTTTATGGGGAAAATGAACGCTGTTAGTGCACAATATGGCCTCAAAGTCACGGTGTCATCAAGTTCAGTGGGAATGGGCACTACTGAGAAATAATAGTCTAGGATTGCCTTGTGTGGAATTCATTTGTATGACTTTTGGTGGTTGCCTTGCAACTAGTGTGGTAAGAATAGATATTTCTTTGAACGTTTTTAATAGAAAATTATGATGGCTAGTATTTACATAACTCTCCCTAGGTCAGTTTTATTTGTATTAAGTCACTGTTTAATATAATATAGGGTCCACATGGCATAAAAGGCTGTTTATTTGGAACAAAATTTGGATTATTGTTGTAGGTCTTGTCTTTTCAGAGCCATTCTGGGCAGGTTGCAATTGTTCCTTGTTTAGTTTTAAGAGAAATAATCCGGTTTTGATCAGCTTTCCCCTTGTTCTGCTGGGGATTCCTGATTGACAGATACATTATTTTGTTGATGAGTATGAATGAAAGCTCATCTTAATGCATTAAAGTTAGATACAGATTGAGAGTAGTTCCACCCACGTTTGAAACACAGAGATGTTCAATCATCTTTGTTTCAATAGCATTGACAATAATCTGCTTCAATCAGAGTGACTCAGTCAACTTCTCAAAACTGAAAAGCCTCAAACAATTTCATTTAACATCTCTTGCTTTGCTAAGACTTTGCTGATCAAAATTAATTACTTCTGGCTTGTACAACTAGGTCACCTTAATATTTTCACAGCTTTAAGTCTGCTTTGAAGAAACCACACTAAATCAATTCAAAGTAGGTAATGAGCTATTAAAGTAGACATGAGCTATTAATCTCTTAAAATGTGTTCTTTCCAAGAGATGGCCATTTGCTTATCGGAGGAAAATCAAAGCTGCTTGTCATTTGAATGTAGCAATAAAAACTTATTCAGCCTAACACAAAACAGAAACTAAATGTTTGTAATCTGTTTCACACTTTTAATATCTGTTTGATTAGATCATAGAATCATAGAATCATTAGGGATTGGAAGGGACCTCGAAAGATCATCTAGTCCAATCCCCCTGCCAT
>JAOXOE010000874.1:14463663-14497777 GCA_028565055.1 Phoeniculus purpureus | reverse complement strand
TTCTTCAGTGTGAGAGTGGTGAGAGCCTGGAATGGGTTGCCCAGGGAGGTGGTTGGGGCCCCATCCCTGGAGGTGTTCAAGGCCAGGCTGGATAAGGCTCTGGCAAGACTGGTCTAGGGTGGGGTATCCCTGCCCATGGTGAGGGTTGGAACTGGATGATCAGGTGGTCCCTTCCAACCCAGAGTGATTCTGATTGTGCAACTTCTCCAGTACAGTGACTCTGCTGTGGCAGGGGGATTTGACTAGATGATCTTTCGGGGTCTCTTCAAATCCCTAATGATTTTATGATTCTATGATTCTATGAAATTGATTTTCCCCAAAGGTAAAAGTCTGACAAGTCTTGTCACAGAGATGTGGCTAGGAGGAAACCAGGTACCCTGCTGAGAAACCTTTAGAAAGACTTTGCCAATTACTCCATATGGGTTTCAAACATGGGAAAAATACTTGAGAGCAACAAATGGCTACACTCCAACTCACCCTGATTGTGTGACTGAACTTCTCCAGTGAGGTTAATGTCAACTTGTTTTTCTCTAATTCTTCAAGTGTTTTGCTAAACTAGTTTGAATTAACTCTTTTTTGCTGTAGACTAAAACATGAACTTCTTGCTGACTTTAAAAATTATCCAACTTATTCAGACATTTCTCTCTGGTTTTTGGGTTGACTCTAACTTCTTAGGAAGAAAACTAGAACCAGAGAATCATAGAATGGTAGAGGTTGGAAGGAATCTCTGGAGATAATCTAGTCCTACACCCCAGCAGAGGCAAGTTCTGTTAGAGCAGATCACACAGGAACATGTCCGGGCAGGTTTTGAATATCTCCAGAGCTGACCACGAGTGTAGTCAATTCCTAGTACTTCTAGATAGCATTTGGTACTGGTCAATGTTAGGTACAAAATAATGAACATTTAGACCACTGTCGGATCTCAGTTTAATAATTTTTGCTTTCCTTTATCAAAAAATCCAGAAAAGCCTTTTCTAAATATTTCAATATTATGATAGGTGAACAGTTCATGGAAAATTTTAAGTGGTGATCTTCTTTTTTAGTATTTGTATGACTATCCAGCAGTGAGGGATGGCTGATTGCCACTTCCATGTTTGTTACAGCTTTCACTTTTGCCACGCACGACTTCTGATTCATTGCTTAAGTTCCTGTGTCAAGCTAGTACAGAACCTATCTGTTCATGCATTTCAAAGGCACCAGCTGATAGTAGAAGGAAGGAGGCAGGAGGCGTGTGAAACTATGGTGTACTGAAGTGTCTCATAGTTTGCAAGTTTGCTAAATGAACATGCAGGTTCTTACTTTGCAATGAACTCCATAAGGCTGTATGGATGTACCTCAGCTAGAGTCTTTGCCTAGATCTTTTTCAAGGATTTCTTTTCAGAAAGGCAAGGCTTGTAGTTTGCACATTGTTCAAACCTTACTGAAATCTCCTTGTGTTCCCTTTTACAACAGCCATTTGCCCAGTTCCTGCCACTCTTTTGTCATTCTTACACAATTGAATGCACTAAACTCCTCATCAGAATGAGCTCCACAGGAGGGAAGGATTATTAACTTACTTCATTTTGAATAGAGACAAAAACATCTGTGGATTAAATCTAAATTAATCAATTTCTTCTCCATGTAACTTCACATATAAACTGTTCTTCTAGATGCATGATGATAAACATTGGACACAAAGATGTGCCTGAAAGAGGCTTGGCGTGTGATTTTGCAAATGAATCCTACGGCAGCCTTTTAACAACCTGCTTTAGCAGTAAATGATAACAGAAAGCCAATATTGACCTATAGAATCTTCCTTTAGGCAATGAAGTGTTTGGAATGGCAGAGATGCATAGCTTGAAAATATTATCCATCTTAAAGCCGCTCTGTGTTACGTTTTCTGCCCGTTGCCATTACCCGCAAAGCTTAATGAGCAACAGTTTTCTTGAGCTACAGCTTGCCCCTAAGGTCTGGTATTTCTGTCTTTCCCTCATATTGGCTCCTTCTTTGATGGTTTCACTTCAGCCAGATTAACAAAAAAGATAAAGCTGCATTTCTACTAATAAGTGTCCTGGAGCCCCAGCCAATTGACTGAAGGGCTGAGGATGTTGAAAATACATATCCAATTATGATCTGGCTATGGTCCTTGTTTGGCTAACGTATCAAATGTCAGTTCCAACTGAAGAAAGCACACCCTGTCACTAACGCTGTTTGATACATAGCACAGAGTGTACTCTTGAGAAACAGCCTCATCTTCTGACACAGTGCAGAGCTTTGTCAAAAAGCAGGGAAGGATGATCTATCCAAAATACAAAACTAGACGTACAAGGAAAGATTTATGCAAGATTGTCCACCAAGCATATCCAGATGAGCATATTTAAAACCTTTATTATTTCCATACAAGAGACTTTGTCAAGATATGTAGCAACACGTGCCCAAACAGCACAGATTAAAATCAAAATCAGTGTTGAGAACTGTTTTGTAGCTGAAAAAGAAGCACTAATGACATACATGTGTTTTATGCACCAGGGAACAAGGCAACAGTTCAAGAATATAAAAATACGGACTGGGGGCACTGTGGTTAAGGTAAAGAAGCTGTCCAGGGATTATGTAATATTTTATTCCTCTACATTTAAGACTTTCTGTTTCAAGCCAAGCTTCTGACTGTACGCTGGAGAATCAAAGTCTTGTTCTCTCCCTTAAGGTGCTGTGACTGTTTGCTTTTCTGTTGCCTTTCTACCTTTTAACTGTAAGATTTTTATAGTTCACTGGAGTTTTGTGTTACATTATTGTTTACTTTTCGAGGATAAAAGACTGCTAGATTGAAAAGATCTTCTCCTCAATTTGTGTGTCATGCTTAGTAAACTTTAATTTCTTTTTGTATGCCTTGGAAAGGAGACCTCTCTCCTTTTGTTGCTGGAAAAAAAGCTAATAAACCAACTACAAGATGAGGCAAGAGAAGTAAGAATACGTGAGCGTGTTCCAATATTTTAGTACTAAATCAGCCAGCTATAAATAAATGAATTAAGTCTTCAGAGACCCGGGCTCCCTAGTAATTTGTATCTCATAAGCATAGTTTACTTTTGCAAATACCAGAGCTCATGTACTTTTCTGTTTGATATCCAACACTTGAGTACAAAAACAACTTCCCTTTCATTCCATAATACATTTTTGAGAAATCTACCACATTAGCAACAGACAGGTGTCACCACTTAAAAAAACCCCCACTTTCCAGCCCTAGTAGTTCCTTTGCATATTTTCATTCAAAACAAAAAAATTAACAATCATTAACATCAAAAAATAATGATCTCTTCCTCACTCTTGAAAGGATATGGTTTTTGATGTGTGAAAATGTCATAGGTGGGAGGAGCTTTCAAAATGCAGACACTGTATCTGGAAGGGGGTATCTACTGGAAATACATCCCATGCACACAGAGATAAACGTCCTGGCCTTTGCATAGACCATCCATATTTCTGTCTGTCAGCAATTCATATTTCTGCATCACAAATACAAAATATCTGAAGTACCTCAACAAATGGCCTTAAGAGGAGGAAAGAGACTGTATTCAGGAAACCAGAGAGGGAAGAAACAACTAATCTCTCAAAAACATTTAGCCTGTAGTGGCTTGCAGGGAAAAGTTTAGCAAGGGGTCTGACCAGGAGAGGCAAAAGCACAAGATGGTGGAGTTCAGGTGTCTTGTGGCAGGAAAAGAATACCTAGCAGAATCACAACCCTGGACTTCAGGAGGGCAAACTTTGGCCTTTTCAAGCAATTGCTAGGGGAAATCCTGTGGGACAGGGTACTGGCAGGTAAAGGGGACCAAGAGAGCTGGTTCACATTCTTTGAAGCATTCCAACAGGTAGCAAGTCAAGAAAGGGAGCCAGAAGACCTGCGTGGTTAAACAGGGAGTTGCTCTGCAAACTGAAGAGGAAGAAGAAAGTCTATAGGTCATGAAAGGAGGGGATGGCCACTTGGAGTGATTATAAGGCTCTAGTGAGAAGATGTAGGGATGCAACTAGGAAAGCCAAGGCCTCCTTGGAATTAAACCTTGCAAGAGAGCTCAGGGGCAACAAAAAGGCTTCTTCAAATACTTTGCAGGTAAAACTAAACCTAGAGGCAATGTAGGACCCCTGCTGAATGAGGTGGGTGCCCAGAAGACAGAGGATACAGGGAAAGCAGAGCTACTCAACACCTTCTTTGCCGCTGTCTATACTGGTGGGGGTTGTCATGATATCAAGCCCCAGACAGCTGAGCCCCCAGAAGAACTTGAGACAAGAGAAGAGTTTGCTGTGGTTGATGAGGACTGGGTTAGGGATAAGTTGGGCAAACTGGATGGACATAAATACATGGGCCCTGATGGGATGCACCTGCAAGTGCTAAAGGAGATGGCAGAAGTCATTGCTAGGCCACTCTCCATCATCTTTTCTAAGTCATGGGGATCATGACAGATGTCTAGGGACTGGAAGATAACAAATGTCACTCCAGTCTTCTAAAAGGTTAAGAAGGAGGACCCAAGTAACTATAGACCAGTTAGCCTGACCTCCATCCCAGGAAAGGTGATGGAACAGTTTATCCATGATGTTGTCTCTAGGCACATCAAGGACAGGAGGGTCACTAGGAACAGTCAGCATGGCTTCACCAAGGTGAAGTCATGCTTGACCAACCTGATAGCCTTTTATAAGGGCATAACCAGGTGGATAGATGATGGTAAAGCAGTAGATGTGGTCTATTTTGATTTGAGGAAAACAAACACAATCTCCACAGTATCTTCGCAGCCAAACTGAGACCATGTGGTCTAGATGATCGGGTAGTGAAGTGGATCATGAACTGGCTGCAAGATAGAAGCCAGTGAGTAGTGGTCAGTGGGACAGAATCTGGTTGGAGGCCTGTATCTAGTGGAGTTCTGCAGGGGTTCGTACTGGACCAGTTCTCTTCAATCTATTCATTAATGACTTGGATGAGGGATTAGGGTGCCCTGTCAGCAGGTTTGCTGATGACACAAAGCTGGGATGAGTGGCTGACACACCAGCAGACTGTGCTGTGCTGTGGGACCTGGACAGGCTGGAGAGCTGGGCAGAGAGAAATTTAATAAAAAATAACAAGGGCAAGTGCAGAGTCTTGCCTCTGGGCTGGAACAACCCTACATATCAGTATAGGCTGGAGACTGGCCTGTTGGAGAGCAGTGTAGGAGAAAGGGAGCTGGGGTCCTGGTGGACAGCTGGATGACCATGAGCCAGCAATGTACCCCCTGTGGCTAAGAGGGCCAATGGCATCCTGAGGTGGATCAGAAGTGGGGTGGTTAGCAGATTGAGAGAGGTCCTTTTCCTCTTCTCCTCTGCCCTAGTGACACCACATCTGGAGTATTGTGTCCAGCTCTGGGTTCCTCAGTTCAAGAAGGATACAGAGCTGCTGGAGAGAGTCCAGCACAGAGCCGTGAAGATGATGAAGGAAGTGGAACTCTTATGAGGGAGGCAGAGGGAGTTGGGTCTATTCAGCTTGGAAAAGAGGAGAGGGAGGGGTGACTTCATTAATGTCTATAAATATGTGATGAGGAGGTGTCAAGATGCTGGAGCTGGGCTCTTCTCGATGTCATCTAGTGATAGGACAAGGGGCAATGGGTGTAAGCTGGAACATAGCAGATTCCACGTAAATATGAGAAGGAACTTCTTCACAGTGAGGGTGACAGAGTACTGGAAGGAGCTGCCCAGGGGGGCTGTGGAGTCTCCTTCTCTGGAGATGTTTAAAACACTCCTGGATATGTTCCTGTGTGACTTGGTCAAGGTGATCCTATTGTGGCAAGGGGATTGGACTAGATGATCTTTCGAGGTCCCATCCAATCCCTGATGTTCTGTGATTCTGTGAAATACCTGGAGAGCATGTGGATTATAAGCAAACAGATTTTCAGACATGTTCTCTGTTTCTTTGCCTTTAACTACTTTGCAAACTGCCTCCCATAAACAGTTCTGAGTGTTAATAAATTTTCATTTAATCAGCGTCCAAACTAAACAAGCAAACAGCAATAAAACAAACAGTTTGCATAGCAGGTCTCTAAGACCTTTAGGCTTCAAGAACCACTACTCAATGCACATTCTATGGTTCAGAATTTCCCTTGTTTGGAGTCAAGACTCTCAGCTGTCCTGAGGGCAAACCTAAGGAAGACTTGCTTATCATGTCTATGTGTTACCATCTTGTCCAAAGAAAAAGGTAGACTTTTCTCTAGGTAGGCTTCATGACTTCTGTCTGCTGCATCTGCTTGTGAACCTCTGCCGGTACATGAAATCCTATACATGGCTGTGAGATCTTTCCATACTTCATGCTACTGAATCTAAGAGCAACACAGCAAGGGTATCCCAGATACGTCATGACAAGCAATTCCAGTTGAGGTGTGGTAGTTTTAGTTAACACCTAGGCCATAGTAGTCATACAAGCAAGGCAGAGGTGGGAAATAATGCAGAGATGTGAGCATCTGTGCAAACATACGGTAAATGATACCATGTACATGGCATCTGCTAGTTGAAGACAAGATACAATAAATAAATTAAAAGAAGCAAGGGGAAGATTAAAGCAGCGGTGATAGGTGCAGTGAGAGGTGGCAGGATGCATACAGCTCGCTGGACCTGGCTGAGCTCTTGCATTGTGAGTGGTTAATGTCTGGAAATTTGAACTTGGAAAGGTAGGTGAAGGTCACAAAGGGAAAGTTTATTTGCTCAGAAAGACAAAGCTGGAAGATGATCTCAGAAACTTCTTTAAATGTCTGATGAGTTTTTTAGCTCTCCGTCAGAATTCTGTGGTGGGCATGTGTGAAGATGAAGATCTGAAATATGAGCAGAAAAAGAGAGCTGAATGCTGATGACGGTATGTAGGAGTAAGCGTCAGCACTTTCACACTGCTTAGATGTTAAAGTGAGTGGAAGGAACATTGTGAATCTATCAAGAGATGAAAAGTAGGAACAGAGAAAAATTAAGAGGGAAGTGAAAAGACTGAGACTTGACAGTACTAGGTCATATTTTCAAAGCATGTTTAATGGTGAAACTTCACTGATGTCAGCACTGCTCCACAAGCTAAGGATCTCAGGCTGCCTAACACAGATACAGGTTACAAAGTAAAGAGAGTGAGGACAGACAAAAGCTCTAATAACTTGCTGAGACAAGTTGTGGCCTGACCAACATCAGAGACCTTAAAGAACACACTAGATAAATTAGTGCCAAGATTGACAGTCCCTTTGTGTGTGGCTCAGCCTGTCACGGAGCAGAAGGATGGACAGACGTTTCTGCTCATATAGCTTGAAGAAACGGGATACGCGTGGGGCTGAGGACATGGCCACTCAGTTTAGGTCTAGATGAGTCCTGCTCTTTGCAAGCGTGAATGTTTCATGCCAAAGTTATTGCTAGGCTAAAGCCAGTAATCTAAACAAAAAGTTTTCCTCCCCTATGGGCATTGACCTGTGGAAAATCATTTTTGCCTGAATTTTGCCCTGAAGTGACTGAGGGCTAGCAATACAACCCTCTCCTCTCGTTGGACACTGAAATCTTCCTGTAAACAAAGAAAATCCAGATGAACTAGACTGCCAACAGCTCAAAACAATTTCTTGTGGTTGGGAAGTTACATCTGACACTGACTGGAAAAGCAAATGTGAACAGAATAGAACAATAGCGACATTCAGTTGGAAGTCCATCGGTTTCACGCCCTGATGCAAACAGATCTTGTAGAAAGGGTTCTTTTAAAGGTGTTCCACACACACAAACACACACACACACACACACACACACACACACACACTCATTCACCTGTCATCTGGAGGTAGCATCGACATTCACGTGCAACAGTTTTGTAGTGTTTTAACACAAGGAATTTACACTGCTTCAGACACATCCAGTTACTTTTATAAAGCTGCTTTTCCCTGAGAAGGTTTGTTTAGCTTGAGTGATGCTGCTGGTTCCAAGGGAATTGTGAGGACTAGAGGAATGGAGAAGCTTAGTTTTTTTCACAGACATACACAAGTTCAGGCACAGGCAGTTCAGAATGACTGTGTCCCTATTCTGACAATAAAATATATTGTACCAAGCTGTCAAAGGGTAAAATACACACCCTGCAGAAAAATTCTTTTACCAAAGACAGCTAAGGCAGATGTTGAGGAAGTAACTTGGAGCAAAAAAGGAAAACAGCCAGTTTTCTGAATTTATTTATTCTGTTATAACACATTTACTTCCAGGGATCCTGATTATACAGGCCTGATCCTACTGCATATTTTCCTCATCATAAAAAGACATACAATGAGCCACAAAGGCTTGAGCCACATGGGTTGGATCGGGATCAGACATTCCACAAAACTCCAGGGGTTTTCTAATTTGAGGTTTTGTTCTCACCCATTTCGTACAGAAGAGCTAGATTTGGGTTCCGGGTCTTACTTTCTTAATCTGCAGGGAAATCTTTGGCTGAGTGGTTTTCCTATGCTGACTTCACCCAACGCATCATCAAAATGAATTAGCGCAACTGTCATGTATCAGAGATAAAAGAAGACAGAAAACTGTTGGGAATATTTGTGGACAAAGGGTTAGTTCAGACTGCTTACCATTCAAACCTTCACTATCAGTGCTGGTTTTCAGTGAGACATTCTGCAGGTTTATTCTGACAAATCCTGACCTGGGCATAAGAGAAGAGGGCAGCTACATGTGTGAGTAGATGGGACTCCAATACATCAGCCAAATGCAGTCAAGTGATTGATCAAGTGGCTGAATGAACAGTCAAGCTCTTTATGGAAATTTAAGGGAAATAAGTAACAGGCTGGGAGTGTTTTGGGGAGGAACAGGGTAGGCTTGAGCTCTGTATGGCTCTCATCTGTCAAAAGTTTCCGAAAGAGCTTGTTTGGTCAAAGATCTCCCACTGGGAGACACATGCTTTAGCCAACACAAGCTATCCCTCTTCTTGCTCTGTCTTTCCTCATGCTTAGATGGTAAATACTGTGGCCCCATTTCACCTGCCTGTGCTTATATTCCCAGCCAAGTCCTCTGCCCAACCCACGGTGTGAAGAACTTCCGGCGAGTCCATTATGTCTCATGAAGATGACAGAGCTTATACTCAATGCTTGGAAAGCTGGTCCCTGGCACCCACACCAGTAAAAAGAATCAAGTTTCTCCACACACCCTTTGCCCTCTGAGCAGCTGCAGGACATCCTTCTGTGAGCCCCTAAGAAGCACATGGGCCTCACTCATCCTAGGTTATTCCCTCCTCAGTCAGGATCACCTACATGGTTTATACTGAGGGAAAACAAAAAAGCCTTCAAAAGGGCCTGGCTAATGTGGGAAGAGGACCATTCATCTTGGTTGAGAGGGCTGATCTCTCTAAACAGCACTGGGAAGAAAAAGCAGCACAACCTATCCTGCAGGGGTGGCAGCTGAGGGTCTCCTTCACCTCAAACCCATGCTCACATCTGTTCAGCACTCAATATACTTCAGTGGGCATATGTGGGCAGTGAGAAAAAGGTTTTCATTGATTCCTTTGTTCACTTTTCTTAGGCTGTACAACACGACAGTGACATTTCCCTTCCCTGCTTGTGATCATGTCTCCACCAATGCTGGCCCCAAATATCCTCTACACGCTTCTTCACAACCAGCACGAATTAGCAGTGTTGCAGGAATGTTAAATATCAGGAAGGCTTCTAGGCTAACTAACAGCTCGTGCACAAACGAAGAAAAAAACACGAAAAGCAGAATAAAAGAGATTCCGTACCTTTTGTAGAGCGTTACTCAGTCATAAACTATGTACTTCTGAGCTTCTTTTGCACCCCCCTCCCCGCCAAGAGTCTGAGAGAGAGAAGATCAGGACACATGCTTGAAAAGAACAATAAAAATAATGAAAGGAAGAATAAAAATAATATTAGGAAAAGAAAAATAATGCATGTCTTAGATTAGCCTTAGCTCCCCCCACAGCTTTTTACCCATCAGATATTTTGCCAGTGATGGGAATAAATACTACACACGTAAGCTGCATTTAAAAAACTCGCAGCTCCATGGTGTCTTTGCCTCGTTCTGTTGTGTGACTGTGTGTCAGGCCAGGAGTCAGAGCTCATATCGCACTAGGTCTCACATAACCTTCATAAGAGAGCCACCTGGCAAGTGTTTATGTTCCATTAGAGAGGTTGCTCTTCTACCCATTCCACAGCTTTAGGACAGCAGAATCATTAGAGATGAGGCAGAAGCACTAACTGCGTTTGCAGCACTAGTGTCCACCATGAGAGGTTTCAGTACGCCCTGATACTTCAGGTCCTGTATTCACTGCAGTTGTGTTCTCAGGAGGGTGTTGCTAACTCAAAATGGTTTGTGTGGCTACTCTGGCAGGGTATTGCCAGGAAGATGCCCAGCTGGCTGCAGGTAGGTCCATTGCCAACATCACTCAGCTTAGGTCTCTGGATAACAGCATTCATGTTTGCCAGTGGCAGACTCGTGGGGTCCAAAACCTTTCATGTGCTTGTTCTCACTGGCTGTTATGTGCGTTGCTAAATGTGGTAACAGCCTGAAAACATGCAAGTGTGAGGGAACTAGGAAGGGAGTGAAATGTATGTAGTTCTGCTTGAATAATATGTCCCTCTCCTCCTCATTCCCACTGTGGCTCCCTTATCCTGCCCTGTAATAGAAGCCAGGTAGACACTGGCTTTACTGTGTGCTGCATTCCTCACCTGTCGAGATGTGTCCTGAAGCAAATTAAGATTATTAAATCCTGATGCAAATTAAGAGTTGCTACCCTGTATTTCCCAGTACCACTCCCTTTCCTCTGGAAAATAAGAATTCAGGACATGGACATGAAAATGAAGCACAGCAGATGGCTATGCTACTGCTACTCTTGCAATGCAGGACGTGACACACAGCTTCCTCCAGCTCGACCTTCAGGCTGTCTCTTACCTTCCTTACATCTATGTGGTTGTTGGTGATTGGACACATGCACCTTCTCACATGCCAAAGGAAGACAGAGTGCTATTCAGGGGACAATAAAAAAGAGAGGGGAAATACGGAGACTCCCCTGCAAGGTGAGATGAGGCTCAAGCCTCTATATCACACGGTTCAATTCAATCTCCTTGTAAGGATGAATTCACTTTAAATAATACCAAGAAAAACATTACTGCCTGTTTTTCTTCCAAGCATTGCATTATGCCCGTTCTTATTTAGCGGGGTTGTGGTGTTATTTTCATGGTGTTCAACAAGATGTTGACAATTTTGCGTCTCATTCTTTCCCTGTATTGTAGCTAAACAATTTTAAAGATGACAGCTACCAATACTCGTTAAGTGAGGATCTGTCTTGTAAATTTGTTCCTGCCATAATTATTTTGACAAGCCCTCAGAAGGAAGATCTCTCCTAAAAACTTTGACTGAGATGCTCTGCTAGTACTTTCAGGCTGAATGAGAGGATTTCTACTTTGCTGCAGAAACCTTCCACGTACTGCAGGCTGTTGGGCTGTTGACATTCTGCTTCCATATGGTCCCAGTAATTCTCACTTTCTCACCAGAGCAAGTTGGGGCAAATTAAAATATTGGGCAACATATTTACCAGGGTGTCCCCACATTTTGTGTTTTTCGGCCAGAACATTTCTGCTTTGGCATGAGCAACAAAAACGCTTTCAAAATTGATTAGTTACCACACCACAAGAAATCACTCCACAGAACAGTTTGCCCCATGATTTTATAACCATCTTGGTGACTATAAAAGGTTGTACTACAAAAAAGCCAAACAAACATGGAATAGCTTTGGTTTAAAGAGATCTACCTTTAGCTGGATAACTACAATGGTGTACAGCATTTATGAAGGCATTAAGTGTCTAAAGAAAGTGCTCCAAGCTTGGTAATTCACGAATAATAGCAGAATTTAATTTTTATTTTGGCATTTACATGCTCGTCCTATAGCAAGCTTGATTCATTTCTTTTGCACTGGAAAAAAATGTTAAAGCTGGAAGGGGAAATCAAGAATGTGGGAATTCATACATTGCGTGCATATGTGGTTTAGTGGTGTGTGCCATTTGTACACATCGCTTACTTAAATCGCTTTCAGATACAAATCTCAACAACTGCTTCCAAAGCTCTGTCGACTTCAAAACTTTGAAGTTGCATTCTTCACAACCTGTTATTGAAACATTTCTTGCCAGCTCAAGGCCACTTTCTGAAGCAGACATTTTCCTTGTTTTACTTTGCAGGCTGGAAAGTGATGCCCCATGCTTGTAGTGGCAGACTGGCTCCCAGAAACTGGAATTGACTGTCTCCTCTCTTTTAGGAACACAGAGGCTCTGTGTACTGAACGGGTTTGGGGTTGTTTTTTTTTCACTTCTAAGACTTCCTTCATTATCTTTGATGAAAATCAATGCAGTGCTCTTCCATGTGCAAATAGGACTTCACTCATTTTCAGTTGTTAAAGAAGCCTCAGAACTGTGGACACGCACACAAGGCTCTGACGTCTCAGCAAACTACTGTTCCTTCGTGGTGGGTGCCTAATGCAGTATTGACACAGAACTGACATGACAAAGGAATTAGAAGTCTCTTTAGGCTGGCTTCCAGATGACTGAAGAACAGGTTTCAATAAAAGGAGCCATGACTCATGCACCAGTTTGCAAAACTGCATCCCATCCCTAGGAGGAATAGCTTTCCGTTTGCTGCTTTCAGTCTGTTTCTTACACTGGGGGACAAACGATAGGAGCTGGTGGTCTATTTGCATCGGGATGCTGTGGCTCCCCACTGAATCTGCCAACTCAGACTTGTATACATTATTATTGCTCTGCTTACTGGTGGTTCCTTGGCCTGCTGGGCTTGGTGGCCCCATGCCATCTGCACAACCAACCTTCAGCAGGGTCAGCACAGCCTTGGAGGGGTGACAGCAGGTAAGACCCTGTGTTGACATGGGCTGAGGGCTGATCAACATCTCAGAGCAATCTTTTCTAGAACTTGCTGGTGGTGGCTTCCTCAGCTTCTACAGAGAGGCTGCTTCCACCAACAGCTCATTAAGTGATGGGATTAAATTAAAAACTTGTCTCCTTCCCTTTTGTTGGTGCCACTCTGGCTGTGTCCAGTTTCCCTTGCTCTTGCTTCCACACGTCTTGCCAAATATTTGAGCTTTTTACATTTCTCCTCATTCCCATTCTAAAAAAGCCCCTAGCTGATGCAAAGATTGCCTCTCTAGAGGAATTCATCTTTGCTCTGCAATCATTGTCACTGTAACCTTCCCAGTGGAGTTTAATTATGTGCTTGTGATTAAGCAATTATGCATTATCAGGAGCAGAGTAAATCAAGCCTTTTATCTCCACTAACAGGATAGTTCTGTGAGCGTTCTGCCAAAAGAACTTAGGGGAATGATGGGATGATTTTTCATCTTATGTAAGTGTGTTTATTTTAAGGAGCTCGCAGCACTGTGTGTTGGATGCAGCCACCTCTGCTCCAGCTCCAGTTTTGTTGCCCAACTCACACTACACACAGCCGGGGGACGGACCCACACAGAAGAGGTTGGCAGGGTGTCTGTGAACTGTAGCCACTTCTACAGCGCGCTGCCGAGCTCTGCTCAGAAGCAAGCAGATTGGTTCTAAAGATGCTTCCCACTCACAGATCAAATTCCTCAGGCTGTCTGAAATAGTTTATGGAGAGGGGGATCTCAGAGCTGCTGCAAGATTTGCTGTGCAGATAAAAGACGAAAGAGGCCACCCATGGTTTTGCTGACTCTGCATTCAATTAACTTGCTCACTTATGGGCTAAAACTGCAGAATGAATTTTCCCACTGATCTCTTAATATAAATGAGCTCTGGTTTTAAACTCAAACCATACAGACTTTTTTCCCCTTGGAGTTGTTCTTCTCTTGTACTCTGCTCAGAATGCGCTTTGCCTCCAGCTAGGATCTACAGCACCATTGCAGTTGAGAGTCTGCATTACCACTATTGGTATATAAACAGCCCTGAGATGGCTGTTTGACTCAAAACGTCTATGTTTATTTATTCTTTTTTTTTTTTCCTATCCTCTTCTCCTATTTGAGAAGACTTTAAGGCTTATCCCATGCAGCTCTTTCATATGGTTCCTCCAGGTTCTTTAAGCAGGAATAATTACTTGATATTACATTGGTGAAAGATTTCTCTGTGTGCCTATAAGAGCATAACATACCAATAAAGGTAACATTTGGAGCTAACTAAGGTTCATTAATGTATTAGACACTATAAGATTTTAAAATATGTCCTTTTTTACATACAGTATGTCTTGTTTTGAAATATTTGTCTTCTTTGCATTTCACGTGTTCCCTAGTGTCTTTTCAGACCTTGATCAGGAGCTTTGCCTTTTGTACCTGTAAAAAAAGTTGCTTAGTACCTAATGTCTCACTTCTCCAGAGGCAAGATGCCATCTAACAGAGCCTTCGAGCAACGGTTGAAAGAGCCAATAAATACAGTAGATGCTAAGAGCTACTGGAAAAGGTGGCTCAGATTCTTTTACACAATTTATTAGCAACAGCTACTCCTAAGAAAACGAATCTGATACAGGAGTTTAAGCAGAATAACATTTACTGGAATTATGCCCACCTTCCAAAGCAGACTGGTTCAGTTCTTCACAACCCAAAATCTCTCCCACAAAGTCTAATTTCTGTGTGCTCAAACACAAGAAGCTAGATAACACGGTAGAAAGTTATTTATTCTGAATAATAATATAGTTGCTTTATTTAAAAAAAAAAGGAAAATATAAATACAACTTTTAAAACTTGCTGTTGTCATAAAATCAAAACTTTCTGTAGCCAAATGTGGTATTTCAGAACACTTCTACTCAACAGCTAATCACACTCAAATAAGAACTTCATAATAAATATTTATGAAGGCAGTAGCTCATGAGTTTTAATATTTTTTCTATTAAAAGCAACATAACTGTCACATTTGTTTTCTGTATGCAATCTGAGAAGAAAATGTAAATTCTCACTGTCAAGAATAAATCCAGTCTCCTTTGGGCATGTAGGCTATTTTAATAGTAACTGGTGTGTTTAAAATAATAACCAGGATTGTTTAGATTATAATTATCCTTTGGTGAGCATCTACTTATGTTACCTTCTTTTCTTTTCCATAGCCGCAGAGAGTGATTGAAAATAGTGAAATAACACCAAATCAGTGAAAGAAAGGATAGTTTCTGGAATAATGTAAATCTGAGATGCTGCAGTCTGAAGTGGGAAGTGATTTGCAGTGCAGTTTGTAAAAAATTATGGATGTTGTGTTGTCAGAGGAGACTGCATCTTCTTTGTAGTCTTTGCCATCATACCTGGGGGCACTGGTTCCTCAGGACGTGGTTTAGATACTCCCATAAGTTTTGGGGCAGTGAGTCAGTAGTCTGATCCTTATTGGTGTTACGCCTGAATTGTCCAGAAAGGAGATGTGATAATACTAAGGAAAGAAAAATATTTTAGTATGATCAAAAATTATCTTGTGATAGAAATCCTTTGGCTTGGGTTAAAAACATCATGCTGGCCAGATGGTACTTAAGCATCTGTGGATGCTTAAGTGGACCAAAATCAAAAGAGGCAGAGAGTAAAGTGCTCTTCCAGTGGAGTTTTTCAGCCCCATAGGGCAGAAAGCAAACATGAATGTCAATGCAGATGGCTTGAGAATTGCCAGTTCCTATCTAGAACCCTCCTCCATCCTATGCTCTGTCCTCCTGGAGCTGAATGTGAGTCTAATACTGAAACAAGTCTATTATTCTATGACTCTAATTGAAATAAATGTAACAATGAGAGGATGGCAAGAATGAGTGAGCAGAGAGATAGGAAAGGGAAAATTTCCTTCTCAACCATGCAGCAGGACAGTCCCCGTGTAAAATATCCTTTTGTTCCAGAACACATCCATTTTGTCTACTCCCAGCCATCTCCAGATTGTGCTTCAACTTCACTGTCCCCTCCTGCTCCCTATTGTCTTCAGGAACTAATCCTGTGGCTCCTCTGTAACAGCTGGACAAGACACTGTGTGCATCCCTGCTCTTCCTCAGTGACACCCACAGGGTAAAGAGTCATAAGAGTTGAAAAGTCAGCATCTGCAGTGGTGAGTTGTTTGATTTATTTTACAGCAGTGCTCATTCCCATGACTTCAGTTTGTTCTGCAGCCCAAAATATCCACGAGGCCACTCACACAATGCATGTAGCAAAATGGCACCTTGTCCTGCCTAGACCTGGGACTCAGGTTTTCTGCAGAACAAGAGTGCGTGAGAGCACAGCTGCCGTCTCTGCTCAGCAGCCACAGAGGTAAGGTCACTTTGTGATCCAAAATGAGGATTTTTTTTTTTTAACCAAACTTTGTGTTTGATCAAGAAGTGTGCGTGGGAGCCCCACGATATTGTTACTTTAATTGGTAAAGTATAGTCTAGAAGTCCTCTGAAAGTCATCCCCTTCTCCTGATGGAGGAGTCTTGGTGACTGGTTAATATCTATTTGCCTTTTGCACAGCAGATGAAAAATCTGTGCTGTTTACAAACTGCTGGACACAGCTCTAAACACAAAAACTGCAGTACTTCAAGTATTTTGAGGCTGTTCTCTTGCCCTTTGGAGGGATTGATTGCATCTTTTCATTTATTTCTGTTTCCTTCCTCTTACAGTTTGAATTAAAATATTTACTCTAACATGAGACTATTGAAAGAAGAAAAGTTCTCCTGAAGTCTGGAAGCAGCAAAATTAACAAATGAGGGAAAAGCCTGGAGACAATGAAAGAACAAAATCTCGTGTTACGGCAAAGATATAATTACAATTGGCTATATTTTTTGTAGACAGTAATGTTTCACCTTACAAAAAGCAGATGATATCTATCTTAGTTATCTTTCAAGATAAGAAGAGAATTACAAACACTTCGTGAAGAAGAATAGGGAAATGAGGCAGTTAGCAAAAACACATCATTGGAAATGATCAAGAAGACGTACTTAGGGGAACAGGATTTAAGCGACGTCTTGCACAATAAAATGACGGTGTTGTTACATACAGGCTACGGTA
The DNA here is from genome assembly GCA_028565055.1 of Phoeniculus purpureus. Classification (NCBI taxonomy): domain Eukaryota; kingdom Metazoa; phylum Chordata; class Aves; order Bucerotiformes; family Phoeniculidae; genus Phoeniculus; species Phoeniculus purpureus. The sequence goes on along the minus strand of JAOXOE010000874.1, from coordinate 14,480,833 downwards.
CTCACAAGTCACTGAGCAGAAATACTGGGAAAAGCCTCTGTATTCATTAAGTACTCTGCCATGACTGACACAGCACATTGTCTTCTAGCAACATGGAGTGAACATGACTGATTTTGTGAGGGTCAGTGGCATGTATATTCCAGCAGAAAGGTGAAAGGATGTATATGAGAGGACCAGTCAGGGAACCATATAGAAACTTGCTTCCATTTTTTTCTTACTCTTACCAAATTTCTGTCTCCTTCCTGTCCAGTTTTGTGAAGACATCAGCTGTATGTCACATGTTCAGTAGTTCAATGACCATGATCAGAGCATGTGATTTTGATGATAACCTATTTTTTCTGCATTCAAAGCACCTTCAGGGGAAGCCTGCCCACCTAGAAAGAGAAAAGGATAAACTTCTCACAGGATTTTCCTTGCATGCTCACTGTCTGGAAGTTAATATGTTAAAATCAAACTTCTTTGCTTGAGACTGGATAAGTAAAATAATTTTATGCCTTGTAAAGGGGCAATGCTCTCATCTAAGCAGCAATGTTGTGGTGAATTTCATATTTCAGCAGAAGGGAGTACATAGCTTCTAAGGCTGTTGCCTCCAATTTCCAGAGCACCCACCACTATGGAAATGCCAGCAAAGGCCAAAGTCGAAGCTGTGTCTCTTCTGTCTAGCAGGTGCTAGAACAGGTGCAAGAGGAGGAAAGGTTGGGGTTGCTCTTCTCGTTTTTGGGGATGACTGGAAAGTGAAGCTATGGCAAGGCCCAAAGTGCACCTTGCAATGCCAGGCTCATGCTAAGGCAGTTTTCAGGACAATGTGGAGGATCCTGTCAGGGCTCACATGCTTGAGATCACTGACTAAACAAAAGTTTTAAAGAATGTGGAAATATTTTGGTTCAGATATTCTGAATCACTTCAATTAACTAGAAAAGTTTGAACAACATATTTTGCTGTTTTGGCACCAGCTATTTTGACACATCCAGTTTTGTGAAGGAATTTCATAATTTGACATCTTGTCCAGTTGCATTAAAACAAAAATAGCGAAGATGAAGTTCCAAAACAGTCATATGTAAGATAACCTGATCTTGACCACCCCTAATGAATATAGCGCTTGATGGAAAAAAGTAAGGTGACACTTCTGTGCTACCAGAGGAGACTGCAATTCTTTTGCAAAAGATCTCCATAGCAACATCCCCCAGTGCCTGAGCTCTGAACTTTCTGCTTGCTGTGTAGTCCACAGGATTTGTACATGATCTTTTCCCATCTTTCCCTTGACAAAAATATGTCAAAGCATCCTCCTCGCTACATCACACTTCTATCTGGGATCATCCTGGTTGGGTTCCTGTTGCCCTTGTACATGAGCAGAGAAACAGTACTCCCAGAAAAGTGTATTGCTACTACATGGCACTGCCAGATCCTTGTTTTTCACTTGAAAAGATTCAATGTGAAGTTTAATAGCTGGATAAGAATAAGCTGCATTTAAGCCAGTGACTAAAAGGTTGAAGGCTCCACAACCCATTACTAATTTAATGAATCTTATAGACATCTCATCACGCAAGAAACTGTTGCATGTTTGTAACAGCAACAGAAGTTATTGAAGTCAAATCCCTTTTACCAAACTGTGGAAGAACATAAGAAATGGCCTCAAGTGATACCTAGGGAAGTTTAGGTTAGATAGTAGGAAAATCCTCTTTGTTGAAATGGTCATCAGGCATTGAAACAGGCTGCCCAGGAAGGGGTTTGAATTGTCATTCTTGGATGTGTTTTTGAAAGCTGTATGGAACTTAGGGACACGCTTTAGCAGTGGGATTGGTACAGTTAGATTAATTGTTGGACTCAATCTTGATGGTCTTTTGCACCTGAAATGATTCTATGATTCTATATGGCATTTTTCACCTAGTGTTTGTCTGGCAAATGCTCCACATATGTTTGGCTTCTGTGCTGTGCTTTGGTTATACAAACTTCTTGTATGTTAGACAAACCCTCCTTCTGGTTTGTCTGTGATTACTTTTACTAAGGTCTCTCTACCTCTTCACAGATCACTATACAGCTAGATAAATGTGAACCCCATTACTCTGATCACCAGCATGACAATGTCTCTACATCATAAAAAACAACCTGATAGTTAATAAAATGACCAAGAGGCACATATTCATTAAACAATCATGATTTATTGTTGCTGCAGAGCCACGTGGGAAAAGCAGTCTGGTGCCCTAGAGTTCAAATCTACAGCAGTGCATTCAAGATGTCTGAGCTCTTGAGAGCATTTGCTGGTGTAGTGAATTAAATATAGAGCTGTGCAAATCCGGCTTTGGATTTAGATTTGTGAGATTCACCTTTGACCTGGCTTTGGATGGAGATTTGAATGCTTGTGTTGTGCAAATATGTGGGCAAAGTGTATTTTGTGCGATGTTTTAGCACATTGAAGAGGTATAATTTCTAAAAATAATACTTTACCTAGTAGTTACGATTTCAGGCTATGGTGTCTGGTTATGGCTACGTCCCCTCATTTATGTAGCATCAGGCTGTGATAAGAATAATTTCAAATGTATAGCTCTGACATAAACAAAAATTTGGAAGTGTTGATACATTGGAATCAAAGACGAGTAAGTGGATTAGTGTATAGACATCATGCAATCCATAATGCGTGGTGAGACAGTCTGACAGCAAGAGAGGTGTGGTTCACCCAGACATGTTAGGCTTGTATTGTGATGCCTTTTGTGTTTTACATTTCTTTTGTGAGGGCAACAGAAGGTAAAACTGAGGAGAGAAGTTGTGGATGTCCACAAAGATGCTGGAAAACACCGTATCAGGAAAGACCTTACTGGGATGTTTTAATGATTGAGAACCAAACCAAATCTTGTGACAAGAGATGGCCTCACAGCTGACATGAAACCAGGAGAGATTCTCTGTGTCCTTTATGTGTTCAGTACCCTATGGTTAGTCCTTTCTCCCTGTAATTAGCACCCAGTCATGAGCATTGATGTCAAACACTGCATCTCTTTCCTAATCTCGTTTCAAAATACTCTGCCATCTCAGCCATCCAGACTTCCTGTGCTAATGGTTACCATGACAGAAATTCTCTCTTTGATCTCTTTTTGGGGACACCCTTCCATCTGCAGCAGTGATTACACTGGTCACAGCTTCCTGCTAAGCACTGTCTGTGTGCTAAAATCAAAACAAGAATGGAAATCCAGCCAAGATCATTGCTCTGTTCAATACAGAGTAACACTATACACAGGCAAAAAAATAGTAATACATAGTATTAAGTAACATTTAAAAAATACAATTAAATAATAAAATGGAATTAAAAAAATGCTACAAACTAATGTTGCCCTTCTGAAAAAGTTAAGAATAGTAATAGTGTAATTTTTCAGATTGTATCTGCATCACAGACTGTGAGTAATAAATTAATCTCATTGAATCTAAGAGGAGGGAAGATGAATTAGCAGCCTCTGAGGAGAGACAACTTTAGGCAAAATCTTAAAAGGATGTCCCGTGACTGCAAATTAGGACACTAGGTGTTAAAAAGCACGTCCTGGAACAGAACAAAACCTATGAGCTGCCAGCACCTATATGCTTTGTGTCCATCCTGGCTGTCCCATCACCATCCAGCCACAGGACAGGAGGTGCAGCAAGACAACTGGCAGGTAGTCATATACACTGGCATGAATACTGTGGCATTTTTCAGACTCATCTACCATCAACTCAGTCTGCATGAAGATCCTGAGCACCCAAAGGTCCCAGTGGTGACTTTGCAGCTGCTCTATGCAGGAGAGGGCACTTGCAGCAGGTGAAGGGGACTGAACTTTGTCCATGCCTTTGTCTGCTCAAACAGTGCTCTGGACCTGACACATAGACCTCTCAACCCTCCTCATATGGTCTTTATTTTTGCTTTGCCTACACAGTGTCATCCTGTTACGTAATACTTTATAAGTACATTGTTGTACTGAAGTATTCCAATTACAGAATACAAGTCAGGCTGCAAATAAAGAACCAACCAACTTCAGTGATTGCCAGGATCCCCAGTGGTGCTTTCCTGTGCACTGTTACTCTCCAGAGCACAACCTGCAGATCTCAGAAAATCAAGACAGGAGGAGGTGGTAATTAAAAGCCTGATGACAAAATAGAGCAGGTTGCCAGCTTTGCTACAATCAGAAAACTCTCTGGTTCCACCTTAGGTGATAGTCTGGACAAGGTTCGGCCACAAAATAAGACAGGAAGTGTGGCAGAATGTGGCAGCACTGAGGAAGCTGCAGGTAAGTTGAAGGAGATGCTGCAGCTGGTGGCTCACAAGCCATGAGAAAAGGAATGCAGTTAGGTGGTGAGACGAGCCAAGTGTCATGGCAACAAGATAATGGAGAAGGATAGTGCCTAGAAGACGATCTATAGGGAATGGGAAAAGGTTGTAAAATACATCACCACTGCTTCCTTGCTCACTAACCTTGCTAACTAAGGTGTGAAATAGTATAAAAGGCTGCGTGTAGAGCAATAAGCCTCTTCTTTTACCCCGAAAGAGAAATCTGTGTCACCTGCCACCAAAAGGAAAAGGGAAAAATAAAAAGTGTGTAAAGAGCAGCTCACGAAGTTATACCCATCTCCATGGGTGCAATGCCACATTTGGTACCAGGCTCCCTTCACTACTTTCTCCCTTTCCCAAAGCCAATGTGCATCTTGTCCAGTGCAGAGTGGGAGACTATATCGAAAGCTTTCTGCAGTCCGGTATAAATCGAAAACTGGAAGAGGCACAAACACCTGCTGAGGTTCCCAGGCATTAAACACCCACAGGGTTACACATACAGCTTTAGGTAGGAAGACAGGCATTGTCCACCTTCAGCATGCCAAAAGCCATTTGAGCTTGTTAATTCTACAAAAAGCTCTACTGCTTTTAAACTTGCTTCTTTCATGTCACCGCTCCCTTATCTCAATTTTTCTCTGCCCCTCTTGTTCATCTAAATAGTCTACCAAGGGAGGAGGAAAAGGGTTGGGCAAGATTCTAACTACATCTCCTTTCTGTGTGGATTTAGGACTTCTTCCCTTTTTCCTTATCCATCAGCCACCTGTTTCCATGAAGTTTTACATACCTAAGGTTGTCTTTGCTTCCAAGCTCTGTTGTAGAAAGGAAAGCTCACAAGGGAATCTCCTCATCAGAACTTGCTGAGAAGAGAACTCAAAGTAGACTATGATGTAGCTTGCATAAAAATTATGGAACTGAAAAAAAGAATCAAGAATGACTTTTGGATAAGTCAATCACTAGCTAAAATGCCAAGAGCAATATGAAAAAAGCAACAACTGTGAAAATCAGAGGAAGCAAAGTACACTTCTTTGCTTCCTGACAGACTCAGCTTTGGACTCTTAAGTGACATTCTATTAATTTTTTGTGTGTTTTGACATCAGAAACCTTACGAACACAGACAGACATATATTCTGCAGAATCTTAAAGCTTAGTTCTAATATTAAAAAAGTCAAGGGCTTTCACATCAACAGCTCTTTGTACACACTGTAAGAATACAGATATCCTAAAATGCCCTTAAAGCTTGAGCTATTACCATCTCCATCTGGATTCCCCACAGTGAAGCAGAAATGCAAGCACTCATCACACATCCATGTGGATTGAATAATTTTGCCAGAGGGTGCTTCTGGGGAGCGCGATGGATTCACACAAGATGGGCCAGACACAGTGGCTCTGTGTCACTCAGCCACCACCCCTCCTCCGCCCTGCCCTGCACAACCCCCCCCCAACTTTTCTAACACATTTTAATTTTCTGACATGCTATAGCCAATGCTTAAACAAGTTCCCAAAGAGCTCTTTACCCCCGAGGTTTGAACTAGGGATTTGAACCTGCTCACTATTTTCTGATGGCTTTCCCAGAACTGCTTCTTTTCTGCTTTGCTTTGGCTCAGGCATCCTACAGGCTCTCAGGCTTTCCCTCTGCTTCTCCCTCCACATTCATCTCGTGGCTCTCTGAGAAAGAGCAAGTCCTCACTTCTGTGCATTCTGCAAAAAAGCACTGCATGTGCTTTTTTGTTGCATCATTTGATCTGCAGACCTGTACAGGATTTCCCATTATTTACTGAACTTTTTCTGCTCTTCTCTCAAAACTTACCTGCAGATCTGATGCCACTACCTGTGGCCATTCTCACATGGTGCACAACATATCAAGCCTAATGCTGGAGCAGGGTGACAATAAAACAGTTGGCAGTTGCTGCCACAGCTCTTGTGTGTCTTGTAGGGTGGCTTTCCACAGCTCAGTCCAGGGATGGGGTTACCCACCATGCCAGCCCTACTCACAGCTTGCCACGCCTTCCCAAGCAGACTTGCGCAACTGTCCCTCAAGGCACAGGGGGCAAGAGGTACCTGCACTGAGCAGAGGAGTAAACCAGCATGGCTCAGCATAGCAGAGTGCCGGGGAGTGGGGCAGCAAAAGGAGCTATGAGAATGAGGACTCCTCATGGATCTAGAGAATCAGGACTTGCAGAGCTGGTCAGAGGAAACCTCTGTTTCTTGCTGAGAGCTGCCTTTGCCCTGGATGTTCATGTGGAAAGTAACAAACTGAGAGTTACGCTGTAGAAACACCCAAAGACCTCACTCAAGTTCAGGCTGATCCTTATCAAGGCTCACTAGTGATCTCAGGACAATGATGAATAGACCCATAGTTATGCACACCTTTCACAGACATATCTTTGCTGTTTTGCTTGGTAGTCTGACATCTCTTCCTGGCTACACTTAAACAAGTTTTTAAAGGATCCTCTCACCTGGCCTTGGTATGGAGTAAGACTGTTAATATCACAGAGCAACCTGAGAATGGTCTTTCGTGCAGTCACCAATCAGAGATCAGAACTTCTTTGAGAAAACACGGGCTTCTTGCGTTACATTCTTCAAGTTTTGAAATAACGATGAATCATTACAAATCACCACAAAAGGAGAAATTCACAACAATAAACGTAACTAGGAGTTTCGTATTTTTCCCCACTTGGCACCCCAATGCCTTGTCATTAACCCGTACGTAGCAGCAAGGCGGTCTATTGGGTGGTGTGGGGTGGGATCCCGTTGCAGGCACCTCTAGGAATACTTTCTCTCTAAGGCATGTGAGACTCTCAGACTACATGGCTAACTTCTTGAGGGTGCCCTGTCCCAACTGATCAGAGAAGGGAAAGGGAGTGAATCAGGTTCATGGATTTGCTTGGATCAAATTAAGGAGACTTATGCCAGAAGTCCACAAAAAAAAGCCAACTTTACTAAATTTACTAAAAGCTGTCCTCAAAGAGTGGAGAAGGGAAAAGGGAAAAGAGAGAATATAGATAAGACGTTAGACCTCCACTGAGGGCTGCAGTGATGTCTGGCATGCTCTGACTCCCCCTTGTTCCTCAGCTCTACAGATATCTGGTGTCCCTAGCCATCTTCTTTGACTTTTATGGTGACTCCAGCTGAGGCAGTTGTCTTGGCATAGCAGAATTCATGGATGGGGGGTGTGTGGTGATCAGTCCCCTACTGCTTCCGAAGCCTCACAGATTTTCATTGTCTCTTGCAGTTCTTTTGTCAATCTCAGTGTCGTTGCAAGCTGGAGTGGGGAGACGAGGGTGCTGGTGGCTCCTCAGCACTGTCATATCCACATTTTTATCCCCTACTGCCAAGGGTGTTCTCTTCACTCCCAATGATATGGGAGACTTTGTTCTTGGGGACTTAGACAAAAGAGCAGCAAGTAAGTTCTTGAGAGACTGCAGCCCATCACATTCACACTACATAAACATACTTCTTCATATAACATGGCATCATCTCAGGGCCCGTTTGCTCTTGCCACAGAGCACATACCTCTTTGCCAGGCGCAGGACCTTCCCTATTACCCTGCTTACAAGTTATCTTCTATTTGCTGACAGTCATGTGAGCCTTCTCACTTGTTGTTAATCAGTCTGACAGAAGGCTGAAGTTCCACACCACAGAGACCATCATGGAAGGCTTTTGGAGAGAGGTACAGCCTCTTGATGTGCCATTACTGCAGGTGGTGTGTGTAGAAGTTAGCTTTGCTTCATCAAGCAGAAGTGGGAAAACAATTGACATAATGGAAATGTAGTCAAGTATGACAGATTTCCAGTTCGGATAGTGTATGTTCACCATATACGTGTAGCAGGTGAATTTACCCCTTGCCTCCAACCTCATAAGTCCCATGAAGGTGTTTGTTCCATACCCGTTTTTTGGCCTTTTTTGTTACTTGCTTTCTACGGAGATGCTTTGCAGTTGTAATCAATCAGACATCTTGCTGCCTAATTCCCTATAGAACACCTTACATACAAAACTACATTAATAGAAGGTGGGCTGTAGTATCTACTTCTTTGCTGGAAAGCCAGTCTTTGAAAAATGTAGTCATTACTTCCAGGTACTGCAAAATGTGTCTAGTTCTGCCATTAAGACTGCCTGTTCAACCCCTGGAGCTGAGGGTGCTTTAAGAACTGTCAGTCCTGTTCACTAAACTGTGATGATCTTTTAATCTTCTCGATTTCCTGAGTCATCTGAGCCCTGGACTTCAGATGCCATATGGAATCTTGCTTTGTAATAGAATCTGAAACACACTTACAGCTCATAAATGTGTTTGTGTTTAGAACTACAAAGGACACTTCCTGGCTCCAAGTAATGTGTCTCATTCTCAACATTGTTTTTGTAGTAGATTTTTTTTCCTTAGACTCCACCTTTTTTTTTTTATTTTCCAGCAACACTGAAATGATTTTTTCATTAGTTAACTATTGCATATTAGTGCCTTTGGAGTGGGGTGGGAGACCACATCTGTGGTCCTTTCATATCTCAGTGACTTTGTAGCTTGGACTTCAGTAAATAGTTTCAAAATTATGTACACACATGGCAAACTTAGATTGCTTCTTTTCCAAAAACTTGTCAGGATCTTCTGTGTTTCAGTTCCCAAAGGCTCGGATTGTTTCCTCTGTTCTGTTGTACACATCAGAGATCATGAAAAATGGAAAACAGAAAATTCATCATAGGCTGGTCTGGTCCATACTGTATACATGGCAAAAGAAACTCTTAAATAAATCGTGACTTGTAAAAGTGCAAGGAGCTGAGGGGGTGTTTCTGCTGACTGCCAGTTCAGCTTTGATCACAACTTGCTAGGGCAGAGGCAACACTGCAGCATGACACAAGACTGGGTACTGATACCATTTGGTCGGAAGCGTTGGAACCTGCCTGGGTGATGGTAGAGGTGTGTGCCATGAAAAGACCTTCAGTCCTTGCCTGCAAAAAAAATCGACCCTGTACTTAGAACAGAGGGTAGGTCAGACAGAAGGGAATACTGCGAGACTGGGAAGCCACACAGAGAAATCCTGGAGCACCAAAAATTTTGGCCCATGTCCTGCTTTACTGTCCCTTTGCTGCCCCAAAGACAATGCTCACACTGAAACCAAGGAGAGAGAGATGTGCCCAGCAGCAATTTCCCTGGCTTTTGAGGAGCATCAATTTCTTTCCTAGCTGGCTGCCTCAAGCTGTTCAGAAACACAGTTTTCCTCCACAGAGGTGATACAAGATCCTTGCTTCTGCCTGTCATCTCTGACAGACCTAGACACATTGCTAAGGGAAACGAAGGAGGATTCTGTTGCAGTCTGGATGATTTGAAGAAAACCAGTGAGGCCATGCTGAGGGTAGGCAGGGTGTGCAAGGTGCCAGGTTCTCCTGTCACCAGGAGTTAGGAGCACATGCCTGGGTGGGAGTAAAACAGGTGCTGCTCTTAAGGGGTCCTTTTCACCCCATCCTGCCCTGGTTCCTGAAGCTCCCAGCAGCTGTGGGTACCATGGAAATTCTTGGAAGTTCTAGTTTTCTGTAGTGCAGATGTGGTGCCATGCCACCTAAGGCCCACAAAGCATGAAAGGATTTCAAAAGAGCATATGTCTCAGCAATGGTCTTTTCCAGTAGCCAGCTGTCCCACATGCTCTGAGCGGTATGAGAGCCCACCCCCCATCTCCAGCTTCTGGGAAGTTCTATTTGCATTGGGACCAGCTGGGTGCAAAGGTGCAGCCTGCTGTTCTGGCCAACTGCTCATCTCAGCCTTGCTTCCTGTGCCTTTGCACCAGATGAGTTATTAGAATAGTAGTGGGGGGGATGCAGTACAAATGAGTGAGGTGGTGGTGGTTTGTTTGCACCTTGGGACTGGCATAGAATCAGAGAGCTGAGATGGTCAAAAGTGAGTGGTCTGAATGCAAAGAGAGGTTAAATGAAGGGATTTTCAGGCTGGAAAAGAAGAAGTGCAGTGAAGATACGTCTGAGAAAAATTCATAGCAATCACTTATTTCAGTGTGGATCCCAGCACATGTGCAAAGTGTCAGAAAGGAAGAAAAATAGCTTCGGAGCAAATCCCCTTTACGACAACACAGAGTCAAACCCTGAAACTCGTTGTCAGAAGATAATTTACCCAAGAGCTTAAGCAGGATAAAACTTTTATAGACAAAGAAGACATCAAGCAAACACCATACTGTCTTAATCTCGAGATGTCTTTAAACTCTCAGATGCTAGAGACAGGTACTCTATTACACTCTTAGGACTATCCAGCACTGTTAGAAACAGAGCATTGGACTCAATAGATCTGTGGACTGATTCAGTACAGCTGTTTTATAAGAATATTTGATACTTCTTAGGAAATATTTCTTTCCTTTTTCTTTTAAAATGTACATAAAGCAACTGCTTTACTACCATAAAAATAAGTGACAATCTTGCATTTGAAATAATTTTGAAGTTAATGAGTAATAGGTCTATTCCTCGTTATATCACGACAACGAGAGAAGAAGACAGACCAAAATGCCAAAGTGTCCAATTCCCAGGGGGGTGGCAAGTCACAGCAGGTTTTTTCATTCCTGGTGAACAAGTGTGCTATTTAGATGCAGTTCAGACAACACTACTAAAAATGCCACAGAGTAGCAAATAATCAGCTTATTCTAGATCATTTCTTGTTCCTAAAATACAGCTTCAAATTTCCTGTGACTTAGCTTTGAAGCTCCAAAATGTAGGAAGATAGGAAGCAGACATAAGGCTGTATTAGTGAAACCTGAAACAGTTTACCAGAATTTCTCACCCTGAAGGAATAGAGACCATCCTAGAGAGTTTTGTGAGGCACGGAGTTTTGAACGGGGGGAAAATACCTGCAGTTGTGTTAAGCTGAGTGGTGAAAGCCCTACACACTCAGAGCAGTCACTAACTTCTGTTTGCTAATAGTTCTCCTTCTGCTATTAATGTTTTTTAAAAAGTCCTTTTTGTTGTCTTTCACAGTGACAACCAGGTGGAACTCTAATTAATCTTTGGTTGCATAGATTTTCCCCATATATTGGTGAAAAACTTATCTGCAGGCATCAGGTATGGCCCAGAAGAAGAGTCTTGCTCAGCCAAGCCAGCCTTCTACTCCTGTTGCTTGACATACTGGAGCTACCTGCTCCTGTGCTCTCAAGAAGTGGCTTTTTAAAAGTAACCAGCATTCACAGACCTCAATACCTTTCAAAAGCAGATTCCAGGAGAAACTGCCCATCTAGCTCCTTCAGCAGCCTGAAGTCTGTTCTTCTGACACCCGGGATTGAAGTTCTGCAGGCAGTTTTTCTCCCATCACTAACAAATTGAAACTCAACTCAACTAGATTGTGATAACTGTGACCGAGACAGTCACCAATCACCGTACCACCCATGACTCCCTCTCTGCTTATGAACACAAATCTTGGAGGGAACCTTTTCCTATTCAACTTCCTTAGTGTCTGCACCACAAAGTAATCCTTAACAATGATTCAGAGATTTCCTGGGCTTCTTTGTGTCCACTGTTTTTTATTCCCAGCTGATGTCTGGAAAATTAAAATCACCAATAAGGACAAGAGCAAGAAAAATCTCTTAATTCCTTTATGAATAATTCATTAATAATATTATCCTGTCTGGCTGTCTTGGGTATTCCACAGTAAACTCCCACTGCCTCAATTCTATTTGCTTTCAACGTCGTCCTTACCAGAAACTCTCGATTGTGCTGTCACCAGCTGTAAGTGCCATAAATCCAACCCCTCCTTTAGACACAGTGCCACCTCCCCACCTTACCCATCCTGCCTATCACTATAGCTGTCCACCATGGCACCCCAGTTATAGGACTCATCCCACCAAGTTTCACTTATGCCCATGATGTAGCTCTGCTCTGTCCTATTCCTCATACTGTGCTCATTAGTATTATGACACTTCAAATGAGATTCAGTGAATTCAGCACACTGTGAAGCAGATTCAAGTACCTCACTAGCACACTGTTCCTCAGACACTTGACCTACCTATCCCAACCTTATCTCTAGCAAGTCTGGTTTCCTCCCTTTAACTCTTCAAACCTTGCTTAATGCTCTTTCTAGGAGCTCTGACTTTGGTACAAATATCTTTTCCCCCCTTTAAGGCAGGGTACACCCATCTATAGTTTGTAGGCCAGCTATTGTGTTGAAAAACTCATGATCAGAAAAATCCAGACAGTTTCTAAACCCTCTGATCACCCCTGTGGCCTTCTTGAGGACTCGCTCCAACAGTTCTATGTCTTCCTTGTTGTGGGTGCTCCAGAACTGAACACAGTACTCCAGGTGAGGTCTCACAAGACCAGAATCACAGAATCATAGAACAGTACATAATCACAGAATCACAGAACATCAGGAATTGGAAAGGACCTCAAAAGATCATCTAGTCCAATGCCCCTGACACAGCAGGATCACCTCAACCAAGTCACACAGGAACATATCCAGGCAGGTTTTAAACATCTCCAGGGAAGAAGACTCCACAACCCCCACACTGGCAGTGCCTTCCAGTACTCTGTCACCCTCACTGGGAAGAAGTTCCTTCTCACATTCACATGGAACCTCCTATGTTCCAGCTTACACCCACTGCCCCTAGTCCTATCACCAGATGACATTGAGAAGAGCCTGGCTCCATCCTCCTGATACCCACCCTTCGCATATTGATAAAGATTAATGAGGTCATCTCTCAGTCTCCTCCAAGCTAAAGAGACCCAGCTCCCTCAGCCTTTCCTCATCAGGGGAGTGTTCCACTTCCTTCATCATTCCTGTTGCTCTATGCTGGACTGTCTCCAGCAGTGTCAGTGAAACAGTACTGGACCCAAAACCCCTGAGGAAAATCACTTGTAACTGATCTTCACTTGGACATCGATCTGTTGATCACAATTCTTTGAATGTGACTATTGAGCCAATTTCTTATCCATCAAGTAGTCCATCTGTCAAATCCATGTCTTTATTTTAGAGACAAGGATACCATGAAAGACAGTGTTAAATGCTTAGCACAAGTCTGAGTAGATGATGTCAGTTGCTCTACCCTTATCCAACAATTCTGTAAACCTGTTGTATGAGGCCGCCAAATTTGTTAGGCGTGATCTGCCCTTAGTGAAGCTGTACTGGCTGTCACGAATCACCTCCTTGTCATTCATGTGCTTTAGCACAATTTTCAGGAGGATCTGCTCCATGACCTTGCCAGGCACAGAAGTGAGACTGACTGGCCTGTAGTTCCCCAGGTCATCTTTTTTACCCTTTCTGAAATTGGAGGTTGTGTTTCTCCCCTTCCAGTTAGCAGGAACTCATCAAACTGCCATGATTTCTCAAATATGATGAATAATGGTCTAGCAACTTCATTCACCAGTTGCCTTATAACCCTTGGGTGAATCCCATCAAGTCCCATTGACTTCTGAATGTTCAAGGTCTTTATATAGTCATGATCCTGATCTTCCCCTACCACAGGTGGTGCTTCTGTCTCTCGCCACCAGCCTTTGACTTCTTTGGTTTGGGTGGCATGGTTTAAGAGCTTTACGGTGAACACTGAGGCAGAAAAATCCTTTAGCACTCAGTGCTTCCCATATTACAGATTACCAGCTCACCTGTCTGTAAAGGGCCACATATCTGGTTGGATGACCTGTAGCATAAACCCACTGTAACATCTACTGACATTACATTTTAACCTGACCCATAAGGTCTCAGTAGTTTCCTCAGTAGATGGAACTCCATCTGCGCATGGGCAACAGCTCCTCTTCATCTCCTCTGCCTGTCTTTCCTATAGAACTTATAACCAACACTTAGCTTCATTCCAGCACTCCAGTCACAGGATTCATTCCACCATGTCTCCATGATGCCAATGAGATCATAGCCTCTAACTCTTCTTGTCTATTGTCCATTGCATTGGCACAGAGAGATCTGCGTTTGGTTCCCAGTTAATGGTCTGGAATTCCCTTATTATGTTTCTCCTGCCCTACTCTGTGTATTTCTATGACTGTAGAAGCCTTTTTCTCCTCTCCATATGTTTCATCCACAGAGATCTCAAGCCTCCCTTATTTGTTTTCCATGTTATGTGCACCGGTGTTAAGGCAGCTGAGCTGAGGCTCTGCTGCATCTACATGCTTACCCTTCTCACTCAGACCCTAGTTTAAAACCTTTTCAATGAGCCACACCTGTTCATGAGCTAGAATACTTTGCCGCTCTGAGAGACCTGAATTCTATCAGACATGAGCAAGCACAGCACCCTGAAAACCTCCCCATGAACAAAGAGCCCAAAATTCTTCTAATGACACCAATCTCTAAACCATGTGTTAACAGGATGTTCTCCTGTTCCTCTCAGTATTTCTCCCTGACAGAAGGGATTGAGAAAAACACCACCTGTGCTCCCTTACCCATCTATCAATTGCCCTAGTACCCTGAAATCTTTTTTTGACTGCTTTTGGGGTTCTCTAATAAACCTTATCACTGCCAACCTACAAAAGCAGTAGCAGGTAATAATTAGAGTGCTGTATCAGACTAGAGAGTTTCCTCATGACATCCCCAGCCTGGGCCCCAGGGAGACATCAGGTTTCCTTGTGGGATGGGTCTGGACAGCACACTGGCCCTTCTCTTCTTTTCAGAAGGGAGTCTTCTACCAAAACAACCTCTTTTTTTATCTAATAGCAGTAGTCCTAATGTGTGAGGCTGACTGATGTTCCCTTGGCAATGCCCTGGGTTAACCTTCATCTATCTCCTCCACAGCTTGATCCTCAAGTTCCAGATCCCCATACCTTTTGTGCAAGGGGGATCAGGAAGGTGAGGTAGGCCAGATGGTGGTTTTCCTGCGACTCCAAACAAGGACCTGTTTCCATTCCCCACAAACACTTAGGTTCCCTCCTTCTATCTAATGGCAGGAGCATAGGGAATTCTGTGTTTTTGTGGAGCCTCCATGTGCTCACTTTGTCTCAGGTATGGCACAGTGTTACTCCACCAGTCTATCTCCCTCTCACACTCCTTGATGCTCCTCAATATCTCTATGTTCTCTTTCACTTCCACCTCCACTGCCACGCTAAGTAGATCATTCATTTGCTCACACTGCAAACAGGTGCTGTTGCTGCTGCCCACTGGTACAAGAGAGAGGCTCTGACACTCTGCAGCTGGACACCTGGAACAGCTGCATATTTAAGGGAAGCTCCAACTGGGTCACCAGATTCCTTCTCACAACAGCTTTTGACAGAGGGTGGTGACTACTGGCTATGTTTGCCTCTTCAGCCAGGGGGTGGACTGCAGTGGAGGGGACTGTGCCCTGACCACACAACCTTCCCTCTTGTCCTTCCTGAGTGAATGGCCACACCATGCCCAGCTGCACCATGACCTGCTTGCCTCTCCTGTTCACAGCACTTGTCCCTAGGGAGGACTCTTGTACCTGTGGGGGTTCAGCTGCCCTTACTCCTGACCTCGCATATGGTGAATAAGAGCTTCCCTGGTAAGTGAACAATGACAACAGAACACTGAGTCATGAGATCTGCTACTCCATGGGTGCTATCTCTGCCCCTACCACCTCTACTGCCTGCCCACTACTGCTAGTCTGAGGGGACAGGCAGTACATTGCCACATGTTGGCTTGAAAAAGCCATAGAAAAGAGACTTTTGGTTACTCTATTACTTTAGCCCAGGGCAGATTGAAGTATCTCTCCTCAGCAACAAGGAGATATATATATAGATATATATAGATATATAGATATATATATCTTCTTTAAAAGATGTCTCTAAATGCTGCAGAGCCAAAGAAGAGACAAAAGTATTCTTAGAATCAGAGAACAAATCTGCAAGTTGTGAGGGCTGTGACAGCTCCTCCTTCCCTGACAGCAAAGCAACATGGAGAAAGCTCCCTTTCTGCAAATGTAAGAGTAATTCATTTGAAATGAGCTAATGAATAAAATAGAACTTCACAAGATTCTGTCAAAGGTCTATAGACTTTGCCATGGGGATTTCTAGAGAATATTAGTTGGTTGAATCTCTTCTCCAGATGACTGGGTTTTATTCTAGTGGGTGCCCTGAAGACAGAGGATACAGAGAAAGCAGAGATACTGAACACCTTCTTTGCCTCTCACTATACTGCTGGGGGCTGTCCTGATATGAAGCCTCAGACTGCTGAGGCCTCAGAAGAAGTTGGGAAAAAAGAGGAGTTTGTCCTGGTTGATGAGGACTGGGTTAGGGATAAGTTGAGCAAACTGGATGGACATAAATCCATGGGCCCTAATGGGATGCACCCGTGAGTGCCAAGTGAGACGGCAGAAGTCATTGCTAGGCCAGTCTCCATCATCTTTTCTAAGTCATGAGGATTAGAAGAGGTGTCTAGGGACTGGAGGATGGCAAATGTCACTTCAATCTTCAAAAAGGGTAAGAAGGAGGACACAAGTAACTATGGACTGGTCAGCTTCATCTCCATCCCAGGAAAGGTGATGGAATGATTTATCCTTGATGCGGTGTCTAGGCACACCAAGGACAAGAGGGTCATTGGGGACAGTCAGCATGGCTTTAGCAAGGGGAAGTCATGCTTGACCAACTTGATAGCCTTTTATGAGGGCATAACCAGGTGGATAGATGATGGTAGAGCGGTAGATGTGGTCTATCTTGACTTCAGTAAAGCAGCGACTTGGTCTAGGTGATCCTGCTGTGGCAGGGGGATTTGACTAGATGATCTTTGAGTTCCCTTCTGATCCTCTCCAGCTTTTCTGTAGGCCCCCTTCAGATACTGGAAGGGAACAAGAAGGTCACCTCGGAGCCTCCTCTTCTCCAGACTCAACAACCCCAACTCTCTCAGTCTGTCCTCATAGGAGACATGCTCCAGCCCACTGATCATCCTCATGGCCCTCCTCTGGACACGCTCCAGCATGTCCACATCCTTCTTGGAATAAGGGCTCCAGAACTGGA
>JAOXOE010000874.1:14422788-14455533 GCA_028565055.1 Phoeniculus purpureus | reverse complement strand
AGGAAAGGTGATGGAACAATTTGTCCTTCACACTGTGTCTAGACACAGCGTCACTATGGACAGTCAGCATGGCTTCACCAAAGGGAAGTTATGCTTGACCAACCTGATGGCCTTTTATGAGGGCATAATCAGGTGGATAGATGATGGCAAATCAGTGGATGTGGTCTATCTTGTCTTCATGAAAACATTTGACGCAGTCTCCCACAGCATCCTCACAGACAAACTGAGGCAGTGTAGTCTGGACTATTGGGTAGTGAGGTGGATTATGAACTGGCTGCAGGATAGAAGTCAGAGAGTAGTGGTCAATGGGACAGAGTCTAGTTGGAGGCCTGTATCTAACGGAGTCCCTCAACGGGGGTCCAGGGACCAGTCCTGTGCAATCTATTCATTAGTGGCTTGGATGAGGTGTTAGAGTGCACCATCAGCAAGTTTTCTGATGACACGAAGCTGGGAGGAGTAGACACATCAGTGGAACTGGTGTGTAGCTGACACCATGTGTAACTGATCTCCACTTGGACATTGAACTGTTGATCACAAGTCTTTCACTGTGACTGTCCAGACAATTCTTTACCCACCAAGCCATTCCGTTGAGTCTGTGTCTCTCTAATTTAGAGACAAGGATATTATGTAGAACAGTGTCGAATGTCTGTTATGCCTTAAAAAACTGAGTCGAATCTGTGAGGCTAATTTGAGTGTTTTCTGCAGAAAAGTTTAAAGTTGGTTCTAAAATGTTGCATAGGAAACTGACTGCCCCCCATTCTTCCCCTCTTCACCCTGCCCCACCTCAGTGATGTGGTGTGGGGAGTGATGTGGTAGGGGAAGTGTATTAAAATGTTTTGAGGCCTTTCTTCTCCAAACTGAGTAAGGTGTTTCATTGCCTGAAGATCCATAAGTGGTTTGCTAAACCCTCCCTTTGTGTGTAATGCTTTAGATGGGAGCTCTTGGTTGAAATACCGTTGTGTTCTCTAAGCTATGACGTTTGTGGTGACGCAGGTGTGATGCATGGGAATACAGATGAGGACTCCGACAGCACAAGACTTCTGCTTCGGCCACTGCAATGCCTTGCACATGTCCAGGTAGGTGACATCAGTTGTTCTACCCTTATCCACCAGTGTGGCATCCCTGATGTAGAAGCCCACCACATTTGTCAGGCATGATCTGCTCGTTGTGAAGCCATGTTGCTTCTTGCCAATTGTTTTCCATGTGCCTTAATATTTTCCAATAGGATCTGCTTCATTGTCTTGATAGGCACTGAGGTGAAACTGACTGGCATGTAGTTCCCCATTTTACCTATTTATGTTTCTCCTTTTCCAATTGTTGGGAACTTCACCAAACTGCCACAATTTCTCAAATATGAGGGCTAATGGTCTAGCAATTGCTTTTACCAATTCCCTCAGAGTCCTTGTGTAAATCCCATCAGATCCTTTGGACTTGTGAGCTTTCAAAGTCTTCATATCATAATTGCAGCTTTCCAAGGAAAGACAATTCATGAAGAGTATAGCTGTAATTGTTGAAGAGTCTTGAGATTTTGATTTTAATATGAAGATATTAAAAGAAATCACTGATTGAAAGTCAAGTCTTTGCAATTTTAAATTACTTTTTAAATTTTGGGTCTTTAAAGTTTCATCTGCATTTTGTTTTGCTTTTTTATTTCAAGCAATTGCATGTGGAGTTCTCATCCTCCTCTTCTTCCCCACTGGCTCTGAGTACCTTTGTGATTGTCTTCCACAGGGACCCAGTTTGGAAATTGCATAATCATACATGAAAAGATTTTTCAGGGTCGTTTTAAAACTCCCATTACCACTAATTCAAGCTCTTTTCTTCAGAGGTAACTTAAATTGAGTCATGGATGCTAACGGTCCATTTCCACCCCAGTTTCTATGGAAATGCATGTCAGCTTGGAGATGGTGGAGAAATTATTTTAAACATGTACTTCATAAAAGCTTTCACCTACCTGATGTCATTTTTCATCAAACCTTGACTTAGAAAGGTTTCTGGTAGCAAAACTAAGGCACTGTTCAGTGGTTTCAACTCTCAGTTGATGTCTGGGCACAAAAATACATTTCTCAAATATATTTAAAAAATAATTGCAAGTCCATCAGCACACACATCCTGTGCAATAATTCGCTGTGTCAGAAAGTATGTGTAGAATTCTATAAAATTAGCATAGGATAATTACCACAGTGGGATAAGATTGCTTTACCCATGCATTCAGTCTTCTTGAAAAGAACAAAGCAAGATGTGAAGGAAAGGAGGAATAAAAAAGGCAAATTCTAAATACTTCCTCCCAAAGGGAGTACAGACATTGTTGGCCACCTTGGCTCACCAGAGAGATTTTGCAAGTAAGATCTTATGCAACATTGCTTTCTAAAAGGTGTTACACAAACATTTGCTCAGAAAGAAAAATGTTTATTTTCCAATTAATGGATAAAA
Organism: Phoeniculus purpureus; assembly: GCA_028565055.1. NCBI lineage: Eukaryota > Metazoa > Chordata > Aves > Bucerotiformes > Phoeniculidae > Phoeniculus > Phoeniculus purpureus. The sequence continues at coordinate 14,453,100 of JAOXOE010000874.1, read as the reverse complement.
TTATGGTTTTTTTCAACAAATAGCAGTACTTATGTAATTGAGAGCAAAATTTGTCTTAAATACATAGATAAAGTGCATAAGCTGTTTTTTCCTTTTCTCCAGCACAAGATCGAAAGATCTAAAGCTATTTTATGTTTCACTTAAAAATCTCATCCCTGTCTTTGATCTGTATATATGTGTGCGCACATGATCTAGGTCACTTGTGAAATAATAAGGAATGATAACATAGAATAAGTATTTACGCAGACAAATATGTCTAATATAAGTACTCTTCCACTTTTCTAATTAACTCTAAAACCCCCTCAACCAGTCATATCTGAAAGGCTAACACTCTGCTGATGGCAAAGTATTTGGTTGCTACTTCTGTACAGATGGCTGCATAACATTCGCAGAAGGAATGATTCTAGAAGTCAGTTTTTCAAATGTCATCTTCTACATATGTAAGTGCAAATGGGTCCCTGCATATCACTTGCACATGCAAATGGTAGACCTAGCATTTGCACATCAAGCACAGATCAGCTTTGGGTATGATACCACAGATGGACAGATAAGGTGTGAATTGCATTTGTTCAGAGATACGCAAGCTACAAATTCCTTTTAAAAGGTGGTCTCTGTTGTCTTCTCCAGCAATATGTAGCTGCTGAGGTAAATGGTTACTCCTACACATTTTTGTGAACAGAATTTTTCCATCCTCTTGGTGTGCTCTTAGTAATACTGTATTTTCGATGATGTTTCCCTTTGCTGAGGTATTGCAGAAATGAAGACACTTTTTAAAATTAATACTGGCATGGGCTGTCAGTAATGAGCCACTTACCTCTACACCGAAAATAACAGGAAGAAAATAGGCTGGGTCCATATTAGGAGGCTGGATTATTTAAAAACCTTTTGTGATATCTTTGTCTTTATCTGTCATTGCGTTATTAACGATGCATCTTAGACTAGGTAGTTACCTTGTTTATGCTTTTGAGTCAAAATAGTCACTGTGTGTTGTAAGGAAGAACTTTTTCAATCGATTTATTGGTGAAAATAGATTTCTTATCAGAATAGCTAAGACTAAGAGATCTTGGTCCAGGTTCTCAGCAAGTCTAAACTGATACCATTGACTGATACCAGTTATTCAATCAGAGACTGAACATGAACAGCTTTATTGAGATTCATTGTAGCTTGGAATAGTGCTGAACTTCCAATAGACTACTAGATATATAGTGTGCAACTGCAAATATTTTAGCTAGACATGTATCAGATATGACATTGAAAGTTTTATCACTACTTCACTGAGTAGTAAAGAAGTAATGAGTTTGCACTCTTACTTGCTAGGAGTAGCAGTAGTTCTTCAAATAGTATCACTTTACATACATATATGCAATAAATTCCCTTTTACCTGATGGGTTTTACTTAGTCTTTAATTTTCAATGTAAAATGTCACAAATCTTTTCTCTGTCTAAACATAGCTCTTTCCATGTCTTCTTCCTGAATTTGAAGAGAAAAGGGAGGCAGAACACAAAATTTTGAGGGTTTTTTTGGCACTTATTTTTGCTTCAATATTCTTGGTAATTTTAAAAGCATTCAGTTAATTGTGTCTTATAGTACCTTTACTGACTGTTTGACAGCAACGATGTTAACAGAGGTGAAATTAAGTTCATCAAAAGTGTTGTACTTCCAAAAGACAGAGAGCTTGGTGGGTTTTCTGCCAGTCTGGTCTTATGCCAGTCTCCCCCACACATTAGGACTACTTCTAACAAGGTAAAAAGGAAGGTAATTGTGGTTGGTGACTCCCTTCTGAGAGGAACTGAGGGCCCTAGATGCCAACCAGGTCCATACCATAGGGGAGTCTGCTGCCTTCCTGGGGGCAGAGTCAGAGATATTGCTAGGCAACAATCTGGTCTGGTACAGCTATCAGACCACTATCTACAACTGGTTACCCAGGCTGGTAATAATGATGTTATGGAGATAAATCTGAAAAAAAGACTTCATGGCCCTGGGGAGATTGCTCGAGGGCTCAGGAAACTAGATGGTGTTCTCCTCAACGTGGAGAACACTCAGTGGCAGGGAAGAATACTGAAAAAGGAAGGAGGACCCACCTGATTAACATGTGGCTGAGAAGATGGTGCCACCAGCAGAATTTTGGGGTTTTTGAACATGGGGAGCTTTACACTGCCTGAGGTCTATGGGCAACAGATGGGGTCCATCTATCTCAAAACGGGGAAAGAATCTTCACATCTGAATTGGCTGGGCTGTTTGAAAGGGCTTTAAACTAGTTTTAAAGTGGAAAGGGAATAAAACTGGGCCTGCTAGTGTTGAGCCTAATGGTGACAGAGCATTGCTGGGAACTAAGTCGTTAGCCTGGCTCAAGTGCATCTACACTAATGCACATAGCTTGGGCAACAAACAGGAGGTGCTGGAAACCATTGTGCACCACGACAGCTATGAGTAGTTGCCATTATTGAAACATGGTGGGATGACTCTCATGAGTGGAGTGCTGCCATGGATAGCTATAAACTCTACAAACGGAACAGTTAAGATAGAAAGGGCGGTGTGGTGGGTCTCTATATTAAAGCATATTTTGACTACATGGAAGTCAACAAGTGTGACGGTCCAGTGGAGTGTTTATGGGTAAAGCTGAGGAAGGCCAATGGGGCAGATATCCTGTTGGGAGTCTGTTATAGACCACCTGACCAGGATGAGAAGTTTGATGAGTTGTTCTATAGGCAACTAGCTGAAGCCGCAAAATCACAAACCCTTGTTCTTGTTTGGGGACCTCAACTTATCAAGTTATATTCAACTTCTGCTGGAAATATAATGCAGTGGAGAGGAAACCTGGAATGTGTGGAAGATAACTTCCTGACTCAGCTGATAAGGGGAAAGGCCTTGCTGGACTTATTTACAAACAGGAAAGCACTAGTGGGTAGTGTGGTAGCTGGAGGTTGTCTTGGGCTTAGAGACCATGAAATGATAGAGTTCTCAATACTAGGACAAGAGCAGGGGCAACAGAACTATTACCATGGACTTCCAAAAGGCAGACTTAAACCTCTTTAGAACTCTGACTGAGAAAGTCCTTTGGGGTACAGTCCTGGAGGACAAGGGGGTCCAGGAAGGCTGAACTGTCTTCAGAAAGGAGCTTTTAAAGGCAAGGAGCAGGCTGTCCCCATGTGTTGCAAGAAAAACTGATGGGGAAAACCACAGGCCTGGCTGGACAAGGAATTTTTGCTGTGACTTAGGAGAAAGAGCAGAGTCTACCATCTTTGGAAGAAGGGGAAGACTACTCAAGAAGAGTATAGAGATTTATTTAGGTCTTGTAGAAAGAACATTAGGGGGTGAAAGCTCAGCTAGGACTCAGCCTGGCCACCACTGCAAGAGATAATTAAAAGTGTTTTTACAAATATGTTAACAAAAAAAGAACCACGGAGAGTCTCCATCCTTTGTTGGATGTGAGGGGTAACATCATTATCAAGGATAAGGAAAAGGCTGAGGTACTTAATGCCTTCTTTGCCTCAGTCTTTAACATTCAGACCAATTATCCTCATAGTATTCAGTCTCCTGAGCTGGAAGATAGGGTTTGAGATCAGTGTAGTCCCCTCATAATCTGGGAAATAGTAGTGTATGATCTACCAAGTCAACTGGACACCTATATGTTTATGGAGCTGGATGAGATCCACCCTAGAGTGCTGAGGGAGCTGGTGTAGGAACTTGCAAGCCTCTGTCCATCATTTAGCAGCAGTCCTGGTTAACAGGGGAGGTCCTAGATAACTGGAAACTTGCCAGTGTGACTCCCTTCTACAAAAGGGCAGAAGGGAGGATCCAGAGAACTATAGGCCTGTCAGCCTGACCTCAGTATCAGGGAAGATTATGGAACAGTTCGTCTTGGGGGTTATCACGTGGCAAGTGCAGGACAACAGGGGGATCAGGCCCAGCCGTGGATTCATGAAGGGCAAGTCCTCTTTAACTAACCTGATCTCCTTCTTTCATCAGGTGACCTGCCTGGGAGATGAGGGAAAAGTGGTGGATGTTGCTTACCTGGACTTCAGTCAGGCATTCGATATTGTTTCCCACAGCATTCTGCTGGAGAAGCTGGCATCTCACAGCTTAGACTTGTGGACTCTTTGATGGGTTAAAAACTGGCTGAGCCCAGAGGGTTGTGGTGGTTGGGGTTAATTCCAGTTAGCAGTCGGTCACAAGTGATCTTCCCCAGGGCTCAGTTTAACCAGTCTTGTTTAACACCTTTATTAATGACCTGGACGAGGGAATTGAATGCATCCTCAGTAAATTTGCAGATGACATGAAATGAAGTGGGAGTGTTGATCTGCTTGAGGGTAGGAGGCACTGCAGAGGGATTTGGACAGGCTGGAGCAATAGGCTGAGGCCAATGGGATGAAGTTTAACAAAGCCAAGTGTTGGGTCATGCACTTTGGTCACAACAGCCCCCAGCAGTGCTACAGACTTGGGGAAGAGTGGCTGGAGAACTGTCTGGCGGAAAAGAACCTGGGGTTGTTATTTGACAGCCAAATGAACATAAGCCTGCAGTGTGCCCAGGTGGCCAAGAAGGCAAATGGCATCCTGGGCTGGATCAGGAACAGTGTAACCAGCAGGAGTAGGGAGATAATGGTGCCCCTGTACCCTGTACCACACGTTGAGTACAGTGTCCAGTTTTGGGTGCCACAGTATAAGAAGGATATTGAGATGCTGGAGTGGGTCCAGAGAAGGGCAATGAGGCAGGTGAGAGGTGTGGAAAACAGGCTGTATGAAGAGTGGTTGAGGGAACTGGGATTTAGTCCAGAGAAGAGAAGGCTGAGAGGAGACCTTATTGCTCTCTACAATTAGGAGAAAGGAGGTTGTGGCGATGCTCGTGCTGGTCTCTTCTCCCAAATTATGGACAGAACAAGATGAAATGGTCTCAAGTTGTGTCAGAGGAGGTTTAGATTGGATATTAGGAAGAAGTTCTTTTATGAGAGAGTGGTTGGGCCCTGGAACAGGCTTCCGATGGAGGTGATGGAGTCACTATCCCTGGAGGTGTTTAAAAAATGAGTAGATAGAGCACTTAAGGCCATGGCCCATGAGCTAGGGAGGTGTTGGGGTGGGGTTTGGACTTGATGATCCTGGAGGGCCTTTCCAGCCATAATGATTCTATGACTCTGTGACAAGTGGGGACTTACCGTGACACACCTGGTTTTATAATTACAGATATACCTTCTATGAAGAGGTGAGCTATCCAGTTGCATTTTGGCTAGTAAGCCATAAACCTATTTGCTGAGCTTCAGATATGTAAACAATTAAAGACTCACATAATGACCCACGAAGAAGAAGAATTGAGTGCATCTTTTGTTTGCAAAACATGTGAGCACAACTCAGATGAGTTTCAGCTTTCTCTTTAAAGTCAACAAAATTGTTTTTACTGGTTTTATATCTTTGCATATATTGGCACCAGGAAATCTGCAAGCTCAAGAATTGCTGACAAATAAAGGACACATAATGGCCCATTTTATGACCTGATTGTCTGAGTTGAACACTCCTCCCAGTGGAGGCCAGGTGGTCTGTTCTTATGCAAAGCATGGTGATAAGATCTGGTGGCAACTGTGTTCCAGGTTTGCTACCACTCTCCCCTGCAGCTGCAAGAAGGGACGCCTTTTGGTAAGATTCTTATCCTCAGGTACACTGAGTATTTATCTGGTAAGTTAAGTTTGTATTTATGATCATAATTTTTGTTTTTAGAAGCTACAGCTGTCTTGTAGTTTATTTATCACCAGCAATCTAAAAGTATCTCTATGTTGCATGTAAATGCTGTGATAATCATGTGCCTGTATTGCTTCTTAAAAGCAGCTGGACTTACAGGAAACAGGCTTTTCATGCATCTGGCATTGGGCTTATAAGTCACAATAATGGATGCTATTTGTGCACCTGACTGCTTAAAAGCAACCAGACTGTGTATCTGATGTCAGCCTTGTAGTGGCTAAAACACAACAGGGTGGCTACCTTACCACAAACAATGCTGGAAAGACCAGTTTCAGAAGACCTGGTGTATATTTTTTTTTAGTGTTGATGAAACTTAATGTATATATTAAATATATTTAAATATAACTTAAATCATGTAGGTTGTGGAAGGCCTACTTCTGCTGAGCCCAGGGAGAAGGACCAGAATAACCAAAATAACACACATCGAATAAAGTTTTCCTAAAGGTATTAACACACCAATTCTTTTGTCACGCTGGATCTAGCAATAGCAAACACAGATATTTGTCTTCCAAATAAAAGGATGAAATTAATAAAATTAGTATTTTCTTTTTGTCCCCTTAAATAAAAAAGGACTTTGGGACTTTCTTCTTACCCTTTGAACTGAATTCTTCTAGGTCTGTTTTTTCTGTTTTACAATTTCTGTTGCCACCTGTACAGTGAATATGACATAATCTTTGCTCAGAAAGTGCAAAGAAGTGGAAGAATTGGGACTTAACTCCAGTAATGAATAATTTTGAGTGAGAAAGAAATATACCAAAGCATGACAGGACAATTCATATTAAGACATGAGATTCCTGTCTCACTAGTGATCTTCAAGAGAGAAATTTGTAGTGGACAGTATCCTGTAATTCAGTTCTTAGCATCTGAGAAGAGCATCTTATTCTGCTATTCTCCCCAAAGTCTTATCCCACCATGAATTTTATTGAACATTGAAGGTAAACATCTAACATGAATAATAAAATCATGTTTCTCCTGCTTTGAAGTGAAGTATCGGACTAGATAATCTCTTGAGTTCCTCTTCCTATCTCATTTTCATTGCCTGTATTGTTGTAAGCAACTTTCCCTTGATCAGTTTGGGATGAAAAAGCAAAATTACAGTTAAAGTCATATCTAATTTTTACTCAGAATTTCACTAGTGAGAAAATAAAACACAGGAATATTGGATTTTCAGTAGCATTTCAATATGCACAGCCTTTCCACATACTGCTGTGTACCAAGTTCCTTGTAGCCAGCTATTGAAATGACAGGTCAATAGTTTGATCCGTAGTTACTGTACAGGTTTCTTGGATTCAAAGTCTTTTACTCACAAGTGGCTGTTAATGGCTTCCTGAGAGTCTCAGAGCAAAACATTTATAGTAGAGTGTGGAAGAATGGTGTTCTGAGATAAACATTACATAGCTCCTGAAGACAGGTCCGAATGAGTCCATAGATGGTTATTTCAAACAGCAGTTACAACATTCTTGTCCCTGCTCTTCAAATATGAAAAAAACCCCAATTCTGTAACCTGAAAGCATGAGATGAGCAAAATGAGCAGGAGCTATTTTGTCTTCACTGGTAAAAGTTCTGCTGTTCTATTCCTTGGATGGTGTGCTGAGAATTAAATTCAGGCTTGGAAATTTTACAATTGGCTCAGGTTGAAACAGTCCTAGAAATGTGGCAGAGACTCTAGTTAACTATCTTTTTTTTTTTCTTTTTATCATCATGTGTTGTCTTTAAACTGTTAGGTGGATTTGAGCTTGGAACCAAAAGAGGCAACAACCAGGATGTTTAGGTTCTTCCTGGCATCAGTCTTACTCCATACTTAGGAGAGACCTAAAGTGCCATTCCCTCAATTTTTAGCATTCATTTTAACTACCTGACTTCTGCTACTTGTTATATTGAGACCCTAGTTTTAGTCAGGGCATGGGATCCCACCCTTCTGTCATGTGCGTTTTGCTGCATTATGCCTCTAATTGCAAAGTGAACAACTCTGTCCTGTACTTGACTCTGTTTCCTCTTTCAGAGGATATGACATATCATTCAGTGGCATGACTTTATAGCCTCTGTAATCAGTCCTCCAAGCAGCAGTCTCCTTTACATGTTTTCTCTGCTTCTGAAGCTCTTTGGAACTTGTTTCTGGGAGTGATGTGCAGTCTAATAAAATTCCAGAGTATGTGAGGTTTATATATATTAAAGTACCTTAATCTGAAATACTTAGAAGGGTGTTTAGAAGAGTGTTTGCAAACACTAGCTGTAGGCATGCACATCTATCTATCTATCTATCTATCTATCTATCTATCTATCTATCTATCTTACTATCTCTATTTTACTCTCTTTAAAGATTTGAAGTCTCCACTGGTATATATGAATAATCCACTAGTGTAAAGCTTTCTCTGTTTGCAACATACGTTGCTCTGCCATGCAGCAAACACCATTTCAAACCCTATCAGCAGATGCTTCTGGAGCCATGTAGGTGAGAACGTTCATACAGTAGATTTCAACTTTTTGCAAGGAGTTTTGCAAGCTTTCTGGTGGGAACAGTGGTACATGTTAATTTCACTGCCCTATGTCCAATTTGGAAACTATTTTAGTAAAAAAGAACCAAAAGAAATTAATGTAGTGAATCAAAACCAAGCAAATTACTGAAATCTATGTGAACCGTCCAATGATGGAACAGAAATTGTCATTTAGGGACTCATTTCGTAATTGTTGTCCCACACCCACTTCAGCCCTCTAAGTCAGCCTACAGCTTTGGAAATGAAAAAAAAGACATAAAAGTGCAGACCTAATGATCACAGCATGATAAGTAACTTTTTTTTTAATGCCATATAGGTTGTAGAAAGATAAAACCTCTCTTTCTGACAGAGTATAACTTTCTTGTCCCGAATTTGTTCCAAGGCTGGGTTTTGAGGTTTTGAAGGGGTTTTTTTTGTCTATTTTAATTTAGTCCAGTTATTTTGTCAGAAATGTCAAATTACCAAATTACAGAACCACAGAAAATTAGGGATTTGAAGGTATCTCAAAAGATCATCTAGTCCAATTTTGTTTTCTTTTCTAACCATAACTATTCTACTAGATCAGGTCTTTTTGATCCTACAATGTACAAGTAATGCAGAAAGAAGTCACTGTATCTTGGAGGGTGGTGAGCTGCATGTGTGTGACACAATGTAGGTTATATGTCAGTTGGGTGTCAGGGTGTACAGGAAGATGTAAAACTCACTCTTGTTCACTCAGGCCTTATGGACAGAGGGATGAGTTTTTACTAGAAGAAGATGTATGCTGTGATCTGAATTGTTCGATGCACTTTATTGCATCTTCAAAGAGAGTAGAGCTTACTTATGTTTCCACTTGATGGAAGAAAACCAAATCTCTGCTGCAGCTGCAGGACACTATACAGGTTAGTCTACTGCTGACTGTTTCTCTGCCTCAGATATCGCACTATTTTTTAAGTAGATACTTCTGTTTAGATTTTGTTTTTTGTCTGGCTTGATCTCGTCACCAGGAGTTTCCATTTTCAGCATGTAGCAGAAGGCTGACACAAAATATGTTCAGCTTTCAGGACACATAGAATGTGTGAATGCACTGTCAGGTGGAAGCAAAGAACTCTGGAAGGTTTAAACAGATGCCAGAAATACTACTTATAAAAAAGGCTGCCCCTATTTAAACAGTTGGTATGAAAATATCTGTGCTTTACTGGCACTGAAAAATAAAATTAATGTCGAATTAGTATTTCAAAACAAAGTGCTTTGAATGTTGCTTGTTCGGGCAATAGACCATTGCCTGTTCAGTTGCTCTGTAACAGGGCAACTTTAAGTTTGTGGAGTTTTATCCACATATGCCAAGAGTAAGGTGTACTAACCAAGCAACTAGAAGATGACTTTGTATGTGATAACTCTGTAATTACATTTAGAAACATTTCCAATAAAAAAAGCGATGGTTAGGGTCCAGAAGGATGACTCATCAAGGTGATTGGGAATCAGATTGTGCAATGAAGTAAGATAAAACAAATATTTCTTGCGGAGTGGACTCTTAAATACCAACGACTTGTTTTTATTACTGTTAGTTTCAGTGTTATCACAATGTTTCATTATAATTTGGATATTTATTTTTTTTTACTAGAAAATAGAATGCTTAATGCAAAACCCAGTGGTTTCAGTAGAAAATTGCAGAAACACGATGAACTCCCATGTATTTTGCTTTCACTGAATTGACATGCTTTGACAGAACATAAATCAGGAAGGAAATGTCACATCTTCTGTCATAGTCACTGTACTGCTACTTATTTTCATCTTATGTACCGTAAAAGCCAGAAGGCACAAATGTGGCCTTGTTTTTAAGGTCTCCTTGTTTCCAGATCAGACTACTTGGCAGCGTTTGCATCACTGTATAGCAAGCTTCAAAAGCAGAACCTCCTTCACTTCATTTTATAAACTGATTTCTATCTTAGCTGGAGTAACTTTTGAAAGTCAATCTGTTTTGGCTTTTAAAAGATCTTCCACCACTGGAAGTGGTTATTGCCAATAACCACCACTGGAAGTGGTTGTGCTATTACCAATAGCACTAACACAACAGCAAATTGAAGCAGAAGTCCCCTCAACAATACCAAGCACTGTACATCCTCCTAACTGCAATGGTTTCTGTAGCAATGTCATTGCCCTGTATAGCACCGTCATTCAGAAGCAATCATTTTCAGAATGATTAAACTGTTCTATAACAAATCTCTTTTTATAGTTCTAGATGCTTCCAGTAACCGAAATGCTGTTTGTAAAGACAAGGTAAATCCAGCTAACTGCCAATAATTTTGCAAATTATTTGGAGAAGAAAAGGGAGCTGTCAATGTGAACCTGACTTGTTCATTTGAAGGTAGACTTCGTAAATAACTGTAGAAATTGTAGCTGGAGAATGAACATTCAGTGTCCAGTTCCCACCCACTGAAGTCATTGGCAAGTATCCCATTGCTGTTGGAGAGACTGCAACTAGACATCATCTAGTACAATTTGTATCATATTTAACTTTCCCAACTGAACCAGTAACAATGGATGGCTCGAGTCCCTGGCGTAGTGAGTTCTGTGGTAATGTCCAAAATTAGCTGGCTCTTCCTTGCCTGTTGATAGATAGTTAAAGAACAGCTACATCAAAATCAGTCATGATGAGCAGCAACTTCAGAGTAGGATGTACAGGACGTATGTTGATGAATCTGTCTGTACATCTTGACACTAGCACTGGATTGCAGACAGATACATCAACTTTTGTCACTGGTGTTAAGTATACCACCAGTTATGGGTATAACAGTTGCAGCAAACTCTACGTTTGTAACTAAAGCACAAAGCCTATGCAAAGTATTAAATTTCTGTCCTTAGAACATCTTCTTTCCTTGGATCAGAATGAAAAGAAACCTGTTTGTAACCTGCATGGAGATAATTGACTCCATCTAGCATCAGGACTTACGAATTACTTTGTTGACAAAAAATGACACAGACATTGCTCATTGCCTTAAAAAAAACCCTTAAGTTTCCTAAGGCCTTAAGTTTTCTAAGGCTAGAGATGTATTGACCTAAAGAACATCTAGTTTAAAGTTCCCAGTTAACCTTGCTTTCACTGGCTTTTCTCACTACCTCTTTGTAAAAAAAAGCTGTTTTGAGAAACATATTTTGCCCAACTTATCCTCAAGAAACTTCCAAAAACTAGTTATAGAAAGTATACTTGAAACTTTCAAATATTTTTTTTTTCATGCTATGGTATTTTCAATTGATTTGAGGAGGATTTGAGACATTCTCTTTGTGAAAACAATTGGGCTTTTTTCTGAGAAGCAAACATAGTATCACTGCTTGATTTAAGTAAAAACCGGATTTTGAAATTGCTCTGAAAAATGCAGTGGACTTTATCTGCAATTAGAAATAATTGGCATTCATTTTAGCAGCGCGCAGGATGAAAACGCAAGAGTGGTTCAGGTAGAAACAAATGAAATACAAAGTACTATTCCTTACTTCATGTTACACATAAATTATTAACATTCTAAAAAATTCCTCTATCAGTCATCTCATCTTAATAATAGACTTTTTTTTAATGCATTCCTTTAATACTGTCCACTGTGAGTGACTTAGCTGTCAAAGTGTAGAGACTGTGCATTTAATTTCAAGTAAAATAAAGTTCCTTTCCTTGAAGAATGATTCAAGAACCCAATATATTCTATATTGTCTAATATTGATTCAGTATCAGACTTAGTCCACAAGTCAGGAAGTAAAAAGCATTCCCTACTCATGAATTTTTCATAAACCATCCTATCCTGCTCTCCTTCTCCTTCTTCACATACTGCTTGTCCTGCACAAAAAAACCCCAAAACCAAAACAAACTAAACCAAGCTTGAACGAAAAAGATATATTGCTATTTCTCTACCATCAGCAGGCACTTGCTATAAATGCTGGCAGAGTGTGCATCATTACCTCTTGTCATCCCATATATGGAAAAATGGTAAAATAGTGTCTCTATCAGTGACCCAAGTGACAAATCTATGTAGTTCACAAGACGTCTGCTATGAGGTAAGGCTTTCAAAGCTGTCAGTGTATCTAACACGACTAAAAACCATTTTATATTGCAGTCAGTCCTTTTGTCTTGTCTTACTCAGGTCAGTCATTTGCTTAGTTCAGCACCTTAGTTCACTTGGAATTTTCTGCTATTGGAGTATTGACCTGGAATACTGCTACTTACATGCAGTGTAGTTAAGCAGGCAACTAAATGTAGGACTTAAAAACTGAGGAACCATTCTCCATTTAACTTAAGTGCCTGAACTACATCAAGTTCATTCATTATGTACCTCGATATGTAGGTTGAAAATCTCCAGAGAGCTGAAACCCTAATTCAAACTGGCCTCAGATGTATTCCAAAGGTTAAAGTAATTCTGAATTTAATAATTACTCCTAAGTTCAGCTTGATATTCAACAGTCTGCTATAGAAAGCCTAAAGCAATACTCTTATGCCCAAGGTGTTTTAATGTTCTGATGTCATGATGTCACTGCACTGCTGCTCAGCACAGAACGGAAATGGTATGCTAGCTATGATGATATCTAAGCAGTAACACTTCTTATTTTGTGGTTTCCTATCAACAGCCAGCAGTTAGTTGCCCACTAGCTTCAGAATACACATCACCAGTACTCAGCCACATATCTCCATGTGAATGTTGTTGTCTCAGTAGGCAGCAGTGGCAGCTGTTTTCCCAATTCAACTGCAATCAAATGGGTTGTTGATCAGGTATTCTTATCACAAATATGGCAACCAAATATGGTTGCAACTTTTTTCATCCTTTGGTAGCTGTGCCAGAGCAAAAGGTAAATTTTGTACCAAAATACACTTACAGCTCTATCCTGCTGTTCTCTGCTGCTTCCCCCAACATGTCCCTGCCCTCTGGATCATTCCTTGTCCCCCACTTTTGTTCCACACAGCAATCAGCATTTCTCTCCTACTAAAATTTGTCTTTTATTTTTGTTTTAACATAAATTGTCCAAGTCTTTCTTTGCTATTCTCCAGTTAAAGATCTGAGTATCCAGGCTGCAGAACTATATGCTGTCTCTGCCATAGAATGATGGCAGGGCCTAAAGCATCCAGCCTTTCCTAGTCTCTCAGGAAGACAATAGAAACTTTTGGTTCTTCTTGATCTTTCATCTACATCTCCTAGCTTTCCATGAGATAGCCTGTCATCTTGTTTCTTTCGTCTGCAGAAGCATTTGCTGAGGACTTGAGATGACCTTTTGTTGACCTCTTTGTTTAGTGATAGTAAATTTAAAGCCAGAAACCCAGCCACAATTCCAAAGAAAGCCAGGAAGAAGAACTTGCATTGCTCGAGGTGGGTGTCGGCTGTATATACAAGATGTTTTGTCTTTCAAAAGAATGTTTCACGCCAGTTCTAGTGTGGTTATTCCAGGTAGAACTACAAAAAAGAAACAGTATTTTCAACAATAATAACAATAATGTATTTTACAGAATGCCAACACAGTTGGCAACAATTTCCAGTGTACATCTCTCAGCTGAACAAACTTTGATGGAGACAAACCATTCTCTTCTCTTTTCCATTTCTTACAACTTACCTTTGGCAGGAGGTATTTTTGTTCCTTGTAGATGTCAGCCTCTGGTGCTTATCAAAGTAAGTCTTCCCTTATAATTTTACTGGGTAGCATGACGTGGTTGAATGACAAGCATGACATATCTTTCCTCCAGCCAGGTACAAAGCTAGCTGAAGGAGGCTGCTGAGACTCTGGATCTAATACTACCATCTTGTTCTCTTGTTCAGAATTTTATCAAGCTTCTGCTTGAAGTGATACCATGATTGTGATTTGCCACAGAACTGTGCAACACACCAGCTAAAAACAAGTTGCTGCTAATTAATAAAATTCAAATGTTCCATTAATAAAATTACAATGTCCAATCTTTGTTTGCCCTGCCTGCGTCTCATGAAGAACACAGGTTCCTTCATCTGCTCTTCTTAGGAACTATCTTCAGACATTCCAGTACTCAGACTACATGACAAATCTAGTTATAGTCCACTTAGCACCTTCAGTATGTGGGGAAAATAAACAATCTACTCCTTCAAAGAGTCACATAATTTCCTCTGTAATGATCTAGTCTTGCATGCATGATTGCTATGTGCTACCTCTCCCATCTGTTTAATCGTTTTTGTGTTCTATTCCATCCAATTTCGAAACAGTAACATTGCAGAATAATGTCACAAAACCTGTAACATCCATATATTTTTCTGTCTATGTGTATAAAACCAATTCTAATTGTTCTTTGCCATTGAGTACTTAGAAAGCCATAACAAGATAAGAATATTGTTTAAAGTTTTACTTCTAGAAATACTACGAAACAAGAAAAAGAAATCTGTGGAAACCCTTCATTACAGTGTAAGATCTAACCCTACACTTTGAATTTGCTGAGTTGCCTTGCTCTTTCCTTCCTTTGCTGCTGCTGCAAGCTGCTTCCTGGGAGACTAATGAGCTAGAGGCGACCCTGACTTTTGCCAGTTGTTACCTCTACAGACTGTGGCCCTAAGACCTTTCAACTCTGACAATAGCCCTTGCCACATGTAGTTGACTCATCAACCCTATACCCTATTTTAAATCCTATTATTAGATAGCATCATTAAAAACAGCAGCAACAGCAAATACTTTCAGCAAATGAACTGTAGACTCACTTTTAATTAATATATGTGCTCTTAAAGGCAAGAGTTTGATTATTCATGAAGTGAGAACATGCAAGAGTTGCAAATGCAGCTAAGAAATTAGTTAATGAGTTGTAATCACATATTGATGGAAAAGGCTTCTGTGGCTTGTACTGCACTAGATATTGCTGTGGAATATTATAATACATTTTCTATATCACATATAGTAACCATAATGTGCTGGAAGAGAGCTGTATCTATTGCAGTCATCCTTTGTGCTTGACAGCTCCCAAGGTGGCACCAAATTATACTTCTGATCTTATGGAACCTGTGGAGCTGCTTCACAGATGTTGATTTAAGACGGGTAAGAAGAGTTTCTCTTGAAATAGTATTGTCACACAGCATATAGAAGTAGGAATAAATGTATCTCAGCTTTACCCTTCAGAAAAAGATTAATGAAAGTGTTATCAAAAAGACTTGAGTTGCAGGTGTTTGAGCTCTGATATATACCTGTTATGAATATATATGGCCAGCCAGCTTCCTTCAGGGAGTGACAGCTGACACATTTCTTGACTGAAAGATCGATATCAAGAATAATGCAATCTTGAAAATAGCTCCAGTTAATGTTTTCAGGAAACAGAAGTGGTGTATGTGGAAAGCCCTCTCAGACGGCATATGTTTGAGCAAATCTTACTACCTGCCAGAGGTCATCTAAATGACAAGAAGTGTGCCTTAAATATATTTCAGAGTATGAAGGAGTTTCAACAAGAATGAGGTAAAATTTGCAGCTCAAACTACGTGTCACATGAAAGATTGCATAGCTGGCAGCAATCTGTATGTGGCGTTTCACATGTACTGTTTGAGGTGTGTTGGGAGGTTGACTAAAGTGTGGCACAATTGCTGATTTAAGGTGAGGATTACTAGAAAAACTGGTATGTGGAGACACAGCATACGCCATACTCAGTCATCGATAACTTATTGATATTAGTTCGCCCTAAAGAAATCAAGGTAATGTAAGATAAAAAGAAATTAGATCAATGCTTGATTTTATGGAAACAATTTTACTGGATCTGCTCAGACATTTTCAAGTTTATCCTTTTTATTAGAAAAAAGTGAAATAAATAGCATGAAATAATTTCACAGGATAATACTGATATGTAGGAACCTGGGGAACCGTCTGGGAACTTTTCCTTCAATGAGAGCTTCAAAAGGTGCCTACCAGACATTTCTATAAAAAATTTGCCAGTCTGGTCAACTGTATGCTTGGGCACCCATCTGTAACACAGCCTCAGGCTCATGACCTTAGTGAACTGGTACTCCTGGGAGATCCAATCCTGTGTGCTGCCCTAGAGATCAGCAGGGCAGGTTTTGGATATGCCAAGTGCAGCTAAGTGGCACCTAAGAGCTCTGGTTGCTTCTGTTGTTGGTAAAAGTTTGATTTGAAATATTGGATGTTAAATGCTTGTAATTATTTCAAAATGAAATGTGATGAGAGTTTCATCTTTATAGAGAAGCTTTGGAATTTCTAAAGATGTTTTGGAAAAACATAGAGTATTATCTTCTTCTTTTCTGTAAAGAAAACATGTAATTCTAATCTTTGCATGCCCTGAGCTGATTATTTATGAATGCATCAAGGGCCTTGCAACATTAGCACAAGGTTGTTTTCCTATTTGTACGTCTATGGAGGATCTGGGATAGACCTTATAGTTTGAGCATCCTTCCAGTAGGTTGGACATCTGATGCGACGTGTCTGATACTCTTATTACCCAGTGATATAAGAGAGCGACCAAAAGATCCTTCTTTGCTTCTGGATTGCAATCTTAAGCAAGTGATATTCTGCAAGTGGCAATGCATTTCACTGCTGTACAACATGTAGATCAGAGCTGTGATGGCTCTTCATTCTCTCTGTATGTAAGGAATGCTAGGAGACAGTCTAAAGATTTTTGGTCTAAAACAAAACATTCTTTTTCTATGTAAAAAGAAATTAGAAGTCACCAAGGAAATCAAGAGCCTTTCAATATATATCTATCTCACGTTCTTCATGTTTGCTAAACAGTACCTAGTTACATTAATGATGGAAACAGTTATCTCTTTTAATAACATGCAGGCTTTGTCAAACAGACTGTAAGCAATAGGTATGTTGCACTTACACCAACAGCTGTGCAATTACCTTCCACATCTGACTGGACCCCATTCTGAAAAAATCGTGTGGGACTAATTTAGCTGAATGACTCTTGTCCAAACATACAGGAAAACACAGTGGAACACGTATATCCTATGTGTTGCTTTAGTCATGAGAGCTCCTCAGGAGGAATATGCAATGAAATTTATTCACAGACTCACAGGATCTATTTAATTGAAAGAGCTCTTTAAGATGAAGCCTAACTTTTGACCTGGCAGTGCCAGAGCACCACCAAACCTTGTCCCTAAACACCAGGTCCATGCATTGTTCAAATACCTCCACAGATGATGACTCCACCAGTGCCCTGAGTAGCCTGTTGCAATGCCCAGGAACTTTGTCAGTGAATAAATTTTTTCTCACATTCAGCCTAAACTTTCCCCAACACACTTGTGGGCATTTTCTCTAGTTCTGTTGCTTGCCACCACAGATAAGAGACTGTCCTCTCTATTGTTGTAAGAGAAAGCAAAGCATTATGTCTGCTATCTCTGATCCTCTTCACTCAAGGGTATTTCTTAAAAGCTGTGAGATTTTATCCAAACAAGATGATTATTGTTTTACAGTAATCTTCCTGAGCACCTTCATCACTAGTGACACTGACAATTAAGATATGAAACTGTCAGCAGTATCGCAGTTTGCAATCTTGGTTATTTTAATGAGCCTGAAAGAACATTAATTTCACTGTCAAGAAAAATAGATTTGCTCTGTATTCTGTGCAAGAATATTTATGTTCTGTGTGCCTTAGTTATAACACTGGAAACATAAGTCTGTGTTGCTTAGCTTTTTGGTGAGTTGTATCAGTATTCTGGGATTGTGGATTCTCAGTTGGAAGTAGAAGGAGAAAGGCTGGAGTTGTTACTATTTCTAATCTTCCATTGTTTTCAGCTTCAAGGAAACAAAACCAGTGTCAGTGTACACAGATGAAATAAGATTCACAGACTAATAAATGCTTTTGTTTACTATTGTAGTCAGCACTAAGCACTCCTGTAGAAGAGTGCAAATATAGGCTCTGTGTCATAATATTGGCTTTCAAGACATGAGTATAGGATTCCTCATAGTGTTAAACCCTTTCGCAGTAAATGCCTATGCTATAAATTTTGATGTGCTTCCCAGCTGAATGGATGCTTTGAGTGGAGACAGACTGCCTGGAGCTAAAGCAGTTAGCTTTGATTTACCTCTTCTTTATTATCCACTCTATTGAGAATTTGGAGTTGTCCTATCAAGATATGTTGATTGGCTTCAGTTTATGGATTGAAATAAAAAAAACCTTGGTCAATACCATGCTACCTTATAATTAGTGGAATGAAATAATGTGTGGGTTTGTAAGACAGAGAAAGTGAAGTATGATATTTGCAAAGAAATACATTGACAGATGAGTTTTCTCTATTAATCATTCAGCATGTGCTTTTTGTGCAAGAGTAGTTTCCAGAATTAGACAAGTACTTGACAAGAGTCTTTGTGTGTGCCATTTCTTAAGCACGTTTTATGTTTTGTCCAAATTGTAATGTTTGTTTTGCATATGTTGACCATATTTATGCTGTGCAACTCAGCTGCTGCTTTTCCTAGAGCTAAAACCGTTCCCCCTCTCCAGGATTTGCAAAATATTCCTCCCTGCTACAGTTTGTTAGCTGCAGATGTGGTGAGAGTGAATTAGATATTTGTGGGCCCGAAACTGGTGATGTAAAAGAAGTGGTAAGTTTTCTAAATCCTATTCTGGCATTTTAGACTCCTTCATAAATATTGGTGTTGCTTCTGATATTTCTTCTGAGATAAAGTTGTAGATATTTATGGTGTGGAGTAATTCGTCACTAGTTCTATCTTCTTTCCTAAGAAAAAAAGTATAATTTCTCTTCTGGAATAAATCAGCGATATCAGGGTTACTTTCCAGGTAATTATTAGCGTGATTGACCAACAGTTTTCAAGTCATTAATCCAATGCAAAGCTCCTCTGTTCTGCTACAAATCATAGATTAATTTAAAAGGGCTATCGAAAATAACATTTTTAAGTACTATGCAATAAAAAGGGCAAGTACTGCTGGGAAAAAGGACCAATGTGTAACTGCCTTGAGAAAGATTAGTGATCCTAAAATGTAATATGTCTTTGCCAGCAAGACATCAGGAGGTGGTGCGCTAGCTATGTGTGAATCCTGAGGGGCTTTCTGAATGGGAACGCCTGTCAACTGTGGTGGCTATAAGTTGTAGTCCTCCAAGCACATATTTGCTCCTCTGCATATTTGTCATGCAGACTGGTGGCCCAAGGTTAAGCCAGAATTAGGATATTTATATCCCAAACATTATTGCCTGCAATGCACACCCGAGTTAGACACAGCTAAGCCATATTTGGCCATCGCATTAGACTCCATGCACTCCAGGGAAATTTTCAAAAAGAAGCAGTATCTGCTGTTACCATGCAGTAAAGTGACAGTTAAAACCACCCTGAATATATAATTCTGGTTAATATTTATGTGTACAGAAATCTGACCAGCTTTCACAGTATTACCTGTTGTTGGTATGCACCATGCCCTGCTGCTTTTGCTCAAACAAAACTGGCAGCAGCAGAGAGTGGAGCATGATTCCATGCGCTCAGGCCCTACTTTTTACTGTCTGTGTCTTAGAAGTGAACTGAAGCAAACAAGGTAAAATATAGAATCCTTACAGCCTTTCATAAAAATAGAAGTCTGTAAATGAATCTTAGTTTATCCTTTCTTATCTCTGTCAATATTCTCAGACCCACCCTTCTCGTAGACTAACAAAAATGCTTAGCATTTAACACGGAGCTATATCAGGCTCCAGTGGAATTGAAATTGTAGCAACCCTCAAGCCTGCAGGTCTTCCAGAGACTATGAAAAGCCAATGAGTTTTTGCAATACGGACCTTGCAGACAGAATGAAGCTGCAGCAGGTGATTTAGTGTGTCTCACGTATCCCAAAGGCTAACTTATTTGGATTTATACTTGGCTTTTTATTTCAACTGTGCATAAGAAGTCTGCAGACAACTGGAAGTTTATGGCATAGAACCAGATATAACCCGCTGAGCTATTGAAAGATTCTGCTTCCCATCCATTAACGGATAGGAATTCCCTTTTTAAAGACGAGCATTACACATTTTAGATTATTTGCTCTGATTGGCTGCCTCTGTATTTCGGATGCTGCATGTAATGCAAGTTAGAATATTAAGATGATACTTACAAAAAAACACAACCCACATATATAACTGTGTATTTCTGTATGATATTAATGTGAGAAGAGCCATGCAACCCGGTTTCAGCATGCACCAGCCAACCTAGGAGAGTGTTTGGAGAAGATAAAAGTCCTTGCAGATGCAGCTCCATAAATGTAAAACTAATGTAAAACTAAGAGGTGTGTGCCTGACCACATACTTTGAAGTGGTTTCTGAACCAAATCACCTTTAAAGAGCTTGGGAACAGCTTTCATCATTTATCTCTTGGTGCCCTTCCTTGATTATGTCAATGAGCTTGAGAGTGAGGGCTGGAAAAGTCTTGTCTGTGTGCCACTCTTTGTTCTGTCCCTCAGACAGAGTTCAGAGAAATGCAAACAGTGAATCTTCTTTATTTTTAAGTATTTTGCATGTGAAACTAATGTAACCACCTGTCCAATTGGCTAAATACAACACATAAATTATATATGTGGTTGTGTTGCAACTGACATGATTATTGTATTGGCAATGTGCCAGAACCCATGACAATTTGAATATCCTTGACTGTCAATGCTATGCAATAGCTTGTCTCTAAGCAGACTAGCTGTGCTGGTAATTTAAAGTAGTTCGTGGCACAGTATTATTTTTTAAAACTTGTTTTACACAGTAAAGTAGATCTAGGTGAATGTAGTTACTTAACATTTCCGGAACGAGTGATAATTATTCAGGAAGACATTTATTCTCATTTTGTGGTGTGCCACTGAATCACATGAAGTGCATCTTGGAGCTGGGAAACATGCTACTGTGGAATTAAAAAGCTAAACTAGGACTCCCCCTTCATGACCTTATACTGATAAAAAAAGCTCAGAGATTTGCATGCTTTTTATGGTATCACTGACCAATATAGCAAAATATAACACACTATCTTCTCGGCCAGTCTTGTCTTACAAAGGGTCTGGTTTTAAAATCCCTACATTATTGATCAGTCACAGCTCATTATAATCAGTCACTTATTATGGTTCTCTACATTTACATTAATACTGCAGTTCAGTAACTTAAGATACAAAAATACAAATTTCACAGAAGTAACTAGTTTAGATTAGTAGTTATCCAGTTAAGCTAGATTTTTTTAAAAAAATTGTTTTCTAATTAAAAATTTTTGTCAAATTACAATAAGAGAGAGGGGAAGAGAATTAAACTACACTAAAGCTGTCAGACAAGCAGAATCATTGAATCATTAGGGATTGGAAGGGACCATGAAAGATCATCTAGTCCAATCCCCCCAAATTCAACTCAGCTAAGAAATAGGTGGAACTTACCATACAGCAAGGATATACGCAATATAAGTCTTCATATACCAAATTAATACTTTAAAAGGGTGCTTAGAATCAGTGGGCTAATATATCTTATGCTCTGTACTGTTAGAGTCTGGGGTAGTAAAAGCACTTTCTGGTAGACTAATACCCACCTGTCTGAAAGCAGCCAAACACAACATTTTTATTTTGTGTTCATTTGCTGCTGTTGTAACAGTACTGATGAGTATCTTTTCAGTTAGGAAGATTCGGAACTTTGGATTGTGTTGGATTATTCTGCTTGTTTCAGACTCTGCTCATGCTTTCTTACCTCTGTAAGTAATTCTTCTGTGTCAGTAGCTAATGTAATCTATTCTAATGCTAAGTCAATTGCCCGCATGCACTACAACCTCACTGTTATTAAAAGAAAAAGCCTAAGTGCATAATTTCCAGTAGCCTTGCATTCCACAGCTGTGTCAGTGTACTACTACTGGTGGGTATATTTGTGTATATGTCTTTCTAATTCTGGCACCACAGGTTTCAGAGACAGTTGTTACTGCACATTTGAAAATCTGATCTAAATGACAGACATCCCTCAAAATAGGATGATAATTACCTACCATTTTGACAGCTCTCACAGTTTAACATCTCACTCAAGGAGCTAACAATTACATCGGAATAAATTGTTTTACTAAAAGAATACATACATAAACATCTCTGCGCAAACTGCCCTATTGAGCAAAACAGGACAAAGGAACACTACAGGTTCAAACATCTTTAGGTAAAAAAAAAGGCCTCAGCATGTATTTTTATTTGAAATGGTGTTGGTTTTAAACTGACATATTCAGCTTTTTGTGAACAGGGGGTGTTTTTTTGTTTTTTTTTTTTTTGAATTGAGGCTGGCTAACACACCATGGTGTTCCATGGAAAGAAGTTCTAAAGACAACCCAACTGTCAAGTTTTCACACCAAAAAATATTATTCAGTAGATTTAGGTGCCTGCATAACCTGCAAAAAAGCATGCTTCCAGAACTGTTAGGGTGTTATTGTTTAAGATGGACAGTGGTATATAGATGTATATGGTTGTATAGATGGATTGTGGTGAGTCAATACATGGGGATACATATACCTGCAACAGAAGACATCATATATACTTAGAAAAATGCAAAAAGTTTCAATACACAAGTTTCTGTTTACAAAATATATCTCTTATTTCAGTGTTCTTGTATGCATAATATCAGGTACTGCCATTTGCCTCAGGCATGTGGTATTTAGTATAAGTTAAGGTTGTTTTACTACTGGCATCTTTGTAAACAAGGCAACCACTGTGGTAATTTTATTTTGACAAGGTGACCTCTCAGTTCTATGACATTAAAAATACAACTTTAGAGATCATTCCTTGGTGTGGAAGAAGTAATACCGCACACTTTCTCTGCATTACAGTTAAGCATTTTGCAAATCTTACATATAGACTCTTAGAATCATTAGGGATTGGAAGGGACCTTGCAAGATCATCTAGTCTGATCCCCTGCCACAGCAGGATCACCTAGACCAAGTCACAGTTCTGTGCAGTTGTTAGCAAGTCTCATGTCAATAAAGGATCGACAGCAAGGCAAAAAAAAAGTTTTTTGTGAATTTTTGTTGATATTTTTACATTTAGAGAGCTGAACTTTGACAAGTCCTTAAATTCATTGTTAGTTTAAACTGGATGCCTTTCAGAATATCCTTAATGGTTTTGGTGCAGACTCAGATGTAAAGAGATCCAGTGATGTGACATGTAATAGACTTTATTGGCATAACTTTAGCATTTTGTGTGCATGGAAAAGCCACAGATACTTTTCAGAGCACTGTAAGTCAGTGTAAGCTAAAACTCATGCTATTATGAACACTGCCACGAAACTACTCCATGTTTTTAGGACAAAATATTTTTTTGCCCAAAGGAAATTCTTTGCATTTGGATTATGAAACATTTGACCCTATGGTGACTCAAAACAGAAAAAAAAAAAAAAAGGATAAGTTGGAAATTACTTGTGAGTTGTAAAAGCTTAATATGAAGTTAAGAACAACCATAAGCTGCCAATGTGGTGCAGTCAGATGGAAAGGCAAACATGGTACTACTGTGCATTAGGAGATATTCTTCCAACAGAAATGAAGGACCTTTACAGCCAGAGTATCAAGAACAGACCAAACCTCTTTTATACTATTAAATTCAAAGTTTTGTGTAGTATCTGAGAAAGATTGGTTCAGACTGTTGGTTCAGGAGGACAAAGAGAAGCCTAGAGGAGGCCACCAGACTCTAGAATATGATGGTTTGCTTTACATCATAAAATGCAACCTATGAAGGAATACAATAAT
The DNA here is from genome assembly GCA_028565055.1 of Phoeniculus purpureus. Taxonomy (NCBI): domain Eukaryota; kingdom Metazoa; phylum Chordata; class Aves; order Bucerotiformes; family Phoeniculidae; genus Phoeniculus; species Phoeniculus purpureus. The sequence continues at coordinate 14,429,263 of JAOXOE010000874.1, read as the reverse complement.
GTTTTGAAGCAGGGAGGAACTTACACAGAACAGCAAATTACATTGGCAGAACCACAAGTATAACCATGGCTTAGCTGTTAAATTAAGGGTCTTTTCAACCAAAGCAGTGGAGAAAATCACCTAAGCAATCCTTAACTGGTGATAAACACAGTGCATAGAAGGCTAGGCTTCATTATTTAGGTCAAATCCAGCGTGTGCACAATTTCTGGATGACACATCACCTCCCAAGTACAGTCATTCTCTCAACACCAAGACGGCCTTTACAACTAAAATAGGGGAGATACAGGTTAGAAAAAAGGAAGAAATCTTTCATCATCAGGGTGGTAAAGCACTGGCAGAGGTTACCCAGAGAAGGGGTAAATTCCCTATCCCTTGGAAACCTTTCAGTTTGAGTTGGACTGGGCTGTGAGTAGCCTGATCTAGTTGAAGACGTACTTGCTTACTGCATAGGGGTTAGACTGGACAATCTTAAAGATTATTTTCAACTCAAATCATTCTATGATTCTTTGATTCTATATCCTTCTGTGAAGAACAGACAAGAAGATTCAGACATTTTTTCAGTGTATCTTGTGGGAAATTCCAATTTATCAAACAAATTTATCCAGAAATTTCAGAATACCTTTTTTCTTTAATACTCTCCATTATGGTTGGTTTTTTCCCACCACCATATTTCATTCTTTGCTACAACTGGGGAAAGCATTTTCCTGTGACAAAGGAAAACTTTTTCCTTTGGAAGCTTGCTATCAACCACCATTGCACATTGCCTGACTGTAATGAGAGGTGATGATTTACACCTCTATTCTGTTTGCTTTGAAAGGTCTTCATTCTGCTTCCCAGTAAGCAGAGCACTGCTTTGTGTATCCCCTCTAACAGCAAATACACATTTTTCTGCTTAATTTTGACTCTAAGCCAAAACATATGGAATAATCAGGTAGCCCCAAATTATTTATATTAAAGGGATTTGAGCATCGAGGGTAGCATCTTCAATGCTCAGCCTTCAGAAAAGAGCTAATATCAAATGCACAGCAGCTGGCAGAGATAAAGGTTTAGAAACCTATTCCCCCAAAACAAGGGAAAGAAAACATGAATAGAGACTTTCAGACATAAGGTAAGACTGTCCTTTGTTGAAGAGGAAGTAATATAGAATGTGTTATCACTATAAACCACTTAGAGGACATAAAAATTGAATTTTAGTTCAGGTAATCTGACCTTTTCCCTTTCTTATTTTAAAAGTTGTTTACATCCATTTTAATCAGAAATACTAAATGAAGTGGTTTGCATGACGGATACAACCCTGGTGTTAGAAAAGCTGGACAGTTGTACAGTTCATTCCCTTCCTTCCTTCCTCCCTTCCTTTTTCCCCCACTATATAATTTTATACCATTCAGCTACCCTTCAATTCTTGCTCCCATTTCAGCATGGGAGAAAAGTTGCAATGTTGCATAAATTCTTAGGGAATGGGGGTATAATTTTCTATTTAAATTTGAAGACTAGCTATAACATGAATAACGTTGTTCTTTCATCTTCTTTTAGTTTGCCTTTCCCTTAGTTTCTCTTCAACTACATAAACAGGGCTAGAATATCACAGTATGACGTATCAGAGTTGATAGACTCAGGCAGAAAGCTTACATCTTCTTTCTATATGATGAAAATAACCATTTAATGTAATTTCTCAACTAAGTGCCTGTGATTACAGCATACAAAGAGCTCCAAAAGTGTAAAAAGGAATGAAAATCTGAGAACATGTCCAAATATAATGCTCTGTTTGGTCTGGAATGGCAAATTTGAAATGGCATCTCAGCACATCACTCAGGCTTTTTGTTGTATCTGAGGTATTTTGATTAATGTAAATGGCTGTGCAGATATTGCAACTGGTATTCGCAAAACAAAAAAAAAAAAATTCACAGTTTGAAAGAAGATAAAAGCTACTACATTTCTCTCCTCCAACTAAACAGTGTGTTGTTTTATTTACAGTATGTAGTATTCTGGAAAGAGAAGGAGGTTTATGTGGGACTGGCCTCCCAGACAGATCAAGCAGCACTGACAACAACTTGGTTGTTTAGTGGTTTTCAGAGGCACATTCAAAGCCCTTACAGTACATAAGAGTACATTTAAAAAAAAACCCAAACAACCCTTTAAAGAAATACAACTAAATATTACATTTAAGGCAGAACTGAATATGTGGTTTAAAATAGACTAGGAAGCACATTCAAAAGAGGCTTTCCAACAATGCTAGACGAGATATCTGCAAGTTTGAGCTGAGAGCAGCCTTGACAATAAAACAGTCAAACATTAAAAGGGTAATTCTAAGAACCATTCTAAAAAGCCTTTTCTACTCCCTAATTCTGCTTCACAGGAAGTATTTCAGTACAGTGCAAAAGCACTGTGCAATTGTTAATTATTTTTCCCAAAACTTGTAAGAACAATGACTCTGGCTACATTTACACTGCCAAATAAACAAGGTCCAGCAAGCAAGCAAGAGCATTGGATTCCTGATTGCTGAGACAGATTGATTACCAGCTCTCTCCTTTGCTCTGTTTGAGACACTCTGACAAAGCCTTGTCTAAGATGAAACTGCTCTTTTTCTAGGGACAGGAGTCTTCAGAGACCATTCCTCTCAAATAGCAATGTAGGTGTGACCCCAAAGTTCACTCTTTCCACAGTACACAGTCTCCAAAGCAGCCTTGCCAGCTTTTTGAATCCCGTAATGTCCTTCAGTACTTCCTTTCTATACTCCAGGGCATGCAGCCATTATTACCTTGGATTTTGAGTGGATAGAAATCCACCCTGACGCAGCACATTACTGACACAATCCCAGGCCCTCTTTCCAGGAACCGTTGACATTGTTCCCTGTGCCTTCTGTGTTTAGTTCCACAGACATACCAGCTGGGTCAGGTGAAGATCTACACAGCCTGGCATCCACCAGAACTTTTTTGTCTAGGAATGCAGCAGCAGGCATCTAAGAACATGACAACAAATCAGAGACATAGTCCTCGTCTTATGCCCTAGTGCTTTGTCCTCAAAGATTTCTGAGATTGAGACGTCACACTTCTCTTTAATAGTTTCTGCAACATGAATTAAGCAAAACTGAGCATGAACTTTGATTTACTTAAATAACGTGCAAATAATACACCATCTGTACTCCATAGCTTTATCGGGATTTGAAAAAGAGCAAAAGACACTTCAATTTCCTGTGTGGTGTTGAGCCTTGAGAGTCTGTTTTGCAGATACACTCCTCAAATACAAAGGCCACAGGCTTTTTCCGTTTTATTGACCTAAAACCTGTATTTCTCGTGCAGTCACTTACCTTAACAGTGAAGGCTTCAGGAAGTTAACTGAGCTGTCATGAGACTAGGCCAGACTGAGAAGGCCTCAGAACCGTAGGGCCAGGATGCAAATTCGGAGGTTTCTTGTTCCAGCACTGCGCTTTTTCTGCTGCTTTTTTAGCAAAGATTCTCTAGGGCCTGAGGGCTCTTAAACCTGGAGCTTTAAGCTTATGAAAAATACTATAATCTGTAAAGACTGTCATTGCTTTCTTGCATGAAATGCTAATACCATCAAGTTGAAGCCTGTTCACCATCTCTCTTGGCAATGCCTGAGTCAGGGCAATGTAGTAATCTACTCTGGAGAAAGTCCTCTTGGATGAAGAAATTGAATTTATAAGAGCATTTTGTCTCGATGAGTACAATCTTAGCCAAATCTAGCAGTCTTAATGGTCAATGCCAATCAAAATCAACACGTTCTTTACATCTAAGGTCAACATGAAAATATGACAGCAACATAGAAACAACAACCAAAAACACCCTGGGTTTTTTTTAGTTTGTCTCTCACAATCATTTCCCTCTTCAGTCTGAGTAAAGCTTTCTCCTTTTCTGGCACACCCTGGCCAAGTAGATTGTGTGACTATTTCCCTATTTACAGTACTGAAAACACACACACATAAATAATCTCTGTGTATTATAACATAATCAGAAGCTGCGGGTTAATATTGGAATTATTGACTGTAACTCTACAAACTGTTACTACACTGCTGAAGGTGTTAACTATATGACCATGAGAGTCCCTTCTGGTTTTAAAATTCACAGAATCATAGAATGGCTAGGGTTGGAAAAGACCTTAAATATCATATAGTCCCCCCTGCACAGGCAGGGACACATTTACTAGATCAGGTTGCTCAGGGCCCTATCCAACCCAGCATTGAACACTTCCAGGTGGGAGGGCAGCCACAACTTCCTTGGGCAACCTGTTCCACCATCTCCCCACCCTCAGAGGAAAGAATTGTTTCCCAGTGCCTAACCTAAGTCTCCCCTCTTCAGGTTTGTAAACCTACATGAATCTCAGAGGGGAAAAGGGGTTCTGGGGCAGGAGTTGGCAGGGCTCATTCAGAGGACTTTAAACTAGATTTGAGGTGGGTGGGATAGTTGATGGGCTCTGGTCTTAATGAAAACCAGGTGGCCTCTTGCTGTCCTAAGGTGAAATCGGAGCACTCAGCTGAAATGCCTGTACACCAATGCAAGGAGCATGGGAAACAAGCAGGAGTTAGAAATCTGAGTCCAGTCAGGTGATTATGATCTGAGGGCAGTTATGGAGAACTGGTGGGATGGTTCGCATGACTGGAATGCAGTCATGGACAGCTACGTCCTTTTCAGGAGAGACAGGTCAGCAAGGCGGGACGGAGGAGTTGCTCTTTACGTGAGAGAGCAACTGGAATGTATTGAGTTCTGTCCAGGGGCAGATGAAGAGAGAATTGAGAGTTTGTGGGTGCGGATTGAGGGGCAGGCTGGCATGGATGACACTGTTGTGGGTGTCTGTTACAGGCCACCAGATCAGAATGAGGAGGTTGATGAAATCTTCTACAGGTAGCTGACAGCAGCCTCACAGCTACAGGCCCTGGTTCTCGTGGGGGATTTTAACTACCCTGATATTTGCTGGAAGACCTACTTAGCCAGCCACCCACAGTCCAAGAGGTTCCTTCAGTGCATTGGTGACAATTTTGTGAAGCGAATGGTAGAGGAGCCCACTATGAGAGGAGTACTGCTTGATCTTGTAGTCACCAACAAGGAGGGTCTGGTTGAAGGAGTGAAGGTTGAGGTGCAGTGACCATGAGATGGTGGAGTTCAGGTTTCTTGTGGCAGGAACAGAATACCTAGCAGAATCACAACCCTGGACTTGAGTAGGGCCAACTTTGGCCTTTTCAAGCAATTGCTAGGGGAAACCCATGGGACAGGGTACTGGCAGGTAAAGGGGCCCAAGGCAGCTGGTTAACATTCAAAGACCACTTCTTTGAAGCACAGCACAAGAGTATTTTGACAGGAAGGAAATCAAGGAAGGGAACCAGAAGACCTGTGTGGTTAAACAGGATGCTGCTGGGCAAACTGAAGAGGAAGAAGCAAGTCTATAGGTCATGGAAGGAGGGGATGGCCACTTGGAGTGATTATAAGGCTCTGATGAGAGAATGTAAGGATGCAACTAGGAAAGCCAAGGCCTCCTTGGAATTAAACCTTGCAAGAGAGATCAAGGGCAACAAAAAGGGCTCCTTCAAATACATTGCAGATAAAAACTAAACCTAAAACCAATGTAGGCCCCCTGCAGAATGAGGTGGGTGCCCAGAAGACAGAGGATACAGAGAAAACAGAGCTACTCAACACCTTCTTTGCCTCTGTATGTACTTCTGGAGGTTGTCCCAGACTGCTGAGGCTCCAGAGGAAGTTGAGGCAAGAGAGGAGCCTGTCTTGGTTGATGAGGACTGGGTTAGGGACAAGTTGAGCAAACTGGATGGACACAAATCCGTGGGCCTTGATGCACCCACACGTACTAAGGGACACGGCAGAACTAATTGCTAAGCCACTCTCCATCATCTTTTCTAAGTCCAGGGGATCAGGAGAGGTGGCTAGGGACTGGAGGATAGCAAATGTCACTCCAATCTTCAAAAAGGATAAGAAGGAGGGCCCAGATAACGATAGACTGGTCAGCCTGACCTCCACCTCCAGCAAAGGTGATGGAACAATTTTCCTAGAGGCTGTCTCCAGGCGCATCAAGGACAAGAAGATCATTAGGTACAGTCAGCATGGCTTCAGCAAGGGGAAGTCATGCTTGACTGACCAGATAGCCTTTCATGAGGGCATAACCAGGTGGATAGATAATGGCAAAACAGTGGATGTGGTCTAGCTTGACTTCAGCAAGGCATTTGACACAGTCTCCCACAGCATCCTCGCAGCCAAACTGAGGAAGAGTGGACTGGATGATTGGGTAGTGAGGTGGATTGTGAACTAGCTGCAGGATAGAAGCCAGAGAATGGTGGTCAATGGGACAGAGTCTAGTTGGAGGCCTGTATCTAGTGGAGTCCCCCAAGAGTTGGTACTGGGACCAGTCCTATTCAATCTATTCAGTGATGACTCGGATGAGGGATTAGGGTGCACTGTCAGCAAGTTTGCTGATGACACAAAGCTGGGTGGTGTCGCTGACACCCCAGCAG
>JAOXOE010000874.1:14362397-14414741 GCA_028565055.1 Phoeniculus purpureus | reverse complement strand
ATTGTCAGGTCTATATGTATAAACTCAAAGCAGCACAGCCATAAAGGTAAAGCCTACTCAAATGGAGATGGCAAACTGTGTTTCTGAACTAATTCAACTTCTGACAGTAACTTATATGATATTTACTACATTAAAAGTATTAAGAAGTTAGTAATGCTTCTTGCTTTAGAGGGCCACAACAGAGAGGCATATAAAGGAGAAAAGACAATCCAAACCTGGCTCTCTGTCATTTTAAAAAGCACAGGAAACCCACAGAAAGATAAAAGGTAAAGCTTTGGTCCCAAGTCCAATTTCTTGGGGGGATTCCAGTGCCTTTTGCAAAAATAAGCTCCTGATCATCCTGAAGGTAGGAAGCAAGCCAAGAGTCCTGTCAGAAAAAGAACTGACACATACCCACCTGCATCTTCATGTAGTCACTCTTGCTTACTGTCATTTACATTTCAAGACCACAGGCGGTGCCTGTCAAAGCCACAGATCTGTACTTGCAGAAAGCCAGCAGCCTACTGTTTTCTGTGGTGCCCCTTGCAGTGTTCTTCTATCTACACAGCACTGCTTCCCCAAAACAGTTACCCATGAAGCAGAAAGAGAACAGGTAGGGTCTAGCAAGGCGGTGCACGCCTCACACTTTACTGTACGGGAATACGCGCTGTTTTCGTGCTCTGAGCCGGTGCAGCGGGTCACCAAGCACCGGCTGCTGTCCGCGCCCGACGCTACGGCTCGGCACTGACAGTCAGGGCGCTGTCAGCTCACAGGCGGCGGGGGTGAGGACGCCCCCTGCCGGGGACTGCCGGATGCGCGGTTGCCTGCCAGCACCGGCTCCGGTCCCGCCGCCACGGGCTGACAACCCCTAATGCATAGGGCGGTCTCATTATCTTACTCGTATTAGATACGGACCTCTAAGCCGTGAAACACACATCCTCACGCTTAAAACTGCAACTCTGCAGAGCCCAAGCCACTACTTATAACTTTATAAGGCCGGGAAACAGGAATAAACTGGGATGAACAGCCCAGACTAAACAGCTCAGCCTGGGTGCAATGTTTCAGCTCACCTATGCAAGACAGAAGCACCTTCATGCCTCTGAAGTAGCTCTTCCTCTGATCATCAGCGCATCTCCCTAAAACACCACCAGCTCCCCACATCCTTTCAACTCCTCAGCCACGTCCTCTGATAAGACAGACCTTACTAGACTCATCCTCATTAGTAGTTCTAACAGCAACATCTTTCACTTTTAAATTTTACTTTTCATGAAGCAAACTTGGAAGAGCAACTTAAGAAATCCTCACGGTTGAATCTACCTTTATAACCTCCTGATCAGTGCTTTTAGCAATATAAACTTACTCTAAAGCCTTTGCAAACACGAATTTTAAAAACGCTACTAGTAAACTCTTTAGAATATTAGAGGGTTCAATACTGTATTTTGCTTTATGAGGCTTATAACAGGTGGCCAAAAAAATAACTCTTTAATAATTGCCAATAACTTTTCGACTCTTAGTAAAATTGGACAAAAAGTCATTAAAAGTTTGGATTCTCCTGGTCATTACAGAGAGGTTCTGCAAAGGCCTGATTAACTATTTTGACAAAATAGAACAAAACCAGATAGGTATAAACTATCTGAAAATACATATACCCTAAGTGTTGGGAAATGTTCCTAACCCGTAGCACTGGCAAGGTTGGAAAAGACTTCCAATCAAAGCAGAAGGTACAATTATTTTAAACTAAGCTCCATTAGTTGATGAAGAGGATTATACAATGTGCCTTGGTGAAATACGAGAAACAAGGCATTTTTCTGATGCTGTTTTTCTGTTGGTATGTTCTAGTTCTTCAAATCTTAAAAAAGCCCTATAAAACCCTTTGTCATGTACCTTACTTTGGGCAAAGACAACTCCAGCCTGCCCAATGTTCTGTTCCCTTTATTCAGATATTCTCTGTCAATATGCTGTAAAGGAGTTACTTTAAACTAGCATCTAAAGTCTCTCTTCATTAATAATTTCCTTTGCACATTGTTAGCAACTCTTCCTTCTTCCTACCATGTATTTGGTTTCAAACTCAAAAACTCTGCATAAATTAAAGGTGGGATTTACTGTTTGGTGACTGCATTTGATGCTAATTCAGAATCAATCCAAGTGTAATCCAGCTTCCCTGAATGGGTTTTTAGTATTTTCGATGTTGTTTATTGCCATTGATAAATTCATCCTTTGAGTTGCTGGATTAGAAAGTACATGTACATAAACAATGACAGAAATCTTCCTTTCTTGTGATGATCTCCACAGGCCATTGTAGTTTTAGGAAGATTTGCCTGCGAGTAAAGTGGGAGTTAAATAAAAAATATCCAGAACCTGCTACTACTCTGCTGCTACCACCACCACTGTATGACATGCCTTGTATTGTTTTGTAGGTTTTAAAAATTCACAAGTGCCTATTCACTGTTTACTGAAAAACAAATGTAAGTCCTAGGGCTGTAAAATCTACAGATAATAAAATTATTTAAATGAAAAAGGCAATTTCATAGAAAACAAATGCTGCACACAGGACAGAACATATTAACAACTTGTACTCAGTTCTGTAATTATGCACTTTTGTATGAAGCTTCACTATAAATGAAAACCAAACATTTACTGTCCTAAAGTTATTAAGTTACTATACTTAACAGTAGTATTTAAGAAAACCACAGTTTTTTAGTTAAAAGTAGTTTTTACCTGGTACAGGCTGTCTCTCATTCCATTCACTTGTGATTAAAACCTCAAGGATTTTGATGTGTTCAGTATTATCAGAGCTGCAAGACATGGATTAGGCAGTAAGAACTAGGAAAAATGCCAAAGTTTACATTAGAATTATGCAAAAAATCTTGCAAAAGTTTACAGTGGTGCCCTCTAGACCAAAAGTAAGCTCTGAAAAACTAATTAATCAAACTCGCTTTAGCATAAGAATATTTATAGTATAAAATTTAGTGAAGATGACCCACATACCTTGCTACCTGGAATTTGAAAAGCAGAGGGCTGAAAATTTCAGCCAAAGACCTTGCAGTCAAGAGGTTTTTGCTGGACGCTTGACAAACTCTGAGGAAATGTTTGAGCAAATACTGGAGTGTGAGCCAATACTGGGGAGGTATATTTGGAGACCTGATGAGTTTCTTCAGCAACTGAACATATTCGTCTGAGCTCTGCACTTCTGCAAGCAAACAGGTAAAAGACTTGATATCAGTGCAGGAACATTCAAGCAGTACAATTAAACTACTAGAAGCATCGATTTTATAGAAGAAAAAGAATTCTGCCCTTCCTTAGTGCTGTTTGTCTTCTCATTTTCAAAAAAGTGAAATGATCAGGGAAGAGTAAAGAACAAGTATTTAGAAGTCAAATGGAAACAGATATGCATTTTGCTAAAAACCACAATGTGTTCAAAGTGTACTTGTAGAAGTCTGTCTTGTGTTTAGCGTCACATGATTGGGAAATTCTGAGATGCACTAGATAAGTCCCACAGGTGTGGTTCTCACTTTGAGGGTTACCAGTAACACTATCCTGTTCTAAAGATGTATAACAGAATACATGGCCCACATACTGAAAGCCTGTAAGCTGTACTTGTTTGAAATGACCACTGCAGATGATGAATCTCACATGCATGTATTTCTCACTTCATAATCTGCAACTCCCAATGTACTGCAGAACACCATGACCTCTAATACATTTACTTTGTCAGCACTGATAAAAAGTTAAAAATTAGCTTTCTGCATACAGAGAAGTCCTTGATTCCCCTCGCACCCCATTTTTCTAGTCATTCTAACTCACTAAAATGAAGAAAACTGTGTTATCCCTTGTATTTTTTCTCTGTTCTGTGGATGACAGATGAACCACTGGATATTCAGAATCCCAATAAAAGACATTTTGACTAACACTTGAAATAGTATGATATTAATACCTTGAGCTACAGAAATCATGTCACTGTAAACAGCTGCTGGAATTATGGGATTTGGCAGTTCCAGGAGATACCTCTTGAGAGCATCTGATAAAGTGTGCACATCAAATGTTTCTAAATCCAGCGAAGAAGCTTCTAAAAGGAAAGAGCAACATACTTCTTAAGACATCAGACACTGGGAAAAACATAGGCTCATACCAAGCCGAAACTACTCATTTATATCTGGCTTACAGGGAACGACTTGTGAAAAAGAATGTAATACACCAAGAAGCATATTTGAGATGAACAACAGAAAATGCTCCATACCATGCCCAGCCTCTGACATCTGACAAAATGGTTAAAACAGTTGTGTGTGGCTTTCTGTCATATACAGCCCAGGGCTGAACTCAGAATAACGGTAGCGACTTGCTGCATGCTTGCAAAGTTGTGGAATGTCAGTGTGTTTTTAACAGGTCTTTATTTTACCTGTAAATATTTTGTATAAGAAGCAAATAATAATCAAGGCTTTGGGCGAATGCAGTTTCTCTGCTGGTAGCTAGTTCTATTATGACTGGAAGTTTGTCTAACAACTTCGAGCTCTAAGTCCGTAAATATCTATGTGAGTAAGTCTTTGGGTGTAATGTCATAAACAGGCCTCCTTCCTGCCAAGCTGGCCAAATGCAAGTCAGCTTTGATTTTGGAGCTGGAGATCATTTTGTTGAAGCTAACAGGCTGTTATCCTGTTAGTATGGAGAACATTTTAACTATATTCACAATAGCACACTAATGCAGTTTATAACTTTGAGACTAAGGGCAACTTTGCTCTCTGAATTATCACACACACAATTAAAAGAGTATGCACATGGAATAAGATCTATCTGTATCCACATATCTGGATACTTACTGCACCATCTCTGTTCTGGAAGATTCCTACCCTATCTTAAAGAGAATTCAGAAAGATGTACAGCTACTAAAGGGTAAATTCCTGTTTCCTCTTCTCAAACCTGATTATATTTTTTGTAAGAGTACGTGTAAACCACAAGTTCTTTATCTCAGGAGACAGATGAGCCTATCATAAAAGTACATCTCAATTTAGAGACTTAAAAAGGGATTCAGGTAAAATTAGAGATGTATTCATATTGCTGTCATAGAAAATATGGATTTATCTGGACTGAAAAACACAATAATATGGTTTTGGCTGGTAGCAACACGTGCATATCTCCTCTCCCTTGTTGCAGTCATATACTTCTTCACTCCTATCACAATCACCAAAGGACAGGATGCTTTTTTGATTTGAAGGCAGACAATTCATAGTAACATTTCTCATTCATTTTGTTAGTATTTGCTAAAAATTGATAATAATTACTAAAAATTAGTAATTAGAGAGCTAATTCACACTTAAATATGGCACATAACTAGTTCTAGCCCTTGTATTTTTGTGCTCTTTCAGCAAGTGGAAGGTCACAGCCACAGTGCAACCCATCTTGCAAAGGCATGGTCAAGAACCCCTCTTCCAGTGGTTTCTGGTATGTCATACTGCAATTGTGCTTTGCCATTCCAGTATAATCTGCCCAGAAGTAGAAATAAAGAGTGCCAAAAACAAGAGGTAAAGTATTTCAGGAACCGTGAATGCCTATGCAGTATTAGTGGTGTAGCTGCATTTTGCTGCACAAAAGCCTGAAAACCCAGGCTACTGCAGCAACAGTAAGTCAGCTTCCCCTTCCAGCTTCCAGATGATGTACAGCAATGTACATCAGTGCTGGACAAGGCAAGGAATGTGCAGCTACTAAAAAAAATGCTCACACAAAACTGTATGTAAACAAGTGGCCATTTGTTTACAACATATTCACCTGCAGCCTTACAAAAATAATGTAGCTTTATCTTGCTTTTAAACAAAACATCTTGTTTCAATCTGTACAGTTAGACTGACACTCTCTGAACAAGCGAGTGACAAAGAGATAATGAAAATAATTATTGTTGGAAAAAAAACATGCAGTGGAGCCATGAAAAAGGACTGTAGAAGTGACAAATACTTCTCATATAAAATGCAAAAGACAAACTTTTTTTTTAAATTCTATTTTTATTTTCAAAATTATTCAGAAACAGCACACATATGTAAGCTAAGTAGGACAGCAAAGAAAAGAGGAGCAGTCTGACCACTAAATCTGTCTATGCTTTGAGAACTGTACTTACCACATTCAAGAATTTGTCTTAGTTCTGCTGAGCTGCTTAAGCCTTGTGTTCCGTACAAAGTTGAGCACTCCAGACCTTCAAACAAATCGACACAACACATTAATATTCCAGTGATTGTTGCCATGGCGCTTCTGTTTTCTTCAAACAACTACTTACAGTACAAATTAGCGATACTGTCCCACCATCATCCACCTCCCACATTACAGAACGTGACTGCATTTTAAGGCTTAAGACACCTATTTATATATGCAAACTGCTATAGCAGAAAGAGCTGGCCAAAGATTAGAGATGCTAGCAGACCTATGTATTCTGTATATTTCCGTGGACTGACTGTAGGTGGCCAGACCAAGGAAACAGAGTCACATTCCCCAGAGAAGAAAGCAGCTTACAGGAGGAACACGAGAACTAGATCTTCCTTTATACTCTGTATGCCACACGGAAACACCATGGCTTTCAGGTGGATATGAAACCAGCAATCTGAGTCAGGCCACCTCACAAGAATGGGTCGAGTACATGCATCCTAATTAGCTTTAGAAATTTAACTGAGACTTCTAAGTTACAAGCATGTCTAACCTTTGGCCCTCTAAACAGTCAACAGAGACAGAAAGCCCCTTTTAAGGGACAGGTAACTGTTAGGTGACATTTGACTATCCACAGAGCCCATAACCTCACAGTGTATGTACAGTGTCACACCGTTGGAGTGATGTGAAAATACTTGTATATATCAAGTCAGTCTGATAATCCACCTGAATAAAAGATACCAGCACAGAGTTTTAATGTGAAAGAAACTGATTGCAATTCTCTATTTCAGTGAAAAAAGAGAAGACACAAGGAAAGAGATCATACTCAGGGATGTGGAGCACCAACAATTTCTGGGAAGCAGTAGCTGCTTACGCAAACTGTTGCTAAATATTGTCCCTTCTCAGAGATATTAGCAAATTCCTCCTAATTCAGGAAAGATTCATGTTCTTTTGAAGTGTCAGAGCAGTATCATAGAAACGATGTGCCCAAGGAAGCAGCCCAAGTCACAGAATCGTAGAAGATTTTTGGTTGGCACAGACCTTTAACATCAAGTCCAACCTTCAACCAAGCACTGCCAGGTGAACCATGTTCCTAAAGCACCAGGTCTGGTCCCCATGATGTTACCTGGGCTGCCTACTGTAGTGTTCGATAACCTTTTCAGTGAAGAAACTCTTCGTAACATCCAGCCTAAACCCAGCGAGTCTCCCCAGATTGTCAGTTTTCCTTGCACTCTCTGGCTGTGGGGCCACTCAATAAGCAGGACGCAGTGAACTGCTCCTTACCTCACCAAGATTATGAAGGTGATATCAGAGGAGAAGCCATGAGGTGAGAAATAGGACAAGAGGTAAAACATAGCAGAACAAAGGGAAAAGCATCAATATGGTGGAGAGACAGCAACACAGGAAATCAAGAAAGTGAAAAAATACAAAAATAACACTGGCTGTCTCAGCACACAGTGGCAATTAAGAATTGCCTCCAGAAGCATAAAAAGGTCTTGTAACTTTTTCATTATTTATTTATTTTCCTGCTTTGGGGCAAAACCTTACTTGTTGGCTGTGTATCCAATCCAATGTTATGATGGTGTTTCCATAACCAACTTCAGGTGCTTATTGTTTAGAAAAAACAAAGAAATACCAAAACCTTTTCCCATACCTTTCAATTATATTGTATTAGTTGGGTTACTAAAGGTCATTTGAGTTAAGCTTTCTTTTGCTCCTGCAGTCCAAGTACCCTCTACTGAGCAGAAACAAATGCAACAAACCCTAAGTAAGAGTAATTCACATCTGTTAAGTACCACGATGTATTAGCAGCTCTGGAAAGAGGACATGCCAGCTCTGGATCTGATTCACAGAATCACAGAACATCAGGGATTGGAAGGAACCTTGAAAGATCATCTAGTCCAATCCCCCTTCCAGAGCAAGATCACCTAGACCGAGTCACACAGGAATGTATCTAGGTGAGTTTTAAACATCTCCAGAGAAGGAGACTCCACAACCCCCGTGGGCAGCCCCTTCCAGTGCTCCATCACCCACACTAGGAAGAAGTTCCTTCTCACGTTCATATGGAACCTCCTATGTTCCAGCTTATACCCATTGCCCCTTGTCCTATCACTAGATGACATTGATAAGAGCCCAGCTCCATCCTCCTGACACTCACCCTTCACATACTTATAGACATTAATGTGGTCACCCCTCAGTCTCATCTTCTCCAAGCTAAAGAGATCCAGCTCCCTCAGTCTTTCCTCATAAGGGAGGTGTTCTACTGTCTTCATCACCTTCATTGCTCTGTGCTGGACTCTTATCTAGCAGCTTCATATCTTTCTTCAACTGAGGGGCCCAGAACTGGACACAATACTCCAGACGTGGTCTCACCAGGGCAGAGAAAAGGGAGAGGAGAACCTCTCTTGATCTGCTAACCACCCACCTTCTGATCCACCCCAGGACGCTGTTGACTCTCTTGGCCACAACGGCGCATTGCTGGCTCATGGTCACTCTGCTGTCCACCAGGACCCCCAGGTCCCTTTATCCTAATACTGCTCTCCAACAGGTCAGTCTCCCCAGCCTATACTGGTACTTGGGGTTGTTCTTGTCCAGATGCAAGACTCTACACGTACCCTTGTCATAGTTCATTACATTTCTCCCTGATTCTGCAGTCTTAGTTCACATAAGTAACAAAAACCTTGAAAGGTTGCTCTTCAGCCTACCTTTCTTCTCAATTGCCTCCACTATCTTGATAAGTATTGGTGGAGCAACATCAGGAGGTGCAAACTGCTCTGTAAGATCTGGAACTGAGAAAGCTGTAAGAGAGAAACAAGAAAAATAAGCCAAACTACTAGTGAATGCAATTTCTGGTTACCAAACTAAAAATGCAACCAGCTAATTTTTAAGTACAGAACAAACACCTCACTCACCACACCTATACAAGCAACCAGAAAGCTGATTAAAAATATTGGCAGCCATGGTTTTGTAGCATTTTTTTAGAGACTTCAGTTAGTTCTAAAACTACTCTCCATACGCCTAGGAAAATAAAACACAGTAAAAGTTTGCAGACTATGGATGGACAAAAATATAATGCAAGAAGGAAAAGAAAAAACTCTTGATCTGTAACATTGGTGTGCACCAGATGAGAGAGCTAAACATATGACCACCTGGTTGTTCCTGAACACCTGGGTAAAACAGACTTACAAAAGCCTGAAACAGCAGTACAAACAGAAGTCCAACAGCTGCTGTTTGCCTCCGATCTTCAAGCATAATATATAATTAAGAGTATCATTTTCTTGAAACAAGAATCTTAATTTCTACAAGGATTGGTTAAGAATAAATGGCAGTATAACCAAAAAGGGACAGTTTGCAGATTCAAACAAACCTACACACAGATTTTACATAAAGTCAGTTTTCGTACAATCCAGTTTCTTTATGGACAGAGCACACTTGGTAAAGGAATATTCTGGCTTTGTAATGTGAAGGATGATCCATCTCTAAACTCACTAGCTTTGACAAAACAGTAATGCAAACTGGCCTTGTTTATAGCAAGATCATTTACATTAAAATACAATTAAACCACTTTCAGAAAACATCTGGAAGAGTTTCATGGATAATGAATGATAAACAAAGCTTAACTACTGAATTAGAAGTTGCTAAGTTTCCTCAGTGATAGTGAACTCTGCCTGATTATCTAGGTGATCTTGCTGTGGCAAGGGGGTTGGACTAGATGATCTTTTGCGATCCCTTCCAATCCCCAATGAGTCTATGATTAAACTCACCATGGACAAATAGACAGCAATTCTTAAACACGCATTCACAAACGTGCCTGAGTGCATACATACACATACACACATGGTCACGCACTCTGTACTTCCTGAAGACTGAAACAGAACAAATTCATGACAACAACCACATAGAAAAAAAAAAAGAGAACAAAACCAAAACATGAATAGAGGGTTTTTAAGGAAAAATTTTGAGATAGTGATAAAATTAAAGATACTGCAACTGTGAATGAGAAAGCAAACAATTCTGGCTGAAAATCCACTGTACTTTGGATGCAACAGTTCTGTAACCTTCTGAAAATGCAAACAATTTAGAAGTAATAAGACAGCAAGGAAGGTATAGAAGCAGTTTGGAAGTGCTACAAACTGAAGAGCGAGACAAAAAGCAAGTTAGGTGAATCAATAGACATAATAAACTCTGAAGTTGTGTCAGACAGTTGACACTGTGATTAAAAGCTAAATTCAAAGAACGCACATTAGACAGGTATAGCTGACAAACAGATCTCCAAAGACGTTTACTAATGCAGAAAAAGCTACTCAAGGAAGGAATGGACTTTACATCTCTTTATATCTTCAAACAACTTTGACAGTCCATCTGTTATTTTAGCTTAACATTGTATTTGCTTTATCAAACACAAGTCAAGCTCAAATCCTTCACTCTAGGCAGCCTTGGCTGAGGCATGCTGAAATACATTTGATTTGTAATAGTCAGATCAAATAGTTCCTTTTGACCCCAAAATATGAATCCATCTCAGCATGGGGGCAAATTTATTTAAAAAAATAAATGAAAAGTCTGATCAGAGCCATACAAAAAGGGTATGCTATGGAAACATTGAAATTATGAGATACTAACGTACTTACTTTATGCTAAGGGCATAAAATGCATCCCTTACAATGTAGCCGACAAATAACAAGTTTCTAGAACAGAATTTACCTATCTTTACTCATGAAAGTGACTTTCTGCTCTCTTAGGTAGCTAGTTATATGAAATACTTTTCTCACTGTTGCGTAACAGCAATGGAATTGTGCCATCTTGGAACAAAGATGCTCATCTCATAATCCCAGCTGGAGGCAGCACAGCAACAGTCAACAATCTAAAGTGAAACTGAGGGAAGAAAGGAGAAGCGAAAAAGAAGAAACAGACAGAGGATGGAAGTCAAACAGGACAGAGAGTTGAAACATTTCCATTTGGGGATGGCCCATCCAGGCTACTGAGCAGCAGAGAGAACTATGCTTTCTCACATTAGCCAAACTGTGCCTCAAAGTGTTACCAAACTGTGCCTTGAAATGTTAGCAAGACATATACTCCAAATATCTATAAACAAGGTGATTTAGAAAAATAATTTAATTTCCAATTGAATTTAGATTCTTCTACAAGATGAATAGAGTCCATGTTAAGAGAGTAGTATACACACTCTGGTGAGTAGATTTACAGCTAAAAGACACAAATACCACAGACACACACAAAGGCAGATACAAAACCAGAGTTACCTTTAATGCACCAATGACAGAATAATACGTCTAAATGTGTGTTGTAGGGCTCAGCAACATTGAAAAAAACATTCACTTTATCAGCATGCAGGAGATGGTATTAGCAAATTTAACTACTTAATCTCCCACCTTTCTACGACTTCCTACTCATTGCACCTTCTCCAGTATAATTAACTCAGCAATTCATACTGTCTTGTACTTTAAACTTCCCAACTTTTGCTTGAAATAGAAAATTACATTAATTTAGAGGTGAAAGGCTTCATGAAATATACAATGTCAGGGAGAAAAAAACCAGCAGTACTTACATAATTGAAGCCAATTTATAATAATTACACAAAAGAGAGATCGATTAGAGAACATTGCCCTAATTTCAAAATGCTGAGTAAAAACTACACTTATTTTTGGGAAAAAAAACCCTCAAACTGACTCCCAGAGACAGCATACAAATTAGCATTAAAGAAGTTCCCATTTGAGTTTAGGTGTTCCCAGAAGAAAACTCAACATGCATATTAAGATCTACAGAAGGAAAGGACAATGTTTCAGTTAGTAAAAGAGACATGAACAAAACCTCACATGAAACCTGTACCTGATTTCAAAAGTATCTTTGGCTTTGAAGCAAGCTGTAGAACAGCTGAGAGGTTTAGAGAACCAAATCCACTCTTAAGAATCTGAGCAACTTTGTAGATCCCTTTAGTATAATCCAGTATGAGTTTATCACTTAAAGCCATATTTTATACTCAAATTCCTATATGTGGTTTTTAAATTCCAGAGTCTCCAAAACAGGTTTTGAAAAGCTGAAAAGTCACACAGTTTTGTGTCTTCTGTCTAGTCGTAAGTCTGGTAGTAGGTCTTCAGATAGTAAAGAAGCTTCTGATGACACATGATAAAAGCTGGATTTTCCATTATCTCCATTTTTACCTTGCCACAGTGAAGCAAATGAGATGAACCACAAGCCAGGGTTTGCTCCAACCTGCAGACTCTTCCCTCTGCCTGATACAGACAGGCCTGAACAGCTCTAAGGCAATGGCAACATATGGAAGATGAGAGCATACCTTATGTCCAAGGGTTGCCAACACAGCTACAACGTGCAAGATGAAACCAGTACACAGCTGCACCTTTTGGAAGGTTTCTCAGTAAAAAGAGACGCTTTAGAGTTAGTATCTGGCAACCACAAGTGGAAATTTAAAGCTGGAATTTGGTTTCAGACACATTTGAGCCAAATCTTTCATTACTACTAGACACATTTGAGCCAAATCTTTCATTACTACTAGAATAAGAATACAAAGTAATATTAAAAAAAAAACCAACTTAATATATACTATGCAAAGGAGTTTCATTTCTACTTGTCTTACAGAAACTACATACTAACACTACTTGAATCTAAATTTGTGCTAAGATTGTTCCCTGTATATTCTTCTTTCAGACATGTTATTAAAGCTTTTGTATACATATTACATTCAACAATGCCAAAGCATTAAAATCTAGCATTTGAGAACTCAGGTCTTAAGATGATTATGGCTTATGTCTATTCAGATACTCTCTTTATGCAAGCACCTGTGCCCACTAACTTGGTGAGTTACACAGTCACAGATGCACAAATATTCTCGCTTGAAAAATCACACAATATGTCCAAAATGCATTGAAATTAACTGTAAGCATTTTAATTAACACAGAAGAAGAAATGCAAAGGTAAGGATTACCAGCAAGCAAGTTGTGATAATGTCTCCAAGATTAGCCTAACAAAGTTAGCCGCTAAACAATAAAGTCAGAAGATAGACCAAGACAGAAAAAGATGAGTCTGGTTTTATGAATAAATACCAGAGAGACATTCTGATATAGTCAGAAGAGAAATTTGGAACAAAAACTGAATGTTTCTTCATTTTATCCCAGCTACACATATCATTATGTAAAAAAAGGCAGTTACCTGTACAATTCAGTGCTGTAGCTGAAACAAGTCACATCCTTTACCTAGATACTTTGCAGCACATATATGAAAGCAATGACCTGATTGATAAAATACTATGTGCATGGTGATTACACAGGAAGTGGGGGGGCTGAAAGAACTAATTCCTCTCTTCATTCCCATTTACAAAGTTGCACCAGCTGCACTCTCAAGGCCAAGGAGAGTAAGGGGTAACTATGGGAACAGAGGGGAAACAAGCCCAAGTAAACACAGATCTGTGCAAAAAAACAACCTATAAACAATAGATGACAGAGCTAGACAGAACAAAGCTTTGACTTGATATAGAAAGTTGTAATTTATAATATACCAATTCTCCCAAAAGAAATCTGGGGGTCTCTTTTACACTTCTCTGACACAAAAAGGAATGCTTATCACAGAGCTGTTGCCTTAACCAACAAAGAATTCCTCTAAGACAAAACTACTGTGAATAGAGATATAAAGATAGTGTCAGGCTTGGAGAAAGTTTAGCTGCAACAGTAAGTAGAAAAATAAAGTCACTAAGCAACACTGTAGAATATTCTTTTATCATAGCTAATGCTTTTAATAGCGACAGATAATCATGTTTCACACTTATTAATTTAATGTTTCATAGAGCCCTATTTCTCCCATCTGTTGAAAGGGAAGTGATACTGTCTGTACCAGGAAGGAATTCTGTACATAGTATTCTATCAGATTAAGTGGCTGTAACTTTATGAATTATGACCTGTGTAGGCACTTTTCTCATTGGCTACAGAATATACTTCTAAGAAATAAGAGCTATAAATAAGACAACAGATGTTTTCTGTTGGCTTCAACTGCAGCACAGATGATTTTTAAAAAGCAGTCTGCAGCTAAGACTGTTGCAAAGACAGAATTCTGCTTCCCTCTATGGGTGAGCTTTTGCAATACTTTTCAATATAGAAATGAATTTAGTATTTGAAATGGATGCAACAATTTGCAATTAGTATTAACATAATTAGAGAAATAAACTGCCCTGTCCTAAGCAAAAATTCCAAGAATTATGAAAAACATATTAATTAAGTGCAATATTCTACCATGCAGTGTACCGCATTGTAGAATCACTGAATGGTTTATGTTGGAAGAGACTTCTGAGACCATTTAGTTCCAAATCCTCTGCCATGGGCAGGGACACCTCTCACTAGACCATGTCACTCAGAGCACCATCCAACCTGTCCTTGAACACTTCCAGGGAGGGGGCATCCACTACCTCCCTGGGCAAACTGTTTCAGTGCCTCACCACCCTCATAGTGAGGAATTTCTTCCTAAGATCTAATCTAAACCTATTGTCTTATAGCTTAAAACCATTCCCCCTCGTCCTATCAATAGAGTCCTTAATAAAATGTCCCTCTCTGGCTTTCCTGCAGGTCCTATAATGCCACACATAAACTGTTTTGCAAAAAACACTTCCCCACCAAAAGCCAAAGAGGACTTGAGAAAATCACCTGCATATTCAACTATTCTTTCAAAGACCTGTGAAATAAGCAGAAATAGTAAAATGAGAAATTAGCAAGAACTAGTAAGAGATGCTTTTCCAAGCATCTAAGACACTCTGCAAACTCAGAGACACAGAGGGGACAGGTCCCAGGACAGACACCATTGAAGCTGATCCTCAAGAAGGCTGGTACCAGAGCTTCAATACTGCTGGTCTCTGGGAGAGATGTATCTCACTTTCTTCCCACCATCTGGATTACAGATTACAGCTAGAGGCTTCCTACACTTTTCTCAAGGGTGGCAGAACTGATGAGTAACTGCCTCTCACATCTCATCTGTAGAGATTGCTCCAAGCCCTATGTGATGTGCAGGAGAACAGCAGGAAGTGGTATTCTCACTTTAAATGGAAGGTGAAAGGTCTCCAAACTGAACAAGACAGCAGTATTCTCATAGCACAACTCTGAGGACAGAGAAAGTAATAAGGAACACATACTTTTCACATCTTGATGTCTGCCAGCAGTTTTCAGCCTTTCTCTCAGAGAGATATTTTACACCTCTGAGCAGGTGAGGTGTAAAATATGGTGTGGGTATCGTTAGTACTTCCACATGCGCAAGAAGATAGTGACAGAGCTGTCAGAAAGGAAGGGACAGAACAGGGTCACATCCAATGAAGTGCATTTATAAAAACCTGCCTTTACCATCAAGTGAGGCTTGTTATATTCACTTCGTCAGGATTGCTGTTCCAGGGCCAGAAAAGGGCTGAGCTCTGCAAGAATTCTGAGTAATTCTGCCCAATTCTCCTCAGAGACACTAACTAGTAATGACAAAATATATCGTTCCAGCTTCTGGTAGTTGTTTGACATGAAACCATGTTTGACTGAAAATTCAAGTATGTAGTATGGTGGACAGTGCAGGTGTGAGGATAAGTGGCACATTCCACTGGCAACAGTACCTTGTTTCCCAGTGCAATCTTCAGGGTTATTGTTGTCACCACACACTCACATTGCAGTAGTAGTACCTAGTAGCTCTGATCAGACTAAACTTGTGGGGAGTCACAGTGATATGGTTTCAGTGACCTCCATCAGGTAAAACTTCACACAGAGTGCCAGAACCGTTTTTACCTAAAAAACCCCCATGTTTTCTTCTGAATAGTTCAGCACTGGCCTACCAAAGCTACCAACCTCAATTCCCTTTCCCCGTAACTATGGTGAAAGTCAGTAATGGGGTTCCAGCAGCAGCAGCACCTGTTCTTTTAACAGAGATAGGATTGCTAGGTGGACATTCACTAAGAGATACTGAGGATGACGGGGACCCTCCAGAATTACTTGTTCCACCTGTAAAGGAATCCCTTTTCATTACTGCTGTTCGCTTTGTTTTTCAGTACCATGAAGATGATTCTCATGCAAGGCCATCCCCGGTTTGTGATAATAACTCTGCTTGATAAGCATATTTGAAAGCATTCTCTTTTTATTCAATAATCATAATAGATGAAATTTCAGGACAGTATATTGTTTCGCTCTGAAAGAGTACTTTGGTTTTGCTACCTTTCTGCTGTAGAGAAACTAATAGGCAAAAACTGCAAAAACTCCGCCACAAACTACCCACAGGCAAGCAATCGAGAGGAAAAGAATAAGCTCTTCACTACTTCACGAAAAAGGTATCACAAAAAAGATATTGTATATTACATATTGTATATTACTGTGCTTGAGAAGTCAAGTTGTTTAGATCTGGACATTTACATAAAAGTAACGGAAGAAGCTGCTGACAGATAAAAGCCAAAACAGCTCCTTCATCTTTTGGGAATTGTGTGGAACATTTTAAAGTACACAGAAAGTTAAAAATAGTAAGGCACAGCAATCACTCAGGGGAAAAAAAAAAACCCAAACAATGACAACAGCAATCCAATGTCAGTAGGACTTTTTTGTTCTGGAAAATAATGTTGTCCAAATCAATCCTTTTTCCTCCTCTTAACAACAAAAAAAAACCCCACCAAAAAAACAACAAAAAACCCCAAACAAACAAACCAAAAAAGAAAAGGCCTGTAGCTGTACCAAAAGAAATACACCATCGTTTTTAATTTCAGATGAAGAAAACTCAGAGTCTGTAAGTAATAAGACTTTTTTGACTCCTATCACACACACATCAAGATTTCTCTGCATAGCAATGTCAGTGCTGATTTCCCATTCCAATGCATTTCACGCTATCAAGATGCCAAAAAGGACATCATGGCATATGAAGTATATGGACTTAATGCATAAACTTGAAAACCTCTCTTTCCTAAGAGACTGTTCACACTGCATTGCTGAAGTAACTTTTATTTAGACCTCAGCAGTTAAAATGGTAAATGAATTTCACAAAACTTTACAAAGCATTCAGGGTCTCAACTGGCTAACTATAACTGGTCAAATGCCTTAATCTGTGTAGAGACTAGCATATTGCATTGCAGAAATTCATATACTGCAAAATCTGCGTATAGGAAGTATTAAAAAAATGATTGACAATAACAACGAAGATGGTGCTGATGAAAAGCTAGCATGACAATCTGGTTAAGTTTTTGTTTTTATACTACTGTCTACAAGCCAAAGACCAACTGAAATCACTGTAAAGAGGATTTCAATCTGCACTGGGCATATTAATTTGTATGGAAAGTAGAAGCAAGAAGTGAAGTCTCTCTTTAAGAAAAATCAAGCATAATTGTAAGCACTTCAACTTGGAGAAGTCCTTCAGCAATCTCCATGCAACCCAACAATGTTAAAGAGCTTCTTGAGGTCTATCCATCTTGAAAACAAACAGCGTGTTATGAAGGAGACTAAGCAAAAGTGATCTTGGAAAGTCTAAACTGCACAAGCTGTGCAAATTAAAAAAAAAATAAGCAATATATGCATCTAGTTAAGAACCGACGACAGCTTCCTATCATTTTTTAAGGCAGGTGGAACAAATGAAAGCTATTGTTTCATGCAAGAAGCTGGAGAGGCAGAAGCTCTTGATAAATGTATTTTAAAGCATAAAAATTCAGGATCGTATATTGTTCTCCCTGAAAGACTGCCCTCTACAAAGGCTCAAGAAGTGGGCAATTGCTCTGACCTGCTGTTTCCCTTCCTTGCCTCTGCCACCAGGTGGCTGCCCTAGACCAACCTAGTCCAGCACAAGGAAATGCGCTGCAGATGTTCTCCAACTTCTCTGTAAAAAATTTATGTGGAGCAGGATTAATGCTCGACTGTCTCTGAACTTAGGGAAGTACTGAGTACATATATAAATACATATAAAGGAACACGCCAAGAAATACTAATCTGTAGCAAATGTACAGAGCTTCTACAGGTCACACACGGGAAAAATCCCAGACGGTTTTTCCACCCTCATGCTATTGCCAAGAAAGTTAACTAGTTTTCTGACTATCGCATCCCTATCTTACAATAAGGGCACTATCTGTACATCTGTCTCAGTTTCCACACGCATACAACCAGAGCTTAAAGATACAATCACTCAGCTGTTTCAGAATGTTGATTATAAGACACAATAAAGGAGTAAAAATACATCCCTGACTTGTGATCAAACACATGAAAAAGTCTTCCAGCTGGAACTCACTAAGAAATTGGTGAAAGTCTGCAAGGCAGAAAGGCTGCTGGCTGGAAGAAGTAAACCTTCTTCCACACTGGTCAGCAAGCAGTGGGAATTGGCTGCTATTCTGTCAAAAAGCCAAGTACATCCTGGCTGTTTTTCTGCTATCCTACAGGGGAAAAAGAATGAAAACAAGGAAAAAAAAATGTAGTCTTGTATGTCTGACTATACGTTATTGTGCTC
Source organism: Phoeniculus purpureus (assembly GCA_028565055.1). NCBI lineage: Eukaryota > Metazoa > Chordata > Aves > Bucerotiformes > Phoeniculidae > Phoeniculus > Phoeniculus purpureus. The sequence goes on along the minus strand of JAOXOE010000874.1, from coordinate 14,396,186 downwards.
TAGAGGAATCCCTCAGTCACTTTGCCAAAAGAAAAAGCCCAAGTTGCCTTTATTTGATCCTACCAGAGGGTAATTTCATTTTACCTTTTCAAATGAACTTATATATTTAAACATGGAGCATGCCAAGAAGGGAAAGGATGTCACACTTAACTCCCAGATGGAGAAGCCTTCCAAAAATTCAGTACCCTGTACAGAAAGAAAGCATTCATTTTAAATTGACCCAATTTTTCTAACATACTTATATGCCCTGTTTTCTGGCATAGCTGACATGAAGTCCCTACTACATTAGAACCATTTTCCTGCCCATATTTCCTCCTAACTTCTGAACTTGTGCTTATTATTAGCTCAGATACAGAATCTTCAGAGAAATTTACAGAGGCTTTTACAAGCTAAAGTGTCTCAAAAATGGTCAGCTGGCACAACAGCTCCCCAAAGCTCTACTACTCTATCAGCAGGCAACTAATTCTTGCAGGACTTGGAATGGCTAAATGACAATCTGTCTTCTATTAAAGGCTTCAAATATTTTACTGTAAATGTGCCTAATGTAATGGCCTCTTTTAGAGAGATCAGTATGAGCAATCATCAAATCTAGGTGTTGCTTGAGGAGAAAAACTTCTTTTTTAAATAAGGTATTTCTTGATCTCTCAGAGAGGAGCCAGACATTGTGCTTCTCTTTTTCATGTGTTTCAGTACATCAGCAAGCTTTCCACCAGTCATCTTACCACATTTCAAATTTTGCTCTCAGACACGTAAGTCTTGGGAGACAGAACAAGATGGTTGCTTCTTCTAATGGCATTCAGCTATGAATAAATAATACAAAGGACCAGTGTTCCAATCTGTGTTGGCTGAGGTTGTAAAGGGACCCAACCGGAGCAAGAATGTGAGAGGCCATAGATGTAGGCTTCTCTAGAAATACATACTCAATTTGTTTGGTTGATGTTTCCAAACTCTTGAATAATATTTTAGTTCTACACAAATATGTATAAAGACTACATTGGTTTTTTTCATTTAGTTTTCCCCAAACCAGCTACAAAATTACCTATCACCAAATCACATGCAGAAATGTCACACATACTGAGAGTCAATACCATAATCCTGCATCAAGCTAATTGAGCCTAAGAAAAAAGTTTTAGAGACTATTAAGTATCTATTTATGCCAGTCAGACAGTGCTTTGTAAAGTTTTAAAGCAAGCCGCTAAGCTGAGTTTTCTTGTTTATTTATTTGTATGTATTAGAATAGGTGTGGATTTAAGATTTCTGACATGCTGCAAACAGGTGACCAAATTTTACTTAACGTGACAGAAAACTCTGTATTTTCCAGAACATTAAACTCATCGAAATAAGAGAGCTTCATACTTTTAGTTCAACATGACTATCAAGCTGCAGCCAAACAGAACAAATCTAAACCACATTTAAGGGTACTTTCGCCTTCTGGCTTTAGAGCTTCCCCATATTTTCTGCACGTTACATGTTCTCTTTCTCTTCTGGCATTTGGTCTCTTTCTCCTTCAGGCATTCTGTAATCCTGCCATCCAAAGAGCTTTGCTTTTAATAAGTAGATCTGCCAACTTAAACACCAGTTTCCTAAGGCAATCAAATAATAAAACACACATGTATGTACTTGCACGTAATCTGTCAAATGCCTCTCTAGCCCTCTACAAATGGTTTTTGGAATTTGGGGGTTTCATAGGAGCACACATTCACACACTCTTGGCTTTAAAAGCCCAAATACAATGATTCATCAGAGTCTTGTCTTGCTTGTACATGCCGACTCACTGACCCTGCAATTTCCATACCAGTATGTAGAAGACACAAATTACGAAAAACCTAAAAGCATAAAGGTTGTGCAGACAGCTTCACATCGAGTAAACATATCCTTCCACTTCTACAATTCGGCTTGGAAGTCTGGTGCAAGACAGTACAGATTCCTGTGCACCAGAACTCTCATCCTGTATTTTTAGTATTTCTGGAAAGTTAACTTTCCCAAGTTAACTAGTTAGTTAACTAATGTTCACTAACCTTAAGTGTTAGGAGTATTTTTTGTACCTCCTCCATTACTCATCTAACATGTATACTGAAGCCAGTTGATTTCCACTTCCTAAAGTCATTATTTCCCAGAAAAGAAATCTAATGTACGATTACTTAGCAAGACAGTAAACCAGGAAAAAAAATTGTAATACTGGGATGAAGTTGCATTGTCACACCTCTTGCTTAAATAAGATTGTAGATTACAGCACAGCAGAATAAAGATGGTAGCAAAACGATCTTTCAAGTAAGCAAGTTACTGACTGGTATCAGAAAACTAAAATCAGGTTTTTCAAGGACTCTATACATTTACTGTATAGCAATTCCTTCAGTGTGTATCATAACTACAGTACAGTAAGAGAGAGCAAAACTACTAGAGATGGAGCACAAAAACCTGAAACAAAAGATACTTAAAATGTGCATACCCCTGAAGTGGATATTGCTATTGCAAAGCACACTTTACACGCACAACAAAGTACCAAGAACTTTAAACTTTGCATTCTCAGAATCAGGAAACAATTGAAACAACACTAACCTATGTCACCATATCTGTAGAGTCTGTGCAATCACAATTCACTAATTCTTTTCTTTTGATGTTTATATTTAGACTCCAGGTGGTGAAGCTGAATGATTCGGCAAAGGTATGTCAGAAAGATTTGTTCTGCGATGAACCTTCTAGGACCCCCACTACTCAGTAACCAAAGCCATCTGTGAAGTAACCAGATGGTACTGGCTCTTTGTGACAAACAAAGCCTTACGCTGGCAAACCTAATGCAGTTCTGGTTTCTGGTTGTAGTTACCTCAATGAACTTCGAAGTCAAGAGTAACGTCACCAGATCTAGCTTTTTGTAGTGTTTCTCCACATGACCACTCCTATTACAAAGAGATTAACCTTAAACTATGTTTAAAACGTTGTTATATTTTAAATATTTATGTATCTTTTTGGTCTACCTCACTCCTTACAGAAATCTTGATACCACCTTTGCTCACGACAGTGTGCTGAAAAAGACTTAGTGTTAGTCAATATGAAGTTCTGTTAAGTTGTTACCAGCAACATCAATGGAAGAGCAGAAGCAGCAACAAAGAAACCTATTTCCAGTGAGGTCCTGAAGGCTGTGAAGAAAACAGCCTACAAACAACTGAACAGCCAGAATGCAGCAATTCTCATTCAGTGAAGACCTAAATAATGAACAAAGCAAAGATAAGTGGGAAAAGGGGTCAGACAACTATATAATTAAAAGTTATATCAGATGGCATAAACTACAAGGTGTAATTACATGTACAAACACAAGTTTTAGATGCATTGTTTTGCAATCTTAACAACGTTCTCCTACTACACTCTGCAGTTCCCTGCAAATATGTACATGTATCATGGTAATAAAACTATGCATCATAAATGTAATGATTTGTTACAGTAACAAAATACACAATTAAAACTTTTACCGTATCATTTTATCTACCATAAGAAACCCTTACTACTGTCACATTAGTTACCCAAACAGGAAGCGCTAAGAAAAAAAAAAAACCTCAGCTCTGCCGAAGTATCTACCAGGAAGAAGTAAGTTTTTCATACGCATTAATGAAGAAAACTAAATACAATAGAATAACTAGGCGAAAGCAATAAACAATCTCTATACTGTCATCACTAAAAGACTGCTCTTAACAGTCTTCAATGTCTTCGAAATTCAAGAAAGGACAGTCGGACGCTGTTTTTTACATCATGTTTATCATGTAGTATTTCATGCGCATTCATATTACATGCTATTTGGTTCACTGTAATCTATTCAGAACAGACTTAGCGTTTGTGACCCAAATCCTAAAGGCAGTGGGAATTTTGTCTAACAGAAATGTGAGTGAGAACATGCAATTTGTCTCAATGTTGTTAAACTCTGACTGCAAGTCCCTTCTGAAATCAAAATGGGTTTTGCCACCATTTTAGGAGAAAGTAGAATAGGAGTCTGCTGCTTCTTGTATGAAAAAATCCTATGAACCCCAACAATATGTATGATACTTTCATGTACTTTAAAGTAATCTTATTTTTAGTTTGCATCCAAAGGGATTTTGAATAAAATATTTTAATAATCCATTTAGAAGACAGTAGCTCACATTAACAAGCATGGGCTTGTTCCATCTAAACTACAAGACAATTTACAATTTAAACCAAACAGACTATGAAAGCAAAAAGAAAACAACCCAACCGTTCTCACCTTACTGGTGTGTTCTTAATGTGTCATAATAAACCCTAAATATTTGTCTTAGAGGAAACATCTGGAGAAAGAGCGTAACAGTTCATAACTGTCTTCTCCTTTTTTTGCTGAACTGTACACGCAACTCAAAGTCCTGCAGACTTAAATCACTCGCAGAAGGCTCCCACAGCCCACTATACTTTTCGGTGCACGCTGTAAGATCAAAGACTTAATAAGAGACTTAACTCTCACTATGAGAGTAGTCCAAAGCAATGATTAGTATTACACACAACAGTGCCATATGTTCTTCTAGCAGACATAATTCTCCCAAAAGCTGTAAGGCAACTCAAAAGAAATGAGACTTCATGTTAATCACTCTGTAGTAAAAAATGTCAAACCAGTGACTTAATAGAACCCCCAAAGTGTCCTGATAATGATGTTACTGTGCAAATCTCTCAATACGCATAGGGAGCTGCAGTTTACACTTGACTATCAGAAGGGTTTCAGAGTTGTTGGAACTAAATTTGATCCAAGAGAAAGTTAAGATTGAAAGCAGTGAGGAATACACAGTAATCTTTCAACCACTGGTAATTACAAATACAGCAAAGAGAATTTCTGCATCTGTGCCCTTGAGGGACCCTCACTGAGAGAACAGAAATCCTTTAGAGAGAAGGTTTTTGATGCCTGATGCTTTGAATATGTGTTCCCTAACACTTTCTCTATTGACCTGGCCAGATTATAAGGACCAGTAGAAAAACCCCTTTATTGTCAGAACTGGTTTGCACTGGAACAAAGATCTCTCTAAATTTCTTTCCATATGAAAATTGCTTGTGTAGGCTAATGACTAGCTATGCTGTTCTGGCTTCAAAACAATCTAACAGATTTGGACTGGCAAGAATATATTCTAAATTATAATCAAACATCTGTACAGATTCAACCCCAAAGTACCCAGAATGACTTGCTTCAAAACGTCAAGAGATGACATTTTATGATGTTTCTCTCAAAGGAACAGCTATGTTGCAAACTGTGCAGTGCCAAATGAAGAATGAAAGACTGTACTACAATAAGAGGCATAAAGCCAGGTCAGCCAACAGCATCTTGTTTCAGAGGAGCCTTCAAAAGGTGTCAGCCCCTCACAGAAGGCCCACACATCAGCAGAAATGGGAATACCATGGAGGCAGATCACATCTTGCTGCACCCCATGGCACCCTGGAGCTTCACAGCCCTTCCCAGCCACAGCAGAGCAAGTGACCCTCAAACACACACCAGCCAACTAGGAAATAAGTAGAAAATTATGGTCTCTGCTCACCTGTGCCAAGCAGCTGTGTTTCAGCAACAAGACTATTCAAGGCTAAGTTCATAAGCACAACGGGCATTTCTGTGTCTTCATCAAAACACAGCACATGAAAAATTGCAAATTAGCATTAAGTACTGGAATGTATGGTCACAGGGTTGAACACCACATGCAAGCAGGAAAAGGACTGCACATCTTTGCCCATAACCACTTATTTCTGGAATGTTCCTGGATATAAAGATAACAAAACCAGCTGTGCAGTCTTATCTACCACTGCACACAATTAGCGGTTACGCTCATTAAATTCCTAATTTAAGTGCTTTGGTCTACCTCCAAAACTGCTTAAGAAGAGGGCTTGAAAATTAAAATGTAACCTCATAAACTAAAAGCCTTCCCTTTGGGACAGACGGCTGGAGAAGCCGTAACATGCTCTGAAAAAAGGTTCTGCAGCATCTGCATACCATTTAAAAGTTTATTTGCCAGGAATCCTCCATGATTTTCTGCTACCTACCAATCTTGTAAAAGTGGGATGATGAGATCTAGGAAAAAAATCAGTAACAGAACTAGAATTTTTTGCTGATTTACATGCAAACTGTTTTATAAAATGTATTAATACATGAAAATAAAGAGTAGTGTTTAGGTACTGCTCTTGTGGACTGCTGCATACAGCATTCATAAAACAGTGAACAAAAAGCACAAAAGGTTATGTCTGCTAATGCTTAAATAGAAGGCTCCAGGCAATGTCCAAGGATGCAGGCATTTCTGTAACAAAGTGCAAAAAAAATGAAATATGTAACCAAAAAGAACAAAAATGTGTCCTCTACTAATGAAATTTAAAAAAATAGAATTGTATTTTAGATATATATTTTGCTGAAAGCATGAATGGAATTTAGCAAGCATTAGCCACAGTTTTTTTGTTGTTGTGTTTGGGGTATTTCTGTAAAGCCAAAAATTCCGTTTACATTCTCTTAAGTACACAGTTCTCACCAGAGTACTCTCAGGACGTAAAATCCTTCTCCAGTTAAAATAAATATTTCTTTAAAATCCTGTAATTCCCCTTGTCATTCTTAGCTATGAAAATAAAGCAGCTTTTTGTATTCTAGCCTTCAGATTGATTTCATGGGTGTTCATCACAGAAAGCAGCTTTGGAACCAGACACAGATGTGAAAGAGTGCACAGTCAGCTGCAGTTACAACACCTGTGTTCTTTCACACAAGAAAATCTGGACACATATATGGCATCACACAACTATTTCAGTGGGCATGGTTATTTGCTTGGGGTGTAGAATGATCCATTCTTGGCAAATTCTTAGCACCATTTGTTGCTGGAACTCACAAACTGATATTAGCACACACAAGCCTAAGTAAGAACTATTTGCTAACCTCTCTTTTTTTCCCAGATGTTCTCATATCACAAGTACAGAACCAGATCAAGATAATTCTAAGAGAAAGGAACAGGCTACTTCACTTTTGCCTTGTTTTAAATTTGCCCCAGGAGCACTCATGTCAACAGGAGGTATTATCAAGGCTGAATCAGCATTACAGAAGGCTAAAGAAAGGTAAGCAGTCTCTCAACATAATGCTGCTGTTGTAACTACAGGAATTAGTAACTATTAAAATTAGTGCAACAAAACCCAAACAAATACTTCTTAAAGCCTCAAGACATTCAAACAGGAGTCTTATGTCTTCAGTTGCTTACAGAAAAATGTGTAAATGGAAGTATTTTTTTAGACTAAATGGTACAGATGTTACAAAAATATACCTTTCAGCCACTCAAGTTTATTCCGGTCTGAGATAATCTTTGAGGACATTCTGTGTACCCAGGTAACATATTTTCCCCAGAATATATCAATTAGTCAATTAAAATACTCTTTTCAAAAGCGCTCTCTCACTTTTATTCTCATCCTGTGATGATTAAAATGTAGCATGTTAAAACGCTGGTTTTGAAGGTACTTCCTCACTCTTGCTTCCTCCCAAATCTACCAGCAGGTGGGGCGACACATCAACTATGAACTTGCCCAGGTCCACTGCAAAAGCGCAATTTGTAATAGTACTTGAAAGCGTATCCTTGTGCTCTCTTGTGGTGCTTACAACTCTTCTAGTTACTATCATCCTGATTTTATCACTCGGAAAACAATGCTCTTTGCCTTGCTTTAATGCAGCTTGCAAAATCTTTGCTTTTATTTGTGATAAAGCAGGCAGCAAGAACTCTGTACTCATATGCATGCCTTCCTGGCAGTGAGAAATTTGCCGCGTGCACCAAGAAATGAGACTAGAAGTAAGTAGCTGGCAAGGCTCTACCCGGAAGCTTCCCAATTTCTCAGTGCAAATCAAAAACAATCAGCTTGTTAAGTTCAGGACTGCAGAGCAGTTCTGACGATTGCAGCAGGACAAAGGCTTACACTCAAACTGGGCTTTTTAGAATTAATCCAAAGGCACCGATTTGAACAACAAATTGATTTACTTCAGAGATGGTAATTCAGCACTTCACCCTAAATCGGGAGAGATGAGGGCTGTTTTCTTCCAAGCAGAGGCTCCAGGCTCACTGCATTCTGCTCACTCTTAGGGGACTCTGTATGTCCCCTAATGTACAAATTTAAGTAATTCTCTGAAATGCAATTGCTCTACTAGCTTTATACCAAAATTAAAGAAGGAAATCCTACAGCATATTCAATTTAAGCATGTATAAACAGTTTTATGCTCTCTGTCAGTCTGGATCTTTGTCAGACATCACATAACATAGTTTCTGAACGGAACGAGTTTATTATGTCATTATCCCTGTCTAATTCGTTGGTCTGTATCTGTTCCAGAAGCATAAAGTAGACTCTAAATCTGCTGAAATGCTATGTAGTGTCAGCATATACAATCCTCTGAAGTTACACAGAAAGTTACAGGAAGCTTCAAAACATCAAAACAGACAAATTACTTATCTAAAATTCTGGTCTGCCATTCTGCAATCTGACCTTCTTTCCAAAGTGGGAATTCAGCATTCCAAGTTAAAACTGAAAGTATTTCTGTTGGTCAAAGGTTTACGCCCCAAAATTTATGCTTTAAGGTTTGCTCCAAAGATCAGCCTTCACAAGCCAAACAGAGAAACAATATTGTATGAGCCAAGTCTAAATGTATGCCGCTCTATCAGACGAGCTGGATCAAAGTTCACAGAATTCATTTGGACTTGGTAAAACTTTTACACTTCTCGTTTTTCAGAACTGTGTGAGACAGGAACCAGTCCTATGTAACTAAAATTTATTAAAGAAACCGTTTCAAGAAAAAGAAAATATTTACTACTACAAGTAAACTTCAGAATATCTAGTGAAGGCCATAAAAATGACCTTACGCTGGCTCACCAATGTTTTAAGTACCTTGACCTTCAGCAGCAGTCACCTCAGCCTGATGGGAGAAGAAACCTGGGAAAAATGTGGGTTGAGCCAGTGACAGCCTCACACCAGCAACAGGAACAGAATCTGCCTTGCCATAGCTCTGACCTTCAACAGGCCTGAAAGTGAAAGGTGTCAGAGACTTCCTGAGGCTCTTGTACACCTTTTACTATTATATATTTTCAGACACAATTTAAAAAGAGAAGTCACACAGACTCAGACTACTTCTGATTCTTTATTGGCAAATGCTAGGGGAACACAGGCAAAATGCCAAAGTCCTAAAATTTCAGTCTAAAAGACACAGTTCTGCTCTTGAACTATGATGGCATAAATTTAAATGGGTCATGGATAATCTTGTGAAAGATTTTACCTAAGTGTTGTAATAAATTAAGTTTTAATAGAACAACAGTTTATTTATTTTGAAGGTTCTCAATATTTGAAGAGATCCCTATTTATAAGTACGAATGTGCCTGCATTAGCCACTGGTGTGATGTATAACTCTGCCCATGTTACTTGCCTCATCAACTACAAAGCCTGTTCAGTTATCTGTAGTTGTTTGTGTGTGAGTAGTGCAGTATTTTGAATAGTGGCAGCACAATGCAAATTTGATCTAAACAAATCAATGTGAACACTGATGAGCAAGGGATCAAGCTTAACAAGACCAGAAGAAAAAAACATTCAGAATCAATAATTAAGTATTAAAGAATATTGGAATGATAATAAAGTATTGTCTAGCCCAAACACTACATATGTGTTAAAATTAAAAGAACATATGCAATTACATATTCTTCAAAATCTCCAACTAAGTTCCTAATATTGTTATCCAACATGTAAACAACGGGTACATACCAGAGTGACTATTCACAGAACGAAAAAAGTATATGGGTTACAAATAGCTGAGATATACTTAAGAAGTCTGCTTTGGTTTCACATTAATTTGTGATTTTGATCCAAAACAGTTTCCCATCATCAAGTACTGAAAATGTAAACTTGACTGTATTTGGTCAAGCAAATTTCACACTACACATTAATTTATTTGAATTGTACACTTAGCGCGTGGAAAGAAGTATGACCCTGGGAAGAATCTTCTGGCCCACTGCCCATTACACTGGCTGCTGGACAGTATTAACTGTCCTATACCCTATACTAAATCTTACATACAAAAATAGTTAAGCCACCAGCAAGTCAAACCTACATTGCTACATTACTCTTTAGCTGAATTTAAGCACGAATGTCTGTTTTCACCATAGGTACCATTTTTGTATCATTCTGCTCACTTAATTTCACCTTCATTTTGTCTTTCATAATACTTTTACTGTGCAACATTTCCCAAATGTCTTTAAGATTTAAAGTGTTCTCTGCCTCAGGTCTTCACAGTAAAAAGATATGCAGAGACCACTGCTTTCTTTTTTCAATTTCTTTTAATTAAACATGTTATTTTAAGAATATCTAAATCTAACTCTTGAGCTATGTGGAGTTGAAATTTCAGTGTTTCCCTTAATTCTGTTGGGGGAGTGTACTAATCCCTGATTCTAGGGTATTACTGAAGATAGCTGGCCTGCTACATGAAGCTTAAAAATCTTTAATTCAAAGTATAGCAATTGCTATTTCTTTATTATTACCAAAAAAATACAAGTCCAGATTGCAAGCTGATTCTTACATTTTAGAACACAACAAGATCATGCATACAGATTTTGAGATTAACATTCCCAGTTAAATATGAACTGGGAATATTAGCAGAGTTTATTGTTTCAAATTCCCATGTTTCCAAACTACTAAACCAGAAAAAGACACTGTACATAAATGGTACTCTGTCCAAGGACAATGAACTTCGTTTTAGGAGGGATATAGTCACTAAAGCTTGGGCGTACCTAAATTTAAGTAGAATGCCCCAAACTCGCTGCTGAATTTCCTAGAGTAACGTCCAGCAGTGAAAACTGCCATAAATGTCTGTTACAGATAGTCAGAAGATTAACACTAGGGCTTCCCAGCATAGTCCTGTTCACAGCATGAAGCTGTCAATCAGAGCGTCAAGCAAGAGTAGAGACTAAGTCAATCACAAAACGCTACTTTTAATGTTAAAGAAAAAAATAGTTAAATGTATCAAAGCCCAGGATGCCAGTTTCTTCACCCATAACATGCAGATGTAAAGAGTAAGACTTTCTTTCCACACTCTGCCTGTCAAAATTACTTATCAGTGTCTTATTGTCTCTTCCAACAGCCTTCTTTACTCTGAAGTTACATATAATGGAGACAATCTGAATCGTGGATATTGCAGTTTTGAATTTGGCGGGTCTTAGCCTGAGGGATTAGGATTTGCTATGACAACTTGTGATAAACAGATTAGATTTCCAATCTCTCTACAGCTTCAGTTATGGCCAACTGGTGCCTCTGCAAACAAATATATTTGGGTAAGAAGAAAAAAAAACCAGTGCTACCAGTTTCCTGATTCCTGTTGGTGGTGCTTTTTAATTCAGAGATTAAAAAGCTGCTGCTGAGCATGTAGCTAGCAGCCATCTTGTACCCTGGAGCAGAGGACAGAATGGGAGTTTGGAACCTCAAAGACTAGCAGAGGAAAGTGTGCCTGCAGTTTTTGGTGTGTTGAAATAAAGAGCATCCCATCTGTAGCTTGTTGAAGTTGACATACTAAAACAGAGAATTTGCTTTGAGAATATGGAACAAGGAACTTATCCATAAAGGAACTGCTGACACTGAGGAGGTAAAAGCCAGAGTGATCTTTAGACACGTGGAGACAAGAACTGCTAGAGGTTTCTTCCCCCTTAGGAGGAGGTAACAGCTCAGACAAGTTATGGAAGAACATGTGGTTGATCTCTGCATGTTTTGGTGTTGGGGAGTTATGTTGTGTATTTATATTTTCCCAAGTTGAGCCAGTTTTTAGTTTTGCCTGCAACTTTTTAAGTGCTTCTGAACATTCATGGTTTTCTTTTTTTGCTTCAGCCGTTAGCATGTAACTAAATTGATTAATCTATGTGGAACCTGATAACCTGTGACAGGGGGTTAAAAAAAAGTAAATGTTACCCAGTCAGGTAACCAGCATTAATATCCAATACAAGAAAAAAAAAATCAAAGTAGTAATTGTGTTTTCTTTCCAAAGCAAATACCCTCATTTTAGAATTAAACTGAGAAACTACGTGACTGAATGACTACAGGCTGAGATTTCAAGGACTTAAGAGGAGGGATAGGATAACTTAAAATACCACTCTATCTCCCTCATTTGCACCCACCTTCATTCTAAAAATGATTTGCACTTCAGCATTATACACTTGTGAACAACTCCTTGGTGCTTAAGGACATTGCCGCATAAACCAGTTAAGCTTCCATCTACCTAGAAAAGCTTCCACCAGTTGGTTGCTGCATATGTTTTCTGTGTTTTCATTCTTTGTTGAACAACACCTGAATATAAACTCATATAGGCACAATGGGACGGAGGTTGATAAACTGATACCACAACTTTCCAAGTGGTGCTGCCTCCATTTCTGTGGAGGCAGTGCGATGATAGTATTCAGGACTACTGTGTCACTGAGAATCAGGACCATATACTTCCACTGTTATATCTTACAGCTAGAAATACTGAGAATTAGATCTGAAGCAATATAACCTATCCTAGACTTTTGAGAAGTCAAAGACCAATGTAAAAATCTATCCCTAAACAGACACTGCTTGATGATTTGTAAAACCCAAATATCTGTCAATAGGTTAAGGAGACTAATCCCTGGGAGAAGCAGTTGGGGTTTTTTTGCCCTCTAGTTTTTCCAATTAAGAAAAAGTATTTTCTTCTATTAATGGAGTTCTTATCAAATTCAGAGTTCTGCCCAATGTACCATTGCAAATACAGTTTAGAAAGCAACTTTTGTTTAAACATAAGAAATACCTTCCTTTTCTATTTCTTCTACTCCCAAAAAATGTTACATGTGAATTTTTCTTTATCATAGATTCATTGTTCATTTTTAAATACCTGTTTTTATGCTTAATAACACAGGTAATGCTCCATGACAAAGTACATATTTTTTCCTGTTAGCAAGAGGTTTATAATAGGAATATACTGTTCACTTGGAATTCCTACTGTCGGATGCATCAATAAGCTTCTCAACAGTGAGTCTGATAAAACACAGAGGGAAACTTGATTCCATTTATTTTAGGAATCTAAAATAAATGATACCCTGCTCATTCTCCATTTAAATCACCATTGTGAATTATAAGCATATTTTACAACCTGTGAGATTTACCTCATAACAAGTTACTGGTATCTGTGGTGCCTGAGACAAAGCAAGTGATATTACAAAGTTTGTGAGCTAAAAATTATGAAGCAGAAAGAACTCAATTGACTAAAATGAGTCCTGAGCTAAAAAACTGACCAGGTGTTATACACAGAAATGTACAGTTAGAGAAGTCTGTGAAACAAGAAGATCTGAAAAACATGGGAAACATGCTTTCTGACAACAGTACTCACCTTGCAGCTCAATGTCTGTTTCAACTTTTGCAGGACTTGGTGCTACAGGAAGGGGTCGAGGAGGGCGAGGCTTTGGAGTTGGGGGAGATATTTTTTTTCTTCCAATGTACTCTACATAAGTTCCTGGGAAATCTCCCCTCTCACCTGTGGTTTCATTAAAGCCATTTAACCAACCAATTTCCTCAGGCTTTGCTTCTTCCCCTTCACTGAATCCAAGTGCTAGTAAGGTACCTTTATTCACAGTTAATATATCTCCTAAGTGCAAGTCAATGTCTTCTTCTCGCTCTTTCTTGTAGTCATATAAAGCTCTATACTGATATCCTTCAGCACTCATCTTCGCAAATGATTTAACATTCACAAGTGTTATTAAACAGTACCAAAATACAACTATCCAGTTATAATTTTATATACAGATTCAAGATGTATTAAATGGGGTAATAAAAATGTCAATAAAAATCCATCAGAAAAATCAAAAAGCACCAGGATCTGTGGTTTTCGCTGCTGGTATTTGTACTGACGTGATTATTCTGAATCAATGGTTATTGCAGAAGTATGTGTTCCACTTCTACATCCAGTAGTATTCTTCAAATTAGTTCCTTTTCTAGCCTTGTTGGCACTCTTGGGTCACGTTCAGTTGTTTCCTGTAGATGGTCACACCTCCTTCAGATGTACTTGCCACGGACTGCCCACGTACCTTAAATGTTCTGCCACAAAACTGTGCATACATGCTCCTCCTGGAAAGAGAAGAGTGAAAATATTTCAAATTCTTCTGACAATTGTGACCTACAAAAAAAATCCCTAAATAACACTAAAATTAATAAAGCAACCACCTCACAAAAACACACAAAGCCAGTAACGCTTGCATTTTTAGAAATCACATATATCTAACTACTTGCACCAAATGCACACCTATGCAGTACTAGGCATTCTTCCTTCTCTGTGGCTTATAGCTACAGAAGTCTCAAGAGCAAGAGGGCTAAGCCCAGGAGCTATCCCCACTTCCTAACCTAGAAACAAGATTTTATATGCTCCCTGTCTGATAACACATGGCTATAACCCTTCCCCATAAGCTGTCTGCTAGGGCAGAGAAGCAGCTCACTGTAATTAGCACTGATGCTCTCCACCAGGGTATTCTGCTATTTATGCAGAGGGTGAAGACACACAAAAATACACAGTTCAAAGCCTATGTTCAAATAACCTATTGGAAAGTTGGGTCTTTTCAGTATCTGCAGGAAAACCAAGAAGTTCCAAAATGCTTTTACTTGATGTGTAATATACTTTGTTTGTCTTACAAAGAGGGGCTTCCACACTCCACCATCTTCCAGATGCTTTTTGTGGTTTTTTTAATGTGTTTACATTATAATAAATACTACAAAACCAATCAGCAACTGAAACAGGCACACTCAGACCACCTAAGAAGCTCTAGCAGGAGGGAGATATCTAGGTATGTACTTAAATTACACTAACAGCAAGACAATACAAGCCTGAATATCTGACCATAAAGTAAAAATATATGGCTAAAAAAAAAAAATCAATTTAGAAAAGAGTACCTTAAAGACATACAGAACAGTGAAGGTTTCCTAAACACTATTTCAACTGTTACTGATTTTCAGCTACTTAAAAAGACAAGCCAAATCATAATCTCAAATACTACACTGGGAACAAGAAATCGCTAAATACTAGAAGCTGCTTTGACACTTTTAAGCTGCAGATGAATAACAGACCCAAGAGGGCTATTTAATACCAGTAGGTAAAATATTGACTCTATGCACTTAGCCTACAGAAAGTTGATTGTTTTAGAGAACACTCCCTTTTACATTATGAAGAGACACCAGCAGATAGGGCTGGAACAAGGAACCTCTGACAGCTCTTTTCCACACCATTTTCTCTAAAGTCTGTCATCAGGTCCCTAGAACATGACTAACTGACAAGCTAAGAAGCGTTTATAAGCATGTGCATGGGCAATGTTTGCCAGAAAATGACCCTGATCTCTAATTGGTATGTAGCTCCTCTTCAGCCCTCCAGCTCTAAATATAATACCCTACAATTTATTGCGCAACATCTCGTTACAGAACACAGAAGAAAATCTTCCAAGTTCCCGAAGAACTTCCTTATCATCCTTTGCAACCAGTTTTTGCTGTAGTTAAGAATTATCTGAGCCTGAATTAGCCTTCTCATTTCAAAAAACCTACACACAAGCATTTAATTTAATAGCTTGCAAATCTACCCATGTGGATTAGGCATCTGCCTCCCACCAAAATTTTAATGAGACATTTCTGCAACCACTTCTGAAAAACCAAATTATGGTGCTTAGCTCATACTAGGAAATTTCATAGATTTTGCAACCAATATTAACAGTTTTACTGACAGCCCATTTTGCCTCATCCACCATAGGAAAGCAGACAGACAAACAGAAAAAAGGAAACAGATCAAGTTTCACAGGTATCAATTAAATTGTATGGAATCATTTTCAGAAATATGAGTTCGTCCCATTTCATACTGCAAAAGAACAAAATGCACTTACACACTCTAGATTTGAATATTTGAGCTAATCTAAATGCTTCTAATTGAAAGCAACTATGCACGGCAAAACTAGAAAATAATATTAACTACTTAAATATTCTGAAATTTATTTTCTTTTTAAGAAAGGTTCAACAAGTGTTCTGCTAGAACTACTCTTTTCAGTCCTGCTTCCCACAGGCATTTTGACAGTCAGCAAAGTCAGTCTTCTAAACACTGCATAATTTAACTGACTTAACCTACTCTCCTGATTTATTACTAGCAAATGCATCATAGCAAATGTATGACCAAGTATTTAAAATGAGTGCTTGCGCCTCTTACACTTGGTCTGACAAAACAAAACTGGAAATAACTGGAAATTTTATGTTGTAGTAATAACATAAAAACTGCTTATGCCATTTTTTTAGGCACGTTTAAAAACTCTAAATCTGAGACAAGTAGGGCAAAAGGTCTGATGTACTTGCATGTTAGAACAACTCAATGCAGTTACAGTAGCAGACTTTCCTTAAACCCAGTTTCCCTGGGGCTTAGAGCTGTAGTACGGGTGCACACTCTTTAACACTTGTGTCAGTACAAGGCCCCCAGCATCCTATCTTCTGACATCTGCAGACACTCCCATGGGTGGGCCACAATTAATTTCTTGAATTTATGCCTTTTTCCATTCGCATTACCTATCAGGTTTGGGAACAGAGGAAGATTCAGAATCCAAGAACCTTGCACGTAACCATAATGCAGGGACAGACACTGTTTTCTCACACTAGCCTGGGAACACTGCAGCAACTCTAAGAGCCCTCTTTGACAAGTCTTTACTTACTGCCCTGTTACCATCCCATATAAACAAATTAGCCTTTACTCCAAGTGAAGTTACATGGGCTCTACCCCCTGACATTTTACACTGAAACTGACTTAAGTGGATTAGTCTTAAAATAAATAGCTCAGAGCCCATCTTAATTAGAGTGAACAAAGAAACTAAACACATTAGACAGGAAACACTGTAATACTGGAGACTACATATTACTGGATTTCCATCTGGCTGATGGAAAGGAAAAGGAGGAAGAAGCACTGTAAAAGAATCAAACGCTCATTTGTTTTTTCATTTACTTATTTTAAAAGCTTAATCCCAATGAACGATTCCTAAGTTCAGGGACAATTCTGGTATCTTGGCAGAATGGTTTCTGTTGGGCATTTCATCACATATAAAACCTAAATTTCAACAGAAAGATGCGAGATATTCTAGTAAATTTAACTGGAAAGGGAAGAGGACATGAAAGCTTCCCTTCTACTCCCCCCTCAGCCTCTCTTAAAAGCAGTATCTGGCTTCCTCTTCACTGGTACCAAATAATTTCTTCATATACCAGCTAGCATCCCTTTGGTGACTGAAAATAAAAACTTCAACTCAGCAAATCCATGTTACTACCAGTCCAACCAGAGGGGTGTGTGTTACTAATACAGCATCCCATACAAGACAGCAAAGATTTCCTCCACCTTTATATTAACACATTTATTAACCGTATATCTAAGTGCTGTTGTCTCTTTCATACTTACTCAAAAACTGTGCCTAGCATGAATTTCCACTGTATTTATAAGCATCATCAATAGAAGAGCAGCCTTAAAGTAATCAGGGAAGCACTGAAATACCAAATATAAGCACAGACAGGAAATTTTCTTGAAGAGACCGACTTTTCTCCCCACTAGATGTCCACACCTGTAACTCAAAAGGAGATAGTTACCTAAGAAGTCCAACGCTGCCGCTCTCCTAATGGAAACGACCAAGGTAAGTACCACATCAGAACACGTTTTTCTGCAAGAAAGTGAGGTCTGTGACATATTTATGAAGAAGATGATGATGGTGCATATTTGTAATAACTTTAGCCCACTTCCACTCTTTCAAAGAGTTATTTTGAGGCTGTGGATGTTTTAGCACCGAACAAATTCAAACGCATCCACACGGAAGAAGCACATTTAATTTCACTATGGACACTGTCAAGCATCTCCCATTCCAAAACACGTCAAACAGACTGTACACGGGCTGCAAAACTACGGGAGAAGCTAGAGGACATCAAGACCACTTCAGAAAGAACATTACAGTAATAACAACAGTAATCTAAAAGCCCTGGAAGGCGGTACAAACTGCGCTTCCTTCCTCCGAAGAGCCCGCGCGTTAACCCCTCCGGTTACGCACCCGGGCAGTCTCCGCCGCGACTAACCACTATCCCGGGTCAGATGAGCTCGGGTCCTGCACCCCGGCCTCGCGCAAGGACACAAGCCCCAAACAGCCGGGACAGGGCTGAGAGAACGGCGTTCCCCGGCTCGGGGCCGGTGGCGGAGACCCGGAGGCATCAGCAGGCTCCACACGGCGCCGGCCGCAAACCGCGGCCACTTCGGAGCTCTGTACGGACACCCCTCCCCCGCCCCACTCCATGCTCCCCGCATGGCTCCCTGCAGGGCACGGCGGGGATGGGGCTCACGGGTAGCGCAGCGGCCGTCGGGCCTCGTCGTCGCCCGTCTACGAGAAGCTCCACGCCCCGGGGCTTGCCGCCGGCCGCGGTGGGGCAGCCCGACCGGGGCTGGCACACTGGGGGCTCGGTAGCGCAGCTGCCGGCCCCAGACGGCGGAAAAAAAGTCGACCGGCGCGGCAGCCCTCCCGTGGGGCGGCCTGCGTCCGAGTCCCGGGTGGCCGCACGGCTGCCTCTCCTGCCCTGGTGCGATGAAGAGTTCGCTGTCGTTCTTACCTTCGCAGAGTGGCGGCGCCGACACCGTCTCCCGTTCGCCCCGACGAGCAGCTCTGCTCGTCGCTGGGTGCCCGGTCCCTCTGCCCGCAGCCGCGATCGCTGCCTAAGTGCCGCTCGGACACCCTGCCCGCCGCCTGCACGCCCCTCCCCTCACCCCCCGCCGCGACAGCCAATCCGCGACGCCACCGCCTCCCGGGCCCCGCCTCGCCCGCTGCTGATGGCACCAGGGGCGGGGCTGCCGCCAGGGGCGCGCTGGTCACGTTGAGCTCCGTGGGGTCGGCGGCGCCGGCGAGCCGCGGTTGTCGTTCATGTGTGGGTCGCTGAGTGCGCCCTCGCGGCCGTGGAAAGCGGGCCCGGCTGTGGAGTGACAGTGGGAGGAACGTGTGCTGCTGCCGCGTTCCTCTTTGTGGGTCTTTATTCTTTCCCTCCCCACAGACTGGCTTTACCCTTTACAGTGTGGTGTGCCCGGAGCTAACAGCCAGTACCGATACCGTGGGGAAATTGTGGCGGGATAACAGCTGTCCCTGCCGGGTTTTGGGGCTCCCGCTCTGGGGCTGCTCACTGGGGAGCTGGGTCACGGGCCTCCCCAAGCCCTTGCCTTGATCTCTGAGTTGCCAGTTAGCCAAGCCGAGCTGCCTTGCCCAGGCACAATCGAATGGATGTGGGTGGCTGCCCACACGTTTACACATTTAATTACCAAGACATGATGTCGAACTTCTCTAGGCTTCATGCAGGCCACAATCAAATGACACATTCTCTGCCCCAAGGGGCACAGAGTCTCCTGTAGGTCTCATAACGGGGTGGCACAACACCAAGCAAGAAAAGTCACACCACTGTTGCATGTGCAGAGTTTGAAGAGTTCCCTGTTCAGATACTGATTGTGCTCACATGTTGTCATTACTTGATCATAGTAGATGTTACTGTAAAAGAGGAAAAAGTGATTTAAGCAGAGCCACAACACATCCAGGCTGTCAGGGAATGAGTGCAAGGGCAGCAATAAGCAAACTAAAGGTTTGGCAGTCAAAGAGCATCATAAAGTGTTCGTTTTGGACAGAGTACAAGGGTCAGGCCTTGAAACACAATGAGAAACCGGGACTGGTAATGAGTGGCAGCTTGAAGTCTTACTGGTAAAAGGGTATGTATTGTCTGGAGTAAAGGGTATGTATTGTCTGGAGTCTGCTTTGTTTTACTTGAGCAGTTTGACACAGTTAATTATCTTGTAGTCTGGTCACCAACAATAAGAGAAAAAGTGGAACAGTTTTATGACAATGAGGTGTAAGTTTTTGGCAAGTGCAACAGATCAGTGAAATAATTTTAGAGTCTTTTAGACTTCTGGAGATATTTTTCCTGAAAAATACTCTGAAACAAGAAATTTTTTTGTTCTAAATAGGGGGAAAAGTGAAAATCTCTTATCAGCTGTAATTTCTTCAAAAGAGGCTCTTTGTGCTTTGGAGAGGATTTTACTTTTCTCCCCTTTGAGTTCCTAACTTTGCAAGCTTCCAAGAGTCACTAGGATGTTTCCTGACACCTATTAGTCGTTTATGCGTAGATTCATTAGGAGTCAGTTCACCTCAGGATTGCAGATAAGAAAACATAACAGTTCCTAAGGCTTCTTGAATGACAGCAGGGATCTGACTCCATAAGGGCATGACAGGGCAATGCAAGGCTGCAGCCTTGGAGTTGCAGAATCCAGTCCCCAGAAAATGATAAAAATGACCTTGTTAGCCTATCTAGCAAGGTAAACACACAGAATGACTTTTAAACTAAACATTCCTTTTGGAACAGAGACTGGTGTTTGTACATAAGCAAAAGCATTGCTGTAATTTAAATACTAAAATGTAAAATTTTTGAGAGATATGGCATTTCTCATACATTATTTAGTGGGATTGAAGCAGAGTTAAGAAAGAATATTCCATTCCTTCTATCCAGACTGCTGTCTCTGGTATTTGCTGTTGCTGGGGGGCAAAAACAGCATGGATTTTGAAGGGGATTAGACAGACTGGCTAGTTGAAATGCCAGTCCTGGGCACTGGCCTAACAATGGGTGTTTAAGGTAACTAAAAACCTCTCTAGTAATGGATTCCAGCTGGTGAGATTTGACTTGTTCTACAGGTGAAATGCAGGGCTACATGTGATGGCAGTGCTACCTCCCTTCTGGCATAGTGTTCCTCATGGTAAGGAAAAGTCTCTAGGGCAGGGCTCAGAACCTCCTTCCTGCTTCCCATCTACAGATAGTAGGTAGTTGAGTGTACGGACTTCTGCTTTCTTTACCAGTTTTCATCACTGAAATTGACTATTGAGTTCACCTTGAGCACTTCACTTGCTGCTTTCTCTGTTGATCAAGGAGAGAAATGGACCCAAAAAAGGTAGTCATCAGCAACAGGTTGTTTTGCACCTCTTGTTGGGTTTACTGCCATATGTGTTGTGACTTCTGTCCCCATGTCACTCCAGCTCCTTCACATACCTTTCCTCACAGACCTCAGCATTATCCCAGTGTCTCCAGGAATAGTATCTATGTCTAATCTAGTGAAGGCTACAATATCAGGCTTGCTGTAGGAACATTGAGAAGCAGTACTCTAGTGTAAAGCTTAATGAAGAGGATGCTCATGTTGAAAAACCTTATAGTTTCAGGAGGTCTTGAGGACTGCATAAAGCTTACATTGGACATAAGGCATGTATATGTGTTTCATCAGATCTAGATTTTCTTAGAAGGATATTCTTGACCGGTTGAAAGGTTAAATAGGTGAGGCAACAGGAAGGCTTGTCAAGGCATCAATCAGTGGAAAGAAGAAAAGACAGAAATGTGAAATGTGGGTATAGGGTACAAGCCATACGCTCTTGTTCTTGCTAAGGAAGACAACTGTAGCCTCCAACTGTCAGGAGATCTCTTGAATATTTCTGCCAGAGGCTGCTTAGGGGAAAGCAATAAAAAAAAGTGAGCAGTTCTTCTGTTCAGTACTAGTAGTAGTCAGGTGATTTGAGCCTTTACATCTTATCTCTGAGTAAGCTTTCTGTGATAAAGGTCATGCAGCTCTGGGGACAATCTACCCTGGAAGTTCCCTTTCCTCTGGCAAAAAAAAATTCAGCTTGATCTTAGAAAGGAAATTTTAAATTATGGAAACTGAGAGGAAAAATGCACTCATCAGAGGCTCTGTGGGGAAAGCAGAGTTCCCAGAGCTTCACATGTCTTGCACTACAACTGGCAAACACTTTTTCTTCATTACTGGCACATTTTAAGCAGGAAGATTTATTTCTATTTCTTCCAAGATATCAAGGCAAATCTACTTCTGAAGAAAGCTGCCTAGATTACCCGCTTTTATCAATCTGTATCTGATCTCCTGTGATACTGTGGGCAAAGGTTGAGGAGATTGTGCCTGGGAGTTTTATTAAAATATATCTTAGAAGTGATGAATGCTAATAGCATATGTTATTTACTGAGTTCATAACTGCTCCTGCAGCACTGGCATTTTACACCAGCTGATTTGAAGGCTGAAACTGAAACTGAATCAATGCTTACATTATTTCTTACTCACAGAATCACAGAACATTAGGGACTGGAAGGGACCTCAAAAGATCATCTAGTCCAATCCCTCTGCCACAGCAGGATCATCTAGACCAAGGTGATCTTGCACAGGAAGACGTCCAGGTGGGTTTTAAATGTCTCCAGAGAAAGAGACTCCACAACCTCCCTGGGCGGCCCTTTCCAGTGCCCTGTCACCCTGACTAGGAAGAATTTCCTACTCACATTCATATGGAAGCTCCTATGTTCCAGCTTACACCCATTGCCCCTTGTCCTATAACTAGATGACATTGAGAAGAGCCTGGCTCCATCCTCCTAACATCCACCCTTCACATATTTATAAACATTAATGATGTCACCCTTCAGTCTCCTCCAAGCTAAAGAGATCCAGATCCATCAGCCTTTCCTCATGAGGGAGATGTTCTACTCCCTTGATCATTTTTGTGGCTCTGCGCTGGACTCTCTCCAGCAATTCTATGTCCTTCTTGAACTGAGGGGCCTAAAACTGGACAAAATATTCCAGTGCAGTCTCACCAGTGCAGAGTAGAGGGGGAGGAGAACCTCTCTCAATCTACTAGCTACCCCATTCTGATCCACTCCTGGATGCTGTTGGCCCTCTTGGCCACAAGAGCACATTGCTGGCTCATGGTCATCTTGCTGGCCCCTAGGATCCCCAGGTCCCTTTTTCCTACATTGCTCTCCAACAGGTCAGTCCCCAACCTCTACTGGTACCTGGGATTTTTCTTGCCCAGATGCAAGAGTCTGCTCTTGCCATTGTTAAATTTCATCAAATTTCTCTCTGCCCAGCTCTTCGTTCTGTCCAGTTCTAACTGAATGGCAGCACAGTCTGCTGGGTTGTCAGCAACACCACACAGCTTTTTGTCATCAGCAAACTTGCTGATAGTTGCTCTCTAATCCCTCATTCAAGTCATTAATGAATAGATTGAATAGGACTGGTCCCAGTATCGACACTTGGAGGACTTCAGTAGGCTCCAGCTAGATTCCAAGTAGACTCTGTTCCATTGGCCACTACTCTCTGGCATCTATCCTGTAGCCAGTTCACAATCCACCTCACTACCCAATCATCAAGACCACACTGCCTCATTTTGGCTACGAGGATACTGTGGGAGACTGTGTCAGATGCCTTACTGAATTCAAGATAGACCACATCTACTGTTTTGCCATCATCTATCCACCTGGTTATGCCCTCATAAAAGGCTATCATGTTGGTCAAGCATGAATTCCCTTTGGTGAAGCCATGCTAACTGTCCATAATGACCCTCCTGTCCTTGATGTGCCTAGAGACAGTGTCAAGGATGAATTATTCCATCACCTTTCTTGGGATAGAGGTGAGGCTGACCAGTCTATAATTACTTGGATCCTCCTTCTTACCTTTTTTGAAGATTGGAGTCACATTTACTTTCTTCCAGTCCTAA
This sequence comes from Phoeniculus purpureus, assembly GCA_028565055.1. Classification (NCBI taxonomy): domain Eukaryota; kingdom Metazoa; phylum Chordata; class Aves; order Bucerotiformes; family Phoeniculidae; genus Phoeniculus; species Phoeniculus purpureus. The sequence continues at coordinate 14,372,628 of JAOXOE010000874.1, read as the reverse complement.
AGATGAAGACTAATTCATACAGTGTAACTATGTTGTTCTACTAGCACACATGAGTAAATATCTCATGTACAATTCCCAAAGGAGTGGCCATAGTGGAGAACCAGAAAAAACTGTCTGTAGTATTTTAGACATGAATTAAATACAAGGTCAATAAAATGGATCACAAGAAGGACAGGCATCAAAGACTGTGACTGGTGATGTTTTCCTGTCATAGCTAGGACAAAGAAAACGTTGCCTGTTCAAAAATTTGGATTTAAATATATTTCAGAAGACAATACAATAGCTTGAAAAGCAAGTTCCTTCACTGCTTAGAAGCATTGTAGCATATAGAGGAAAAGAATGAATTAAAAATAAGATAGAAGAATCCAGGAAATAAAGAAGCAAAGCCTGCTATCACGGTAAGAACCAGAGAGGCAAGCCTTCATGTGAAAACTGGAAGGAAGTTCATTAGCAGCATGCCAGTCATGCTGGGTATCACACCGTGAATGTATTTTAATTTATTTTAGTTTTGTGAGAATGATAGAATGGCTTCTACCAAATAAAAAACCCTGAGATCAGCAGTAAATATCAATATTTCACTTAATCAGACAAATCTCCCTTTATAGACATTTCCAGTGTATGATTCACTTCATGTTATGGTGGACATCTAAGGCTTTTTTCCATTATTGAAGATATGGGATGACTGAGGAGGTGGTGGACTCTCCATGTCTCCGCTGGAGGTTCTTAGCAAGGCTAATCAAACAGCTGCTTGGCAGAGATACTGGTTGTCCTGCCTTGGTCAGAGAGATAGAATAGATGACCATTGTAGGCCTTCTATGGTCTTGTAAGGGCACATATATATGTATTGTTGAAGAAGACATAATTATTGAGAAATCATATTTTATCTATAATAAATTTTTCCCACTAGAAGCAAATTCGCTCAAAAAATTATTCCCTGTTCTCCATGTCCACTGATATCTGAAAGCTCCATGACTGTAGTTGTAAAAGCAAAGAGCCTTACCTCTATGATATATTCTGTTAGCAGGGAGTTTCTCCAGTTTGCTTTAGAGCACATTTCTAAAACACTAAACTAGTGATATCACTGCCAGAAAAAAAATACTATATGTTCATTGAATATCTTCACAATATTTTGCTTAAAAACTGTTCAGGGGTTTATAACTTGAGACAAAATTAACCAATTAATTTAGTTAATGAGCTAAGGAACCAAAAGTAAACAAAAAGGAGAAGGGTTTGGAAACCATTTATAAATTGCAAACAAAACAAAACTAATTCACTTTGAGGAAAAAAACAAGACAGTAAGTTCATCCCACATAAAAGACAACATAAAGAGTTCACCCCACATAAGAACTCCACACTAAGTCATTTGGAGATTAATCACATGTTTCTTGTATAACTGAGCCAAACTGCCGTCTCCAACACCTCAGAGGAAAAGAATTCCAGTAGTGTCTGTTCCCTGAGGAAACATTGAGTCCATTCAAGCCATCAGCATCAGCAGGCATTTTAAAGTCCAGTTCCCTGTTCCATGTGCTTCCACACCAGCCTTTCATTTCAGTGCACCGATTCCTATGGCCACAAATGAGGGAAGAAGTCTCTCCATTTCAGTGACCCATGGAATTCAGACAAACCTTCCTGCTCTTCCTTGAGGTACCACTGTGTATTCACCACGTTCATAGCGCAAAATGACTGCTGCATTCAGCACTCAGTGACAACTGCGTCCTCTCTGAGCACAGATGAAAAGTTCAGTGAAGAAGAAGTAGCAGCTGGAAAGCTAAAACTGGAAGCTCCAAACTCCTTCTGTTCACCAAACTCTTTGTTTGCAGAGCCACAGAAACTTAGCTTGCAACTCCAAGTTAGACATCAGATTTTTTCACAGCAACCTCCCAATGCCATGGGCAAGAAACCTGTTCAAATTTCAAACTATGACAAAAACTCAACATCGTTTTAGTCCTCTGAAAGGTGACTTTTAATGCAGTTTTTAATAATTTTGACTAAGTTTATGATATTTGCATTTTGTCAAGGATCCTTTTAAAATCTAGAAGATATTTTTAAATCTAAACATTAATAAAATTAATGAAAGACTTTTTCTCCATCTAAGGCACAGCGTAACTGACAAAATACTGTTATGATATCTTGAAGTGCAACATCTGTGTTTATCTTTCAACCATATAAAATTACATCAACATAGCTTCTTGTTTTTTATGAAATCTATGAGTAATTCCTCCTCTCCTTTTTCAGTGCTTGTATGTTATGTGATAGAAAAGTCTAGGCTTGACAGTCATGCAAGACTCATGTCTTCTGTGTAGATGAGTGGTGTGGCCCAAACAGAAACCTTGGAAGATTTTTCTGTATCATTTGTGCATTGACTTCTATTACTACTATCTGAATAAGACCACTGGAGTAATAAGCTCCCCCTATGAGTGATAATGTATCTGAATTCCCAGAGCTATCTGTAGATGTGTTTCCTGCTGATATTGTTTTCTTAAAGGTACCATTTGTAGGTTTTGGTATCGGTGTCTCATCACAGGGAAATTTGCATCCTGCAGAAGTGAGCTCAGTCTGAGAAGCTGAATATAGCATTTTAATTTAGATTGAGACTGTTTAGTCATTTTGCATCAGTTTGTGTAGAGTAAGAGTTGTTTAGTTTCTTCCAATAACATCAAGGCTACGTCTTGTCATCAATTGTCTGAGATATTGTAGACCCTTAAACCAATTATTCATAGGAGTCACTCATAACAGTAAGTCTCAATATGGGTAATTGAAAAATTCCCTTCCTTTGCAAAGTACATAAGATGCAAGACCAAGCCTTGGAAAGCTTGGCAGTTTAGATTGGTTTTTATAGAGCTTGTGAAATTCTCTGCAATATGGCCATGAATAATCCAAATTCTGCCAGGCAGGAACATGTGCTGTTGCTGCTACATGAAATATATTCTGAGCAACATCTCTAACAATTACAGTACTAGGAAGCAAAGGCAAAATTACAGCTCATCCTGTGAAGCTGGCAGGAGTCAGAGACAGAAGAAGATGCGTTCAGTTTCTTTTTCACAGAGGTAAATGGAAGACCTTGTTGCTTATTCCAATTGCCCAGAGATATCATCTTTTTAAACTTTGAGACAAACTTGCTACATTATTAATTGGATGTATCATGGTATTCTGTTGCCAGTAGTGCAGCAGTAAGTCTTCTACCTGTTTGTTGCAGATATTATCACACTACATGACAACTGTAATTCTAGCAAACTCAAAATAATGTAGGTGAACTGCACCTTAGAAAGCCAGGCTTCTTAAATCTAAGTTATATAAGATGATTGAGAATGTTTTCATCCCAGTTTTTCAAGGACAAATGCATGGCAGCAAGTTGTCTCTGTTATTTCTACCTGCCCCTCTTCCTGGCCAGTTCCATCTTGCAGCATCTGTTATGATTCTTCTCAGTGTCCACGTATACTAAAGTGTAATAATTGTTCATTAATGGTGCCTGTCATCCTAGAAGGGCATTTATGTCATTTATGGGAACAATCTTGTTGCTATACTACAAGAAGATATATCTTACTGTAAAAACACTACAAATCTGTTAACTGAATATCAGTGTACAACAAGCAATTGTATGAGCAAGTAGAGTTTGGAATCCTCTTTTATTTATATGGCCTAACTTTGCAGCTAGCCCAGCTTGGACAAGATTTGAAAGGGTGGACTAGGTGGCTCTCAGAGGCCCTAAATTATTCTGCAAGTCTTGTGATTCTATGAAAATTTGATTGCTTTGCTTTCATTTGAAGTGCTATAGACTCAATATGTTATATGTGACATATCTAGAAGAATATTTATTTGGCATGTGCTACTAGGACAGCATTTTAGTAAGATGAAACAGAGGATTTGACAAATGCATGTGAGTTAGTATATTTCCATATAAAGAGAATAGTTGTTTAGAAATTGCTTTATTTGAAAAAACTAAAACAAAGGAAAAGAAGAATGTTACTTTGGGGAAAAATGGATGTAAAAACTTGAAGAGCCCATATCAGTACAACTGTATCAGAAATTTGCTAAACTGAAAAACCCAACCAAAGAAGCCCTCAGTAACTAGTAGAACAAGAAAATGCTATCCATGGCGTTCAGTTGTCATCTTCATACTATCAGCGAGCCTCAGAATAACAGAATGTTTTTACATGCAGCAAAAGCAGTGAACCCTCCTCCCATTCTGTATTTATCTGTTAAACCACAAAAAAAAAAAAAAGAGGGGCGAGAAGAAAACTACAGTTTTAAGGTAAGATTTTGGGGTCTGGGAAAAAGAATGGAAATTCAAAGATAAGGGTCGTAGTGTCTGCCCATTACCCGCCATTTGTGCACTGTTGTTGCTCATTTCATATGAGTACAAGTATTTCACTTCTATATGACTTGGAAATGAAATAGATTATGGAGAAGCAGTATCTCCCAGATCACCTTACAAGAGCTAGAAATGGACTCAGAACAGAGCCACATAGTCTCTGTCAATATTTGTTACTAATGTCAGGTATTGGGGTTTTTTTGGGTAAGCATAGGTTTCAATGGCAAACAAAATTCAGTGGCTGTTGCAAAGCTACTGTGACACCCCTCAGATAATGATAAAAGTGAGCTATGTTGTCTGGAGCAGGGTTTGGTCTCTCATTGCCCTTGTTTGGGTGTGCCAGCAACCCAAAACAGTAATTATGTGATGAAGTGCAATTTATTCATGTAACTTGCTGCTGAAAAAGAGATCACTTGATGTGATGCAACTGTGGTTTATAGTAACCAGCTTCCTAAGAGACAGGGCTGCCCTCTGGCCTGTTTTCTAAAGCATCACTTCTTAAAGTAAAGCGTTTTGGGGAACTCCTTATTCATCAGCTGTTTCATAAGTCATCTCAGATGGATCTTGTGACAGCCTTGAGGATATAGGAAGTAGCTGAACTTAGTGCAGAAATGGATTGAGACAGCAGCTGACATAAAAATTCTTGAATGAGATAGAGACAAAAAATAATTCTATTTTTGTTATTTTCTCACTAGAGAAAGTTTTAAAATAATTACAAAATGCTGATGTGTTGAGCATAGGAACTAAAATGCAGAATGTGTAGCCTGTGGGAGCAGAGCACTATGGTGAGGTGTACTGTAAGAAACATCATGGTTAAATACAGAAGAATTGCTGCAATGGCAAAACATTTTCTTGGAAGTTAATAAGAGGAAATGCTATTAGAGTATTGTGATGTGTTCTGAAACCGTGCTGTTGTGTGTGACTGTATTGAAAACTACCAAGGAGCTGGACTGTGAGAAGTATATTTCCCATCTCAGATTTCCCTGAAGCACCTGAGAATGATCATCCATTTTTTATGGAAGGCCAAGAGGCAGAAAATAGTGGCAGTATCCCTGCAAGGTTGGCTTGTCTCAGTGCTTGTGCATTTCTCAGCACAGATACCTTTAGATATTTAGATAACAAATATAATTTATCTATTTACCATTAAAATGTCACTCAGAAAAACTCTTAAGTTGTGTGAGCCTATGATGTTGTAGTTTGAATTTTAGATTTCTTGCTGAAGCATTGAGAGGTTGCTGTGGCAAAATATGGTGTTTGATTTGTAATTCCAAGCTGAGTTTTTGTGCCCCTGAAAACAGAAAAAAAAAAGAGTTGGAGCTTCCAGTTTTAGCTTTCCAGCTCCTCCTCCTTCTTCACTGCACTTTTAATCTGTGTTCAGAGAGGACGCACATGTCACTGAGCGCTGAATGCAGCAGTCATCTTGCCCTATGAACATGGTGAATAGACAGTGAATAGACAGTGAGGAAGAGCAGGAGGAAGGTTTTTGTCTGAATTTCATGGGTCACTGAAATGGAGAGACTTCTTCCCTCATTTGTGGCCATAGGAATCAGCACACTGAAATGGAGGACTGGTGCGGAAGCATATGGAACAGGGAACTGGACTTTAAAATGCTTGCTGATGCTGATGGCTTGAGTGGACTCCATGTTTGCCCAGGGAACAGACACTACTAGAATTCTTTTCCCTCTGAGGTGTTGGAGATGGCAGTTTGGCTCAGTTATGTAAGAAACATGTGATTAATCTCGGTATTTCTTTGTGCATGTCCTTGACAGATATGTCTCACCCAAGTTATATCCTTTAGCCTAGTTATAGCCAGCTCTCAAGTGCTTGTAGTAACAGCAGAACGGATGAAGCTGGAAAGCAAAAATGTGGCTAGTGTGAACCACATGGAAATTGAGTTTATAAGTAGCTCTCCTTGGAGACCGTTTCTGTTTTTAAAGGAGAGTAGGAGCAGAGGGAGATCTGTATGAGCGGTGTGTGTTGTGTTTTGCATACTGGCCCATGGTGCTGTGCATAGGATTGTTCAGGAAGCATATGCCCTATTGAGTTCATACCTCAGTATCTCATGTTTCAATCACTGAATGTTTCTCCTATGTTTTGTGGGGTTTTATTTCTGGTTGCTGATGGTCTATAAAATCAGGCAGAGAATGTTTGGAGTCACATTTGAGCAATGCCATAATGAAATGAAAAAGCTGTATTCAAAAGAAAAGTCAAGGAGCTTGTAGTCTTTAGAGGTTCCACCTAAATATTAGAAGGAACTTCTTCACAGTGAGGGTGACAGAGCACTGAAACAGGCTGCCTGTGGCAGTTGTGGAGTCTCCTTCTCTAGAGACATTTAAAACCCACCTGGATATATTCCTGTGCGATTGGGTCTAGGTGATCCTGATGTGGAGGAGAGGTTGGACTAGATGATCATTTGAGGTTCCCTCCAATCCCTAATTTTCACAGAGTCACAGAATGACTCTGGTTGGAAAAGAACCCTGGGATGGAGTCCAACCATCTATCCTACCTTACAAGTTCACCCCTAAACTATATCTGTAAACACTTCATCTAAACTATCTTTAAACACATTCAGAGATGTTCTGTGATTCTGTCATAATCTTCACTGCAGGCTGTGAGCCTTGCCTTGTTTTAAGTTGGAAAGTATCATATATTCTAGATTTTTAGTAAAGCATTACAATTCTCTGTCAAGACTGGGAAATACATGCTTGATTTTCTTATACTACTTGTAGTGGGAACAGAGACAGTGTGAATGGGTGCCTGATCTGTTTATATGTGTCTCTTACAGTAATCTAACAGTTGAAATGGGTATTAATTCTAGTAAGCCTGGTGAGCTTGTTTCCTACACAGTGCTTATATTGCATATCATGTCAGCACTTCATGGAATCTTAGTAAGCAAGATAAAGCTAAAGGGATACAGTTTTTGGATGTACTCTGGAGTAGATTTAACTTCCCATGATCCATGCTGGAACTTCAGTATTACTTGAAGAGTCCTCCCTTCTTCCATGAGGACAGGATACTCAGTGTGTTGCCCCAGCTGTCCTGATTAAATGAGATTTCCTCATTAAAGATTATACAGGATGATGAGTAGAGAAATAAATACAGAAAGAGGATAAAGCTTCTATTTTGTTACCATTTTCAAGCAAAAAGATGCCTTTAGTAAGTTTGTTGCAGAGCTCTCTTCACAGCAGTAGAGTTGATCTATAGTTCTTAATTGTCATTGGCTTATGCTCTGTGGATGGATACACCAGTAGGATCCAAGCCCTGGTAGGATCCAAGGATTTTTATCTTTGAAGCAGGCATTGCGAAGAGAGGCCTCTTTCTACGCTTACTGCTATTGGACAGCTGTTTCTATTCCAGGTTTCATTGTCCCTGGAAAGTTCTGTTGGGGTTCACTGGCATTCATGGTCTTGATTCAATATCACAGTGTAGTAGAGCAAAGATGTATAGCAGCGCTCATATTTGTTACTATGAGTGGACAATCAGACTTAGGATCAAGCTGAGGACTTCCAAAATGCTAAATCTCGCTGTTTTCTCGGCAAGTAGACTCCAGCTAGTGGCAGAAACTTCTGTTCAACAATGCATCGAGCAATACAAACATCCACAGAGGAAAGCAGTGCTAGGAGAGACCTGCTAGGAGTTTGCATAGCCTAATCCGTGGCAGAGGAGCTCACACTGTGCATATTAACTTTATTCTGCACATGATGTATAGTAGCAGAAAAAGTAAGTAACTTCTTTCTTCTGATGTGTGCCTGTGGAACAAAAGCATGGTTTGGTAAATCTGCGTCTTTGGCAATTCAATAATAGTAGCTCCTCACCAGTCTTTGCTTATCCTATAGTTTGAGCAAACAGTGCAAAGTTCTGTGCTTGCAGTCTGTTCTGAACAACTCACCTGGCCACAGCTTATCTCCTGGAGCAGTCTCGTGCAGAGGAGCTGGACAAGATTCTGGTGGGGCATTGCAATGGATCACCAACTCAGTCCGATGGGAGCTTGCTTCATGAATAACAAAGAAAAAAGAACATTCTGGAATGGCTTTAGTGTTTCAGTGTAGTGTTTCATTCATAGAACTGAAGCTTTAAGAGGTACAGCCCTTTGTTTTGCCACAAAATTGCTGACTAAAATTTTATTTACATATGTCTGCTACCTTGCATATAACTCCAGGTAGAATACATTCCACTGAGTATTCCTTTTAATTTCAAGACCTACACTACCTGTCTAAAAAGTTATTTTACACCATTTAGAAAAACCATTATCATATCTAGCCCCACAAAGTAATGAAACCACATAGTTCCCTGTCGTGTGCTGGATCGTACTGAAAACTGCTTGTCAAGCCTCACTCAAGATCAACCAGCACATATTTGTACCACTGGATTATTATGTGTCCAGGTTCATTGCTAGTAGAAGGGTGTAATGAAGACAGATGTGATTAAAATGTTTCCTTTCTGGAATATTATGAAATTAAAATGTTAAATATTCTTGTCATAATTATTAATTTTTTCAGTAGATAAGATTTTATTCGATTGTATCACTAGGTTACCATGCAGGTTCCTTAGTCACAAGTGCATGTAACCAGATTCCTGTAACTATCAAAAAAGTACTCTCCACATAGGAGGGAACAAAATACCATCTTAGTTATCTAAGTGATATACAATATAGAAATAGTATCATAAATACTGTGATCCATTTTTATGCTACTGTTTAAAAAAAGGACATTTTCAGCAATGTTGTATTGAGAGTTATTCCTATGAATTATTCTCCAAATCTCTATGCTAAATGATAATATTGTTCCTGGTAGAACTGACTTTATACACTTGAATGCTAACATTTGCAGTACATTTTCTCATTTATTTTTAAATCATGCTCAAATTAGTGATTAACTAAAATAGTTGTTCTTGTCAGTGGAGTATAAGGACAGTTAATAATTTATATTTTTCTGATTCCAGTGTGCAACAGTGTGAAAAAACTATTTTGTTGTGGATACAGGGGTAGATTTTACCCTTTTATGAGAACTTCTTGGCTATGGGAATGCTTATCTCTGAGAAAGAGAGCTGGAATTCTTCAGTGGGCAATGTATGAGTATTATCTGAGGCACCACTGAAAGTAAAAATAATTGAGCAGTCTCAATTGTGTCTAAGATTTGTATCAGCTGCTTTCCAAGCAAATTGTTAGGCCATATGGAACTGAGTATTATTACAGAACCGTGACTATTAATTTATTAATTGAGCTTCTGTTACATGATTGAGAAGTATGTTGCTACAAATAAGCTGAAACAGAAATTTGGCTAGATTCCTAAAATGGTAAATTCATGCTGAATGTAAGCATCACGGCTACTTCAGTTATGATTTCAGAGCCTGTTGTCTTCTAATATTTTGGGGCCATTTCCCTTTTTCCTGCAGTAAGCTTCCTGCTTTTGTATAAAGATCAGCAATATGACTGTAAGTTTAGACCTGGTGACTGCAGGGGCAAATCAATGCTCCGTCCTCCCCACTACCATTCCCTGCTGCAATATACTAAGGATAATTTATCAAGCATCCATTTTCATGGTAGTAGTTGATAGACATTAAAACAATAGAAGAAGGACATTAGAATGTTGTAGCAAGTCCAGAGAGGGGCCACAAGGACGATCAGAGGGCTGGAAAATCTCTGCTATGAAGATAGGTTGAGGGAGCTGGAGGAGTTCAGCTTGGAGAAGAGAAGGCTTGAGGAAGATCATATAATAGCCTTCCAGTACCTGAAGGGGGCCTACGGCAAATCTGGGGGACATATTTTTTAGGGACTCAAAAATCCACCTGATTATGCCCTCATAAAAGGCCATCAGGTTGGTCAAGCATAACTTTCCTTTGATGAAGCCATGCTGACTGTCCATAGTGACGCTGTGTCTAGACACAGTGTGAAGGACAAATTGTTCCATCACCTTTCCT
>JAOXOE010000874.1:14332964-14362297 GCA_028565055.1 Phoeniculus purpureus | reverse complement strand
CTTGCCCTTCTTGAAGACTGGAGTGACATTGGCTCTCCTCCAGTCCTCAGGCACCTCTCCTGTCTGCCATGATTTGGCAAAGATTATAGATATCAATTTGCTGAACTCAGTGCGTGGTTATAACATCAAATCACTCCACCAGCATTATCTGTGGTCATTTCTCCTAGACACTAAAAATGAGAGCTTAGTGATTACAGAGCCTGTGAGAATTGCTTTCACTAACTTTCAGAGGTTTTTGTCTTTAGTGTATATGTGTGTGTCTAATTTTTCACTTTTCATTTTGTATGGATTGAGTGTTCTCTCATACCCTTCCCACCTCAGAGAAGCTAATGGCAGAAAGCTAAGATGTAAGGCTTTGCTGAAACACTGGAAAAGAAGAAACGCGATCAGTTGCAAAGACAACCTTGCATGGGGTAATTTAGTACACACTCAAAAGGATTCCTACTTGCTTAATCACTGTGTTAGTGAGTATTGCAGTCGTGTGACCACAAGAAAAGATAGAACTAAAGGAAAAAGAAAGAATCTGAGAAGGAATGAAGAGAGGAATGACTAAAACGTTAGTTCATTAATATTTTGGGGTAAACTCTGTCTGCCTCTCCACAGCTGTCTAGATCAACGAGGCAAACTGATGAGAGTCAGCTTTTGCGCAGCTTTTACACAACCTCCTGCCAATTAATTCCTATTCTCACATGAAGTAAAATATCTGCAAGACTACAGGGTAAAACTGAGAAATCAAAGAATATAACACAATTTATCAGACATAGGTTTTTCTCAAGTACTACTGAATAGGATTAACCGGGATCTTCACAGTGAGGGTGACGGAGCACTGGAACAAGCTGCCCAGGGTGGGTTGTGGAGTCTCCTTCTCTGTAGACGTTTAAAACCCACCTGGATGTGTTCCTGTGCGACTTGGTCTGGGTCATCGTGCTCTGGCAGGGGGATTGCACTAGATGATCTTTCGAGGTCCCTTCCAATTCCTAAACGTTCTGTGATTCTGCGATTCTGTGATTTGCCTTGGAAATTACTCAGAATTGTATGGTTTGGTACCAGCACAGCTTTTTATCTAGAAAGCTGGAGGAGAAAATTGGTTTGACCTTTTTTTTTTTATCTCAAAGAGGTTTTTTTTTTTCTTTTGTGTTGCTTTATTGTTGTTTCTTGCCTGGGTTTTGGTTTGGATTGGGTTCTTTTGGGGGGATTGCATATATATTTTTAATTTGCAGTGTCTGGAAATAGAAAAGGATCCCAATTTGCTAGTACTCATTCAAGTATCAGAAAATGACATAATATGCAAGTGGCAGCAGGGAGTACAAATTTAGATATGTGTCAGATGGTAATACAATGACTAACCCAAGATAGCTCAGAGATGAATGGGCTGAGTTTGGCATATTCCTTGGGTGTTTGCTTTCCTTTCTTCTGCTTCAAGACAAAATTTCCCCTTGTGGCTAAACACAGGGTAATAATGAAATAATATCCTCATTTTTGTAATCCTTCTGTGGGTAGAGTTTTCCAGAATGGAAAGGAGGAGGAAATCATATGCGAGAAATGGAAAGACCAAATGATCAAAAAGTGTTTCTAACAAAGCAAAGTTACTTTCGTGCAGCATGAGTTCTGAAAATACCGGCAGGCGATTACCCAGTCTATTATAGGCCACTGCATATTGGGTGGCAGCTACTGAACTGTTGGCTTCAACTTGTCTGGATAGAGCTGTACCTTAATTTTTCTTCCCCTTTCTGTTAATGGGAAGAACAGCAGCTGGGAGGAACATTTGCTGTGAGGAGAGCGTGGACTGCATTAAGGATCAACATTTAAGCAGAACATTTCAATAGGGATGCAGAAGCCATTTAGAGTTCAGCTGTGAACATGTTCAAGCTTGTTTAAAACTGAGCCTCTTAGAATGCCTCTGCAAAAAGCTGAGAAATACTGGAAATTAAGCTTGCATTTACCTTTCAAGCAGAAGCTCATAAAAACACAGTAAGAATATCATTTGTTTGCTTATTTTGAGAAATACTTGGTGTAATTTTGGAAACACCAAAATTTAGTGACAAATACTTGTGTGTAGTTCTGTACGCTTCAGACTTTGAAACTGAGTCTCATATCCTCTTGTGGAGATGGAATACTGACATATTTTTCAAGAAACATTTATTAGATCAGTCATGAGCTCCTGGAGATCTTAAAAAAAAAAGAAGTCATATAGATATATGAGAAACAAATTTGAATCAAAATTCTTAAGAAAAGCTAAGATTGAACAACACTACACATTTATAAATGCAGAAATTTAAGTAACTGTGTGGTGCTGATCATTGCAGCTTAAATTATAATGAGCCTAATCTCCAAATACTTAAAAAAATTTGGAGTTTAGGTCTGAGTTATCTCAATAATTTTTTTCAGATACTTAATTAGTTCGTCCATAAAACTTTCTTGTTTTATTGCTTCAGTTCTGTCTGAAATCTAATGATTTTACTGCCTGGCAGTTGTAGCAACACTTTTCTGTTCAGCAGTCCTGATGAATTTGATTGCCATGGATTTATCTAACTAGTTTCTGGTATTCACAGATCCCCAGGTCAAAGAATTTCACTACTCACCTATGTATTATTTGTATTCATGTGCTTTAAATTAATGACCTGTTAAGTTCATCTGATGCCGTTGGATCTTGTGTTCTGAGAAGCAGTAACTGCATTTTCTCTGCCTTCTCTGTCTTTCAGAAGTGGTTATACCACCTATCACACCTGATCATCCTCTTTTCCAGACTAAAGCACCATGGTTTATCTTATTTCCCATCTCATGGAAGCTGCTTCACATCTTCAACTGTATTTGTAATCCTGCCTAGTACTTTTGCTGCTTTTGTTCAGCCACTTTTTGAGATGAACATAACCATGTGCATCCAAGATTTCTGATGCTTTTGAAACAGCCGGGCTGCTTATCAGTTTCTGAAGTGACCTTGATTATATTTGGTACTGTATGAGACCTTTCTCATTAGTTCAGATTTGGGAAGGAAACAGATTGAGTTCTGAATTTCCTCTGCCAATCTAAGTAAAAAAGGATTGGTAAGGGACTTCAATTGCACTTGTGGCACAAGTTGGTGCTGCAGAGGTGATGGTTACTGTCTTGTCATATATGCCTGTGTTCACACATTCAAAACCCCCCGAGCAGCTTCATACATTATAATTCTAGAAGAGGAAGTGTACACCTCCCTTGGTCCTTACCACAAACGAAGAAACCACTTCCCTCACACATAGATATTTCCACATTAAAACAGAGACAGAAAAAGCTGACTTCTGATTCAGGTGACCAAAACAACCCCAGCTCTAATCTTTTTACCAGACCCTGTGAATTTCACCAAACCATAGAATCAGTTTGAATGGAAAAGTCCTTTAAGACCATGGAATCCCAGTGCTGTTCAGCCAGCACTGGTAGGTCAGCACTAAACCTTGAGCGCCATATACATGTCCATTAAATACTTTCAGGAATGGTGACTCCTTCACTACCCTGAGCAAAAGGAAATTTTTCCTCATGTCCAAAAAAAACCTTTCCTGGCATGACCTTCTCTGGACATGTTCAGACACCGTGATATCCTTCTTGTAGTGAGGGGCCCAAACCAAAAACATGGTGTTGAACCTGCTGAACTCTCTAGTCCTGCTGAGAACATTTGCTCTTACATCAACTGTTTGTCTCATCTAGGAAGCGTGGATGACGAGAGAAGCCAAGTGTTTGACCAGATTGCCAGTCTGTCCTGCCTCCCTCCCTCCCTGTATGCAGATTAGTTTTCAGCCAAGGAGATATATATATATATCTATCTATATCTGCAGAGGAACATTATCACAGAAATCCTCCCAGTGGGAACAGTATTAGAACAAAGTTTCTGATTCAGAGGACAAAGATCTCAAGAAACTCAGGCACCTGCAATAGTAGTCAGGCTGTCTAATTCCATTGCAATTATCTTTCAGGTACACTGGGTGCATGCAGTCAGGCACACAAGGGAACAGGTACACTAGTCCTGGGAACTCAAACACTAGTACAAAAGCACTTGTGGCAGCACAATTAGTAAGACTGGTAACTCAGACTTTCTCACTTATGAATGTAGTGTGGTTAGTGCTAGATAAATTATTAAAAAATTGCCAGATAAATTGCTTACTGGATATAATCACCATTTTGCTGGTTGAACATCTGTTCCTCCAATGTGCTCCAAAAGGGATTATTTGAGTGAAGTCTGACTCTTCTACTGAACTTTCTTTAATGATTAACTTCAGTGTAATTCACTCCCTCAGGAATTTTGTGCTTTAATGCTGCTACCATGCAAATGATAGGAAAAAGCTCTGTCCTTTGCCAGACGATGGGTGTCATCAAGTCTAGGTGTCCTGTCCGGCCATTTCTGTTCAGTCATGTTTAAAAATGTTAGTAAATAAATCAGAAATAATTTCAAGAAAAAAATGGACCAAGCAAACCAGATCTGAAGTAGCTTTTATTTCTGAGTGGATAAAGTACAATTATGAGAACACCACTGCGGTCTGGTTTCTGTGTCATGTTCAGATCTGGTTTGGTTTGGTTTCCTGTTCTAAGCTATATCTGTTCAAAGCAGGTTTGTGCGTACTGCAGTTGCATGAGATGCTTTCTCCTGGCAGCAAAATCCTTCCAGACCTTGGTCCTTTAGAATACAAAGCTAGACCCACTAGGCCTAGGAATGTATAGATCTAAAAGTACTTCTGATGTGGTTGCCACTTCTGGAGCTGTAATATTCAGTGAAGAACCAAGAAATCAAACTGCTTAGAAAAAAGCACCAGCTATCCCGTTACCTGCCTCAGCCTAAGCCAGCTCATTTTTCATGCAGCTTAAGGCTTCATACTGTACACATAGAGTAACGGCTGAAGCAGAGCTGAGAACTCCAACTTCCCTTGTCTTTGGTGAGTGCCATAATGACTGGGCACCATAATCAGCTTTCTTTATCCCAATGAATATTTTTTCATATGAAGTAAACCCACCAGCAGATTGAAGCTAACCCTTTAGTCTGGTGGGAAAAGCATTCCCCTAGGATGACTTCAGCCATGGCTCACTGGAGGCTCTCCTAGACCTCATGTGTGCTAAGTACTTCTATTTCTAATCAACTGTTGGCTAACAGGTAATCCTGCTTTTAATGCTGAACTTTGAAAAAGTCATGCTGAATCCACAATGCTTTCTTTTCGTATCAAACAAGTCACTTATTTCTTTTTTAATGAGGATAGTCCTAGCAGAACTATTATTGATCACTGCTAGTATGTGCATGCTGAGCCTTAAATTCCTAGTGTCTTCAAGGTTCATGGCTAGATTAGTTTCTAGGAGAGGATGGAGAATGACAGTATCTTGTTGATGAGAGAGCCATTTATCTGACTCAAGAATGTAGCCTTGGACTACCAAATGCAAAAGCACTAACAAATACATCAACATAAATAACCAGATTGCTAAAGATGTTTGGCTGGAAAAACTTGCCCTTAATGATCTGCAGTGCAAAATTGAAAAGATAAGTAAATCTGAGGTTTTAGATGAACATAGAAGGTTCCACATAAATATGAGAAGGAACTTCTTTACAGTGAGGGTGACAGAGCACCAGAACAGGCTGCCCAGGGGAGTTGTGGAGTCTCCTTGACTGGAGATGTTTAAGACCCGCCTGGATGTGTTCCTGTGCGACTTGGTCTAGGTGATCCTGCTGTGTCAGGGGGATTGGACTAGACGATCTTTTGAGGTCCCTTCCAATCCTTAATGATTCTATGATTATGTGAATAGATGAGCTAGTAATGAATAATCTTGCCATATCCGCCTTGACTCTTCCCTTGCATTCAAGCAGATAGCTCAGGAAACTGTCTCACTGAAAATGGGTAGCTCAGGAAGATATTGGAAGAAAGGCTTTTTCTTCCAGGTCTTACGGGCCTTTTCTCTGAGTGGAAGCCAGATCTCAAAGCTTCAAAGTGCTGGTTGTCAAGGGCTGGAATACTAAGCACCTCAAGGTGCTTTTCACCAATTTTATATCATTGTCAAGGGACAAATGAAATCGAAAAATGGGGTTAGTGTGTCATTTTGAAATGAGAACTGTATGTTTTGACACACCCTAGCTAAGAAGCTGATTTCATTCTCAATTAGTCAGCTTGTCTTCAGACCTGAGGCCATGTTGCTGTTGTGTTCAGCTAAGAAATGTCAGGTGAGACCAGCTGTGCCTGCAAGTATTGTAGTCACAGCATCTACAGCACAGACATGCTGAGGAGACCTGGTCATTTCCATTGTTACAGATGTTCTGAAACTAAAGGGGAGAAACCTGATCATTTAATTGTCACAGCTAATCACCGTCTCAAGTAAAAGGAGAGTCCTAAATCATGCTAGCAGAGGTATGTGACACAAAAGGAAGATTCTTGTGAAAAAAAATTATACCAAGACTTTAATACCAATCCCTTTCCCTTCCTCTCTGCTCTCGTCCTTTGAAAATGGATGTCACACACAGCTGGCCAGAAGAGCGCACATGCACCTAAAGTGACTTATTCTGGCCACACCCCTCTGGACCCCATGTGGCCCAGCCTGATAAGAAGTGTTTTCCTCACTGGAGAACCACAGACTAGACTTTGCTTATCTGGACCTGCCAAGATTACAGTGGGAAGCGGAAAGAACACAACAAGATGTCAGTTTTAGTAATAGTTACTGGTAATGAAGTTTAAGACATTTTGAAACATCAATATCATTAAACTGTGTGCATTTGTACACCACTTGGGCTGTTTTTTTTAAAATTCCTCTCATCATCTCTGAAATTCTCACAGGACAGCTGCAGGGGGGTTTTACTTACCTGCTCGGTCAGTCTGTCTTCACTTTGGAGTATTGTTCTTTTTTTCCAGAAAACTACAGCATCTACCATAAAGAGGTGCAATGCCAGGAACCCATTCTGAGGATACCGTCACATGTCCTGGGGGCTCTTGGTGTTCACTGGTTGCTTGATGGTTCGTGGCTTTCTTGTTTCCAATGTCTGTAAGAGTAGAGCAGCAGCTGTTTGCATGTCATCTTCTCTTTCATCTGAAGTCTCCTGAAGCTTTCATAGAAATGATTCTATGATTCAGTTTAGTTGGCAGGGGTAGAAGCAGGAAGTACATCATAGAGTGCACGATCAGTCTTGCACTCGACTGCTGTTCATTGGAAAGATGCAAATAAAGAGGAATTGGAAGGGACTTCGAAAGATTATCTAGTCCAATCCCCCTGCCACAGCAGGATCACCCAGACCACATCCATATTGTTTTCTAGAAGTTCTAAGCACCTGCAACACAGGCTTTAAGATGAAAGTACTTTCTCCACAGTAAGTTACTACCAAATCACAGAATCAGTCAGGGCTGGAAGGGACCACAGGATCATCCAGTTCCAATCCCCCTGCCATGGGCAGGGGCATCCCACCCTAGATCAGGCTGGCCAGAGCCTCATCCAGCCTGGCCTTAAACACCTCCAGGGACTCTTCTCAGCAGAGCCCTCTCTGTTGAAAGGTTTGGTTTAACTGGGGTAGATAGGCATACACGCCTGCATCCAAAACATATTGGCAGAGAAGCTCACAGTATCCAGGCATTTATAGTTTATCTGGGTCTCCTCTGCTGGGAGCCAGGCGTCACAGCTCCAAGGATGATATGACCCAGCATCTTTTTGAAGCCATCTGATACCTCTACAATTATTATGAAATACTCAAATTCTATAAACCAGATAACGTCCAGCTCCAAATTAATTCTCCCTTATCATTAGATGACCTTTGGAGGTCCCTTCCAACCCTGTGATTCTATGATTATGTTTAAGAGCAGAAGACACTGCTGCTGGTATTGGAAAGATTAGAACTGATTTCCCTGTTACCTTGACAGGCTTGAGAAGTGGCTCCATGTGAATTTCTGAATGAAATATAAGGCCAAATGCAAGGTCCTGCACCTGAGTCAGGGCAATTCTTGCTATGAATACAGGTTGGGGAATGAAGGGGTTGAGAAAAACCCTGTGGAGAAGGACTTGGGAGTAATGGTAGATGAAAAGATGGACATGACCCAGCAATGCATACTCATAGACCAGAAGGTCAGCTGTATCCTAGGCTGTATCAAAAGATGCATGGCCAGAGGCAGAAGAAGGTGATTCTGCCCCTCTAATCTGCCCTGGTGAGACCTCACCTGGATTACTGTGTCAAGCTCTGGGGTCCTCGACACAAGACAGCCATGGCCCTGTTCGAGCAGGTCCAGAGGAGTCCTGTGCCACAAAGTCAGATCAGAGGGCTGGAGTCAATATTTAAAGAGGACCTATAAGAAAAACGGGACAGTCTTAGTAGAGCTGATTGTGGTAATACGAGGGTAATGGTTTTAAACTAAAAAAGGATAGATTTGAACTAGAAGTAGGGAAGACCTTTTTTTAGAATTAGAACATGTTGCCCAGAGAGGCAGTAGAAATCTCATTCCTGGAAATACTCAGGTTGAGGCTGGACAGGGATCCAAGTGACCTGATGTAGTTAAAGGTGCCCCTCCTCATTTCAGGGTCATTAGACTAGATAACCTTTAAAGGTTTCCAACCAAAGCACTCTGTGATTCATTGTAAAATCAACAAGGAAGAGACTGAGTTTGCCTAACCTTAGCCACTTTAAGGTTGCATGTCTTACCACATCCCAAGAATAGTGTCCAAAGTAGGTGGGGTGGGTGAATCACCCCGTGTTACTGCCTGGGTCTCTCTCTGAAGAGAGCATTGCCAGATGGCTTTTATTACAAGCTTTTCCTTTAGGTGCTTAAAATTAGATGAGATGAATCCCACCTCACTGTCTTCCTAAAACGAAAGTGCTGCAAACTGCATCAGCATGCAAACAGCAGCTGTTTTTAAGTGGCGGCCTTACCCAACAGAATAGAACTGCACGCATGGGTTTCACAGGGAAGACGGAAGGCACGTGAAACACCAGCATGGTGTTGCAGGTGTCATTACCACTTCACCTCTGCTTTCTGGTACAGCATGGCTGGCTCCAGCTCTGACAGCTTCCTGCTTTGCATTCTTCTCATATTTCTACTTTGCTCTCTTTAGTTGTCTACCCTAAATCAGCCTTAGAACAGACAAGCTGCTAGGACCTGCTACACCTACCTTTTGGGTAGGTAAACACTAAGCCACATTCCCTGGAGTGCAGTGACAGGCCTGAGGGCGCAAAAAAGCTATCATCAGTATGAAGCTCTACCATGGGTACTGTACAGACAGGTGTGATGCACCAACCTGTCACACAAACCAGGCACGTTAGGCTGCAATAAGGTTAATAAATTGTTGACTCAGGGCGTGTTTGTTTCATCTAACACCCTGTGGGCAGAGGAAACGGCCTCAGGTTGTGTATGGGGAAGTTTAGGCTAGACATTGGGAAAAACTTCCTACTGAAAGGGTCACTGGGTGTAGGAACAGGCTGCCCAGGAAAGCAGTTGAACTGCCATCCCCGGATGTGTTTAAAAGACGTGTAGATATGGAGCTTAGGAACATGGTTTAGTGATGGAATGGTACAGTTCGAATCACAGAACTACGGAATCTCTTTGACTAGAGAAGACGTTTAAGATCATCAGGTCCAACCTTCAACCCAGAACTACCAGGTTGTCACTAAAATATGTCCCAATGAGGCCTACATGTTGTTTAAATATCTCCAGCACTGCCCTGGGAAGCCTGTTCCAATGTTTCATAACCCTTTTAGTGAAGAAATTCTTCCCTCATACCCAGCCTAATCCTCTCCAGTGCAACTTCCAGCCATTTCCTCTGGTCATATTGCTTGCCACCAGGGAGAAGAGGCTGTTCCCCTCCTCACTCCAAACTCCTTGCAGGTAGTTGTAGAGAGTTATAAGGTCTCCCTTCAGCCTTCTTTACCCCAGATTAAACAACCCCAGTTCCCTCAGCTGCTCCTCACAGGACTTGTGCTCCAGACCCTTCAAGAACCTCATCGCCCTTCTCTGGACATGCTCCTGCACTTCAATGTCTTTTTTGTAGTATTTTGCATTCAAAGTGTGGCTTCCTGAGTGCTGAATACAGCAGGATGATCACCTCCCTACTCCTGCTGGCCATATTATTTCTGATACAAGCCAGGATGCCTTTGGCCTTCTTGACCGTCTGGGCACTCAACATGAGCTGGCTCATGTTCACTTGACTATCAACCAGTATCGCCAGGTTCTTTTCCACTGTGGATCTTTCCAGCCATATATCCCCAAGTCTGTAGCTTACCATGCGATTGTTTTGACCCAAGTGCAGGACCCAGCAGTTAACCTTGACCTGTCAATACAACCTATCTAGATCCTGCTGTAAAGCTTCCTTACCCTCCAGCGGGTCAATACATCCCCCTACCTTGACACTATCTGCAAACTTACTGAGGGTGCACTCAAACGTCTCATCCAGGTTGTTAAAAAAGACACGAAAGGATTTAAATCCATTCATCATTCCATTCACTCTGGGCCCAGCCATCCAGACAGTGTTTAATCAAGTGCAGCCTCTACTTATCCAAGCCTTGAGCCATAAATTCCTGAAGAAGAATTCTGTGGGGAACAGGCTCAAAGGCTTCACTAGAGTCCAAGTAGACACTGTAGACAGCCCTTCCCTCATCCACTAGGTAGGTCATCCTGAGAAGGAGATCACGTTAGTCAGGCAAGACCCGCCTTTCATAAATGCGGGCCGACTCAGTCTGATTACCCGATTGTCCTCTACGTCCCTTCTGATGGCACTCAAGATGAACTGCTCCATAAGCTTCCCTGGCACTAAGGTCACACTGAGAGGCCTGTAGTTCTTTCTGGCCCCTCTTGTGGATGGGTGTCACGTTTGCTAATCTCCAGTCAAGTGGGACCGCACCAGTTAGCCAGGACTGTTGGAGAGTTGCCTGGTGAGCACCTCCGCAGCTCTCAGCACCCTTGGGTGGATCCCACCTGGGCCTATATACTTGTGTACGTCTATGTGGCACAACAGGTCACAGATAGTTTCCTCTTGGATTATGGGGGCTGCATTCTGCTTCCCACCCCAGTCTTCCAGTTCAGGGGGCTGGACACTCAGAAAGCAACTTACACTGCTGGCAAAGACTGGGGCACAGTAGGCACTTAGTAGCTCAACCTGTCAGTTGCCTTTGGTCACCAGGTTTCCTTCTACATCCAGCAGAGGATGGTTGGGCTCAATGATCGTAATGACAAATTTGCTTAAGTACTTTGGCTAATGGCAACAATTAAAAAAAAAAAAGAGTAACCCAGCAACCCTCACAGAGTGTTTGTTTTACATCAAGTACAAGATTTGTGGTAAAATGAAGTGAACAAGGGAGACAGTAAACAGAGGAAATACAGAGGAGGACATTCTCTCAGTTATGAATTCACTGTCTTTCTTTCCAAGCAATAACCTTCTAACGAGGTAGGAATACAAGACACACAACAGTGAAATGACAACCTGAATTAACCGTATTCACGTCTGGTTTTGTCAATACTCCTTGTTCAAAGACTCGAGGATGGCAGGGTTTAGATTCCTTTGTGTGCCACCTGTTAAATTTTTCTACCAGCAATATTTGCACAAGTTTAGATCCATGCCTTAACTCCTCTTTCTCTGGTATGCAAAGGTAATTTCTTTGTAGACAAAACGATGGTACAGGAGGCGTCCCTGTAATGCTTTCCTGGCTGGACACATGGCCTGGCACAGCCACGGACAAAAACTGCTTTTTCAAAGAACAGTCAGGATGTTGGCGGTTATCTGATCTGTTCAGAGCACTGCTGAAGTGCTGCTCCACGCAAAGATTATCCAAAGTTTGATTAGTGGCTGCTCGATTGATAAGTTGTTTACCCAGGACGTCCCTACAGAGTTTCTATTTTTGCTGGTTCACGTATGCGAGGACGTATGTCCTCAAAGGGATTAATCAGCAAGAGCTACCAGAGCCACGTCCTCAATACCAGTCCAACGGTTCCTATTTCTTGTTGTTTCAGAGATGACAGGAAAGTCCTGGTGTCTTTTGTACAGCCCATGTTAGACAGGAAGCGTATCTGACCCTGCTCCCCACATGGTGCTCTGCAAGGAAAGCAGAACTGCTTAATTTTAGCCTTCTTTGCAGCCAGAGACACTGACAGGACATGGCTGACCAGACCTCACTGCCACCTCCTTAGATCTCAGTGAGGACCTCACCCCCACCATTTTGTCTGTCTGCCTCCACACGAAGCCACCCACAGGCATCTGCTCAGGCTCTGCTTGCCCCACTACTTTCCATGTTTGCTTTACAGGGACCTCTGCCTGCTACAGCCACCCTTGCTCATCAGCCAGTCCTTGCAGATGCTTTAAAGTGGACCCAGTTGGTTTGTCTGAGGAAGCTGTTGCATGAGTGGCACAGAAGCCCATGTGCTGGGTGTGGTGTACTGGGGCTGAGGGGAAGAGATATCTCTTCAGCGAAGCCCAGAGAAGGTAACGGTTGAGAAGTTTTAAAATCTTCTCTTTGCTTCTTGGCTTCACAGCTCAGAATTCTGTGTGAATTCTGTATTTGTGTGAAGTAACTCGCACACGACTTCACACCAGTCAAGTGGCTTTGGAAGGAAAATACCCCACCCCACTTGCAAGCGTTCCCCAGCCTTGAAGTATCATACCCACTTGCAGGTGCACAAAGTGGGTTTTCATATTTCAAATAAATATGACCATCACACTTCAGCAAGAAAGCAGAGAGGGAAAGTGGAGGTGGTTAATCTACAGACAGCAAAACCAGAATTACATTCTCACAAAAAGTTTTTCCATTCTGCAAGAGTGATTTCTACACAACTCATGATACAGGCAAGAAATCTGCCAGTCCAGAGAATTCTCCAGACTGTGCTCAGCCATCTGTGCAAATTTGTGTTGCTCAATATGGGTTCAGAGAATGGGAATGAGAAAAAGTTGGTGTCTGTCTAAAAGAATCAGCTTACTGAGAAAAACTGCAACAGGTGTGGTCATTGGGGATGTCGTCCCACTTCTTATGAAACAGGCTAAAAATATAGTAACAGCCTTTAATCTGTATTTCTTATAAGAACCTCTGAAGGCCACTGACATGCTGGATCACTAAAAATTATTCCAACCCTGTGCTACCTCAGTCATGGATGTGATGTGACTACCGTGAGCAAGATGCAGACAGATTTTGTAATGGAAACCTGGGAGAAAATAGTATCTTTCTGCTTCCAGAGTGGCTGTCTGATCTCACCTGAGAACCTCTCCTGAGGCAAGGTATGGATGGCCTCAAAAACGTCAGATTCTACATACCAATAATGACAGGAAAAAAACCGATGCTCAGAACTAGTCTTGCCCAATCCTTTCCTCACTTCCTTCTCCTTCTTCATTCTCACATTCATTTTCACAATTAGATGTAGCCATGAAGCTGGTAAATGACTTCCAGCTACTAAGGCTAACAAGGCGGCTTCACAGAAATCAGTAACAAAACTTATATTGATTTCAGAAGCAACAGAACTGCATCTGCAGTGTAGAAGGCAGATCAGAGATCATGAGTACTGAACTGCTTTTGTGAGAGCGCGAGACGAGCAGCACTGTCACTTTTGCACTGACTGACACGAGACTATTCTTTGGAGCTACGCATCTTCTCCACTCAGTTCAATATTCACTGAATATGCTGAAATTATTTTCTCCCTAGTTCCCCCTAATAATATGAGCATTTAAGTCTCATTTTCAAAACAGGCCACATACAGAAATGAAGAGTTAGGCAAGGATGCTGGTACACAGACATCTCAGTATTTGCAGAAGCCTCGACAAGTGAAATGTGGTTTCAAAACAACCTTTATTCTGCTTGAAGACTTATTACAATTTGAAAAGCAACTTAAAAACAAGACAGCTCCATCACTCTACAGCTTGAACAAAATTTCAAGCAGACATGTTTTCACTGTTGCCTTGTAAAGGCAATTTACAACCCA
The DNA here is from genome assembly GCA_028565055.1 of Phoeniculus purpureus. Lineage (NCBI taxonomy): Eukaryota > Metazoa > Chordata > Aves > Bucerotiformes > Phoeniculidae > Phoeniculus > Phoeniculus purpureus. Next base: position 14,348,429 of record JAOXOE010000874.1, on the reverse strand, counting down.
CTTTACCCTCTGCCTCCTCAAAGATCATTGTAAAACAAAGTAACCGCAATGTTTTAAAGACATTTAACAGAACAGACCTTTATTTTTAAAAACAAGAATAAAAAAAAATAGCAGCATCTTGGGCAGCTAATGCAATCTCATTAGGACAAGTGCAATGTAATGTTATCAACTACTCCCATAGTCCAGTTTAGTCTTCAACTGCAGTAAATACAAAACTACTCCTCATAAAATGCTGCATTTTAGAAACTTGTCCCATGGGAGGCATTGTGCTCTGAGCTGCCCACTTCCAAAGTGACCCTGAAAAAAAAAACAGCATCAGGATTCACTTTCCCAACTTAATACCATGCATAGCAAAAGCACTGTGTGAAAATCGACAGAAGCTTTCCTCATTAGAAGCATCTGAGTGTTTTCCCAAGCATTACTTCATTGCCAATTACAAGACAAAGCCACTTCTTCACTACAGAACAGTTGACATCAAACAGAAAATTTGAAGATTTGTTTCACAGATTGCTTGACGAGATTTCTTAGATAACTGAACCGTACAGACAAGCTTTTTTTATCTTTATTTTTAAAGAAAATATCCAACAACACAGAAACTCAGTTTTCTAACTGTATCTGAAAACATGCTGTACCCACAAAGATCTAGTTTACATGTGTGTGTCTGCTTAAACAAAGTACATGATACCACATACTGAATTCAGCAAAATGACCATGTTTGGTGGAAACGCACCAATACTGGCATCTAGTCATATATAAACACAAGAGTGCACACATACGCACAGATGGGCATCCCCGACCCTCCAAATTCAAACATAAACTTAAGGAAATTAGAAACTCCTAATTATGCTTGTGGGTTTTGGTTCCCTGTGTTATTGTCTGGTACCTTTCAAAGGCTTTGTGAAAAGTATTGTTGAGCGCAGTGTAACTCAGGGGCATAAAAAATAAAATAAAAAATATCCCCAAACAAAGAAAACAAACAACAACAAAAAAAAACCCAACCCAAACCCAAACCATATCCCACCCTTGGATTGTATTAGATGGAAAAACTACACGTCAATAAAATACAGAAAAGCACCATGTCTCTTCAGTTACATCCACGATTTTTTTTCTGTATTTGCGAGTCTGTTTGAGGCTGAATCAGAACTGGAGTGAACAATATGGTACACTGAGGACAAACAACTCTGCAGTGAATAGGGCCTTTGGCAGGACTTAGCTCTATGCATTAAGGAGGCAGGGAAATGCGGAGGCCACACAATACATAAGTACCAAAAAAACCCCACTCATGCCAGTTTGAGGGCGTAAGTGATCCTTGCAAATTGCACAGACCCTGTGTAGGCAGAATATCCCCATAAGAAGCCCTAAGCACTCATCCCCATAACATAGTGCTTATTTCTCATTGTTGCTTGTGCAAGAAAAGCAAGTGCTAAATTTGCACACACAATATTTTTTTTCTCTGTTACAACCACAAATGAAGAGAAGTTGTACAGCACGACAGGAACAAATGGTACTCCATACTGAGCTGAGCATGCTAAGACTATGGCCCACCGACACAGCAAAGGTTTTCTTAATATGAGGAAAATTAGATCAAAACGCCTTATCTACAATAACATTTCTTGACAAACGCTACATGAAACATCGATCCAGATTACATAGAGTTTGCTTACAGAGAAAAAAATACAATTTTACTCTTAAAATATTTAACATTCAAAAATTAATATGCCCAAAGAATATCTTAGATTGCTACAAGTGGTAAGTTGTTGTATATTGAAATAACTGTAACTTCAAGCCCAGTAGTATAACTGGCATGCTAGAGAAATTGTTGGTGCTTCTCATAGTGAAAAACCAGTTATTAGTAAGTTCAATTTACTAATGGTCCTACAGGCCTGAAAAGTGTGTGGGATGAGGAAGGGAAGGGATGAAAACTGATTTTCTGTTCAGAAAAAATACTCAGAGTGACTTTGTAAGTGGTTACTATCCTTAAACATTAACATTGGTTGAATCTTGTCTCCTGATATATAAATTCTAGTAAGAAAATACATCTCTAGGAAAGCAAAGACAACCCACCAAAAATACCAAAACAGCACAAAATCAAAAGCCTTACAGCCTCAGAAATGAAGAAAAAATTGTAAAAATTAAAAGATAATATAAATAATATAATAGAAAAACTACTGGAGACTAGCAAATTTCTTAATATTTCCAAGAGATTAACAAACACTGTATACTTTGAATTAAAACACATGTATCTCTTGTTTTAGAGCTATTATGAGATAACTCTATGGGTCTTACTTTTGATTACATGTGCAACTCTCTTTACTACTCTTGCATTTACACCTTAGGGGAAGAATACGTTCACTCAGTCAAAACTTTTTCAAGATTTCTTGAACTTCATTGCTTTATCAATCCACAACGTGTGGATTTACGCAGTGGTCAAGGCAGTAAATAACCACTGCAAACCACCCATAGTGAATTGCCCCAAAAATTCCAGGTAAATTTGCTTCAGTGGGATTCATATGCATTTGTTTCCTTTAACTAAATTATAATTCTGTAAATCCCAGGTTCCTGAATTTACAGAAGTGTTTGCTTTGATACTGCCTCAGCCTATAAATTTAAGAAATAAATCAAAAATGTTAAGTATGATCACCAAATAATAACTTTCAAAACAGACATTTTCTAGTGTTACTTATCTCTGTGTTGCATCCAAATGTTCTCAGTAAAGGTGGGAGCTTTTTTTTTTTCATAACATTAACACAAAAAAAACCCTAGGCAACTGATTAGAGAAACTTTCTTCCTTCATATGAAATGAAAATACCTTTATATGCTGACAGAAATCCTGCCACAGTAGGTCAAGAAGTCTTTTAATTACTCTGAAGAGTGGATTCATTGTGATATCCAAACTGCCTATCTCAGAAGCCAAATTTCTCCTGTTTTTCCCACAAACACTATCAGAGAAAGATATGTAATTTTTAGTCTTCCAAACACAATCACGACAGAAGTTCAAAACGCTTCAAGAAGCAAACATGGCATGGTACCGTATCCTAAAGATATCTCTGAAACAATGCGTTGGACTCAGTGATATTTTGTCATGTTCACGTGGTTTTTTTTTATTGAATAAAGCAGCTTTGAAGCTTATCAGGCACTGCCCAACAAAACATGTAGTCAAAAAAAAAAAAACCTTCTGAAATTTTGAGCTAGTAGCTCAATATTCTATACAAAAGAAAACTGTAAAATATTTCATAGTTTTAATTCTGAAGCCAATTCTTGTTGGCTTCCTGTACATTAAAAAAAACAAACCTTAGAACAAACAAATAACAAAATGAGTAACCAAGAGTAACCGGCAGGAAAACTACTCTCAGGCAGAAGAAAGGAAGGAAACAGAAGACACAGAAATAAGAAAAACAAGCTTAACTTGTAGATATGCTTCAAAGAACACTACAGCCTAAAGAAAATACAGTACTGCATAGCATGGTCTAAGAAGTCTGCTTTCAGCAAATGGAAAAGGGGAAAAAGAGAAGCAGTTTGGTATTGATAGTTTCCATCATGATTTAGCCATCCAATACTATGTACATTATCACATATGGTATGCCATCGAAAGTCCTGTTCTCTTCAGTTTTAAATATATTCTTAAAACAGGATTTTTAAATGTCTGAACAAAACACTTCCTGGCACTTTGCTACTACCATTACTCTGAACAACATACTGTAACTGAAGTCCTTTTAAAGTGTCTCTTAGAAACAAAAGTGCCATTCCGCTACATATCATTCAAAAGAAACCAAAGAATCCACAATGCTGTGTGTCTGGATCCACCAAGTGTAGCAACATCAAATCCAAGCCAATCCAGGTTGTGACCATGAAATTCCAATAACCAAATGACAAAGACCTCTAATACCTTGTGTCTGGAGAATCCAATGTCCTAGCTGGTAAAGCTTCAGAAGTGGTCGTAAACAAGCACCATGGTTAAAGGCCTCTATGTCCCTGCATGGAGATCAGGTCTGGATTTCTCTCTTTTGTGTTTTTTTTGTCTTAATTAAAAAAAACAAAAGCGCTTCAGGTTAGAAACATACATTCACAGCTTAATACTGTGATCTCTCTCACTGCAGTTGTGAAGGAAAGCTCTAGTCCAATCTGAAGAGAAATAGCTTTGATACTGCAGCTCAAATTCTTGAGTAAGGCTGAAGTGAGCCTTTTCTCTCCAGAGGCCTCAATGTTGTCAAATCTTTTCTTTAGGAAAAAAACAAACAACCCAGGATATTAAGATCTTCATCGCCTCTGCTGCGCATATACAGGGTAGGCTAATGTGACATTGAGCGAGTCATTGTGCTGCACAAGTGATGTGTGTTGATAATGTAGCACCAGTTCTTTGAGCGAGTTGTACAAGTTATATGGCTCTGCAAATCCATACCCAGTAGGTGTTTTGTTTATCACACAGTGCTTGACTTCACCATCCACCCTAAAGAGGAAAAGAAAGCAGTCAGTTTTTCAGTTTGTCAGAACTGTAAGGTTAAGCTAGGAAATAAGGCATTGGCAATAAACCTTAAGATGCTAGTCACTAATGGTAAAAGCCTAGGTTTAACCCAAATTCCTAGATGCTGTGGTTAGCAAATGCACAGAAAAGAATGCATCTGTGCCTTGGCTTCCCTTCTTCTGCATAAGGCTAATCTATGCGATTTGCACAGGTTTGAGCTGAGTTGGATACACAGCAGCAACAAGGATGGCCTCACGACCTGTTGGTCTTCTTCTAAGCCTAAACGATCCAATAGGATCCATGTATATGCAAGTGTCTGTCACTGGCTCAAGGTACATGCCTCAAATGCTGGTTACACTATCCACAGATTATAGTACGTACACAACAGAGCAGGCATAGCAGCCTTGTTTGCTGCTCTCTCGAACAAGGAATGTTCCATCTCGCTTTCCCCGCAGCAGATTTTCAGCTTGGCTTCGATTGATATTTCCTACATTCCATGTTCTCTCATCATGATGGGGCAAGTCCTCATCATCTTCTACCATAGAGTATTGGCTGTTGAAACAGGATGAAATGTGTTAACAGGGAGCCTTTGTCGTAAAATTAGGGATATAAACTGCAAAATACAGCACTGCTCAAACCAGGAGATAATAAAACAAGTTTTGGGGTTTGTTTCTTTAAAAACCATGTAAATCAGAACATCCTTTTAGGATTCCTTTTCAGAATCTGCTGCAAACACTTCAGTACTCTTACTGTTGCTCACCATTTTGGTAAATACCAAACCCAACAAAATCAATACTCTCTGAGTCATCTTCATTTGCAAAGATCACTACGCTTGGTCAGCAGTGAAAAATCATGCAATGTATCAACCACAGCAGCTGCTTGGAAAAGTTATGAGTAGTTGTACAGGTAGACAGATTATCATCTATAGCAGAGATGGCTTTGTGGAAAGGGTAGAATTGAATAGTCCTCTGTCACCTTATAACCAGATTATGAGGGGCCCATATTACATAGAGCCTTCTCTATCAAAAGAGCGACCAACTATAAAGCTGGTTCAGAGTTACAGAGAACTGTTTGAGCTGAAGCCCACCATAATAAATGGTTCAGTTGTGCGGACATTACTTTACACATTCTACAGTTCCAGAGCATTCCACTCCCCCAGCAGCCTGCACTAATGTGCTCTTCTGCATTTCTGCTCCACCTGTAGTCACTTCGTGTTTGACTAATGTATTTATTTGCTCTGTAATAGGCTTTTAATCAGTTTTCCATAGTCTAAGAAAACATGATTTCTCATTCATGCACAGTTCTGTCTTTCTGAAGATTCCTGAAGTAGTCTACACAAGTTACCAATCTCACACAGAATTCAGTTTTGCAGATGAGGAGTTCTTTTATTTCAGACAACACTCTCTCTAGGTCCATCTGACCATTATACTCCTTTGTCCCGCATGATATTCAAATGCATGGAGCAGTGGCTCTATTTTCAAACAGCACCTTCAGAAAGTGACTGTTTTTCCTGAGGCTTATTATACTGCTCTTTTGGCATTACAATTTTAGAAAAAAGGTTATATGCTGAAAGTTTCATTTTTTAACAGAAACCTGAGCGCTTACCACAATCAATGGCAAGAACAGTCACAAAGTAAGAGATAGGGAAGCATCTTCATTAAACTGTTTCACTTACTATTTTGATGTTACACTAGAAGCACGGACTGATTTGTTCTTTGTCTACTGTGTAAGTGATGAAAGTACTACTGGAAACAGGTGTCCATGTGTTCCCCACCTTTGAGCTGTGCTAGGATTGAGTAAACAGTATGGCTTCCAAATACAAAGGCCATTTTTATACTGTTCTTCTACAGGTGTAGCCACAGCAGAGTTGCACAACTTCCAGGATAACAGGAGGAGATTCAATAAACCAAGCCAAATTAAAACAGATGTGGACAAGGGCAGAACGTAAATCCACCTAACAGTCACCGTCAATCTGGTGCTTTTGCTGTATGTTCAGCCAGACAGTGTAAAAGGCATGCAAAAGAAACTAGATAGCCAGGAAATGTTCATATGAACACTACTCAGACCAATTTGTTTTTCTGCTTTTTCATTCTTCACTGTCACTACACATTTGATACTATTTGTGGCTTGCCTTTGTTAAAATTTGTACTATATTCTCACCACCCTGGTGCTTTTTTCCTTTTCAACTAGGAATGAACTGAAATGTTCATCAGGCAAACCCTTGTCAGAAAGTGCAAGAAAATTAATTGCTTGAAAATACTATCCTACCATTTCCTGCAAAAACTAAATGAACTACAAAGGACCACTCTTCAGCATGTATGATTTAATAATCTCCAAAAGCAATGTGATATACTGATGTGTGAATATCACTATACCAGACAGCACCACAGCACCAAGCCCTGAAATTTGTAAAAAGTCTGCCCATGCCTAAGAAACATTCTAAACAATTTATCCATCCATATGACATCTCTATAAGATCCTAATACTGTAATATATTCATTTCGCTAGTAAGACTAAAGACACAGGTTATATTCCGGAGCTTTGCTATAGTAACTTCATTATGCATTTCCTTGACTAATGGAGAGTCCTCTGTGATACTGGCCCTACGTAGGCTGCCACGTTTTAACTGTGCATTGTTACTGAAGACCTACATGTGAGACTTTCTCTGTGTAGTCCAAGAATTAAATATGCTTTAACTCACTTTTGCAGAAAAATTATTTAAGATACCAGAAATACTTAAATTTTTTAATACTCACTCTTCTGTATTTTCATTCCCAAGCCATTCATTGAGCTTCTTTTGCCGAACACCTTTCTGAGTCAGCCACCTGCACAACAATTGGAAATAAAATTAAGTTCTAGTCACAGAAGCTGGAAATCTCTAAAAAAATTATTTTGTTAAGTCATAATGATACTCACATCAAGTACTGATCTCTTGTCTTCCTCAGCTGTATCAGGTCTGGTTTGATGCTGTTCATACGCTTGTCTATCTCTCTATACTCAGCTGCTTGCTTCTTTAAATCCTCTTCTAATCGACGCCTGCTGTCCACAATTTCACTTATTCGAGACTTCAGTTTTTCGTAGTTGTGCATAATTCTGAATGGAATAGTGTGATAGGTTACATTCTGATGATGTCTTATTCACAACTTTGTATTCTACCGTTCAGCAGAGTAGACAATTAAAAGAACAGATTATTTTTCTATATGTGTCGATGGATTTTGCAAGTTCACATCTACCTCATTTCACAACTTCAAACTTGCTTTAGTTTTAGGCAGATCTATGCCTGGCATTATTTCTTCCTTCAAAATTGCACAATTTGAAATACAAATACAAATACTGACCTTTGTATTTCTTTTTCATTTCCTTCCCTTTTAAACTTTTCAATGTATTCCTTACTGTATCTTTCTTGTGTCTGGCACTGCTCTTCAAATATTTTTATTGTTTCATTAAAAGCTTCAATAGCTGTTCTTTTCATTTGAATTTCCTGAAAATACATTAATTGTTATTACAGTCATTATCAGACATAGGGGATGATTTATTGCCTTGTGTCACAGAAACACTTCAGTACATCGTTAAAGAAGACTTCAACATTCCTTTTATCAGAATGCATTCTGTCTGCAGAGCCTCACAAGACAGACAGAACAGGCCTGTGCTAAAGGCTACCATGGTAAGCCTTTCCATTATAAGGTTTTCCAGGAAATAAAACCATCTAGAAAAAAAAAGCTGAGGTGGATTTTTTTTTTTTGTATAAGTAAGTTTCAATTGTTATTAGGGCCATAAAGTGACGCACTTTGCCCTTTGTACCAACTCATGTTCTTAGACGTACATCCAGCTTTCTGAAATGAAAGTTTTAAGATGTTGTCCTGGACAGGTCTCAAGAAGTCATCTAGTCCATCCTCCTGCCCCAATGATAGCTAGTTGATAGCCAAGTCTTTTAAGTAACTTTTTCAAGTTATGTGCACTTCTCTGCTTTTCTTCAATTATTTTTCGGTGCCTTACCTACACATTTTAAGGAGCAATCTTGGCTCTGCACCTATAAAGCTGCACTTACTTACTGTCACTTCCAAAGCTTTTCAATATTATTATTCTAGATCTATGTCAGTCTTCCATTTACCCACTGGTTTTAAACCGAGCTCACCTGAGATGTTCTTGTGTAGTCTTCATAGAGTCTGTCATATTCTCGGCTCTTTTCTTGAAACTGAGTATTATATTCATGTAATTTTTTTCCCACTGCTTCTATGCTGTCCTCTTTTACAACTTGATCCTGGAATGATGAGCAGAAGGAAATACATTCTTTAAAAAAACAATTATACTGCACATATTTTCAATAGAACTGCTTTAAAATACCTAGATAGTTACATGATAAATGTAACTTTCATAAACACAGAGACTTCATACACTATATACACAATATGCAAATGAAAAATTAATGACAAAAAGCAATTTTGCATTGAAGTGTTCTGGTTTATACTGAAAATTACACGTTTCATCATTAATGAATGGGATATTTATTAAAGCTTTTATTTTTTAATACTGTATCTGCAGTATTTAAAGACATTTATATGCAAACTGTGGAGCTGTTTTTAAACAAAGAATCAATTTTATACCCATTTTGTTCTTTCAAATATTAGCAAAGCTCAAGTTATTCGTGAATAATAACTCCCCAGTCTACATTAATTTCTCTGTATAAAGTGAAACACAAAGAAGATAGACCAAGTTACCTGCTGGTACTTAGATACTGGATACAGCAGCTTGACATCCAGTTTAGGATTGTATTGGGCTAGAGATTCATTCCGGTAGTGGTTTATTAGCTCAACCACAGAGTTGAAAGTTAATGGGTCAGAAAAGCCATATTTTCCATCTCGATGAAATATTTTGATTAATTTGTTGTTTCCTCCTTTTCTGCAAATAAAATTTGTTGAAAAATTAAGCATGCTTAAGTATGATTTCCTAAAGAACACTGTATTTGAAATGCAGTATTGCATTTCAGTGTCAAGTATTACAAAGCCAGCATCACTAATCTTACCTTAGTGTAAGTGTGTAGTCTCCATGCATTTTGGTTGAAGCATCTCGTACCAAAAAGGTACCATCAGCAGTGTCTCGAAGCTTCTCATTTACTTCCTCTCTAAAATGAATGCAAAAGTAACCAATTATTTCAGGTACTTCTCTCATTTATCATAGGATCATAGGATGTTAGGGGTTGGAAGGGACCCAAGAGATCATCGAGTCCAACCCCCCTGCCGGAGCAGGACAAAACTATCTAACACTTTATCCACTCATTGTGCTCCAAATTCTTTAGTTTTAAATTAAGAGGGTTTCATATTCATATGGAACATTATTAAACAGCTTATTTAACGTTGCTGTAGAAAAGCTGGGACATAGAAATGGTATATTCTATGTCTTCTCACTGCTGGACAAAATATTCATGTAGAGGTCTTTCTGCTTGTTCATACAAGCCTGCACAATTGGAGCAGCCAGTGCGGGTGTAACATACCTATATATAGCACAGTTTAAAACGTTGCTAATATATGGCACTTGTTAGTCTGGCTTGTTAACTACTGTGCCTACAGCTGATGTTCTGGATTGAAGACAAGAAGCAAATTGTTAGTTCTTGGTGTTGCACTTTCACGCCAACATGTTCACAGGACTGTCTTAAAGTAACAGAAAAATCATTTCACGCATGGCACTCTAAGTGACTGCCACTAACTTTTTAGTTATCTTTGGAATAAAGCCAACTGTAACATGTTTGGGTTGAAGATATCCTAAACCAGCTAACAGAATTGTAATTTTTCTATATTTAATAGTAATACATACATATAAAAGCTTATACCAAGAACACAAAGTCAAACATAATAAGTACATTACTTGAGCTGGCTTACCTTGAGATTTCTCCCCAGTACCATTCAGCATCTTGTAATGACATGTTGTTATTCATGCCGTTGTTAGTCACAGTATTAGGTTTTGGTGGCTTAGGAGGCAATGCTGCACATGAAAGGTAAAAAAAAAAAATAATTTTATTATAACTCACTGAAAACCTGAGCCCATATTCCTTGAAATTACACATTACTACATGAATAAGAAAGAAAAGTAGTTACAAAGCCAAGTTTTCAGCCACTAACAGTCTTTGAAAAACATTAGAGGAATGAAGACACTTAAACGAAAAAAACGTAATTAAACAAGAAAGATGTACTGTTTCAACCAAGTCTTTAACTCTTGCAATAGTGTATCTTAAAGAAAACCTAACACCATATGTGTGTCCTCCCCCTGCAAAGGAAACATTTGAGAAAAAGAAAATCCGAAGTTTACTTCTACCTTCTTCCACTATCTTGAGGTGAATATAAACCATAACACATGCAAAATTTAACTTTTTTTTCCTCTTATGTAATGAAATTAGAGGAATGTTGCTGCGTTGTCACCTAGAAGCTGAGTAATAACAGATGCAAATCCACAGCAATACAGTGTATTTTAAGAATAAGAAACAGCTTTTTGTGATCCTCAGCATTCTGTGAGATGATCTCTGAAAAAACCCACTTTAAGAAACCCATCTGTGACCCAAATATCCTGTGTTAATCTCAGTATTCTATAGAACAAATTCTGTTCCAAATACCAGGACTGATTAAAAACCACATCCCCCTTCTCTCAATGTCAAAGCTGCATATGTATACCAGTGGTTGCCAGAGAAGATACTGCAGCACTCCTGACTTAGTAGCAAGGAGGACTACATTGGAATCAAGATTAAAAATCAGCCCAGCTCTTGTAGTTCTCCAGTAAGTACATAATTTATTATGGAAGTCCCTGTCTGGTACGTATATTATGACTAGCTGTGAAAAATGTTGTTTCTGAAGTTGCAATAAATATCAAGATGGCATAGTATTTTTATATAATACAAAACAATATGAGTGACTAGAGAAGATTTTTAAAGTTGCAATGAATATCAAGATGCATAGCACTTTTATATTCTATGAAAAAATGATGCAGTATAAGGTTTTCCAGGCTTTAAAATCTGTTTTTCTTCAAAGCAAAGATTTGCAATCACTACTTCAGAAAATAGAAGTTTTACTACTGTAAACGTGATTTAGTCACAGTGTGGAACAGAGATAGCAAAAATAATGATAAAAGAAATGCAAAATTTGTAAGGTGTAACAGTAGAACTAGAACTACATCCGACAGAACAAAATAAAACCAGAAACAGGTCAATTCAGTAACAATTGAGAAAAGTACTTCTACAAGTTTAGATTCAAATCACTACAACCATACACTAAAACATGGTTTCATTCCAATTTATGAAAAAAAGCAACAAAACTATTTGTATCAATGACAAAGTACAGAAATCCTATACATCCACTAGTAATTTTTCAGCAGTAATTGTAAAGACCAAAATGAATTAAGTCTTCTATAATAAGACTGTAATTTTACCTGGTGGATCCATTTCTATGTAAAACATCAAGTCTGTGCCGCAATTTATATCTGTCTTAGGATATTCTATATCCAGTTCTTCCATACTCCAAACAGTATTGTACATTTGTATGAGTTTCACTGAGTAAGCTCAGATACATAAAAGAGTCAGGCTCTCTTTGTAATGGTGTCTTGGAATTCATTTTAAAACCTATAAGGGGCTGCACTGCAACCTATTACATCATAATCCTCAGCCAATCATGTCAAAATAATGTCACCAGACCACTCCTGTTTCATCATTTTGTTCTACACTAATCTTAAAACAATTTCAGCTTCAGAAAGAAACTACATGTAGCAAGACTGCAGCATAAACCCAGCATTACAAACAAAAGGAGCGAGTGGGCTCTCCTCGCTCATGCTCCCGGCTTCTTTTCCCGACTTTGCAGCATGGTACAGTCCAATCTTGGCAGGATGACAAAAGGCTGATATGCTGCAGCACGTAGCTGTTACACACACGCGCACACAGCACGCGCGCACTCACACACACACAGGGGGCAGCTCCCTTCAGAAGCAGGTTGATCACATCTCAGTTGCACCCTCCTGTTTGGATGCCCAAAAGTTTACAATTCGAAGTTTTAAAAGGCTTTTGTACCTACTGCACATGAGAAAGATGCAGAAGGGAAAAGCACACAACTTGTGTGTGTATGCATCCATTACACACTCATTTTACGTGTACACACACACAGAGACACATGCATCGCCGCTAATGAAATATAGATTATGTTTTGAAACTGAGCAGATATCTATTATTTTAATGTGCACACAGATCTGCTATACCAAACGTGCTTACTGATGAGATGTCTCCCCCCTGCTTAACATCCTACATTAAAACATAATTGATCTAAATTAACTCATCTTACAATCTAAAAGCTAAAAATTGTAATCTTACATTCATCAGACTTGCTTAAACCATGGAGAAAGCCAAAACTGAAGGAAATACTGTAAAGTGATTCTGCTAAACATAAAAAGCCAATCTGTCAGGACAAAACAAGATGCAGTCTGCTTTTTCACGTTGTTTCTCCACACTGTTGTCACTGAGATATTTATCAGATTGTTTTTAAAAGCAAGAATCTTTGTTAGTGTTTCCATCCTCACTTGACTTTATGTCATCGGTATCCTCCTGTCATATACAAATACTCATCTCAAGTCCCCTCTAGTTGCTGACTGCAACCCTCTTCAGACCTCTTATAAGAAACATGCACAGAGTAGACTATTAATTCCAGAGCAGAATGCTATGTAAAGCAATGTGAATGCATTATACTTGCTATAATCTATAGGGGCAGAAAACCAGATACCAAAAATAACCATGACAAAGTGTAGTTGTAGCAACTATCTGTGTCGACATCATAAGAAATCCTTGAGTGCAATGTGCTTTATCTCACAAATATTCATTAAATATACAACACAGTTTATGTTCTTCTCAAATAATTCACATACATCTACCCAACATGCCGTGCCTCTCAGCAGCTGAGCCCTTCAAGACAAACACTAACATATAGGAACATGTCTGCAGTACCAACAGCTACAAAAAAAAACCCCCCATGCTACTTTGTTTTGTGTGTAAGTAAGTTTAAATTCATTCTGAAGTACACTCTCCCCTCCTTTTTTAGGTAGACATGCTCCAAAGATTCCTTCCATTTCCAAAATGAAATAAGATACTTAAGATCATCCCAGACACAAGTCTAAACACTGAACTTCGAGGTTTAGCCCACCTGCTACCCAAACAGTTGAGTTACCAAGGTAATAATTTAAATTAAGTTCTTAATATTTCCTGCAGACTACATGGCTGCATTTAGGTCTCATTGGAGGGTTAGCAAGATTTTTTTATTCCTGATTTTTTATTTTTCCTGAAAAAAATTACAGTAGTGCCCAAATTCTGGACTGCTCACACTGGTATAATCAGGTTAGCGCTCAGCTCAGACCAGCCTAGCTTGCAAGGAAGACAAGATAGGAGGCAGATACCCAGCTCCCCATTCCCTATAGAACCTGAAGAGGTACTGAGATACTTTACTTTCATTCATGCATCTTAAAACCATGAATGTTTTGTATGGTAATCAGTTATAGTACAACACTTCCACACAAGATGATGAAGAAAACACACAGAGAAACTCAAAATAACTTACTTTGTAAATTATGCATCACAAACGCTTGCCCTTGTAATATAGCTTGAAAATACAATCTGACAACCTGAAAACTTAATTGCTTTCTTCATACAAAAATCTTGCTTGGAAAATTGCAGGAAACCTTCTTGTGCAAGGAAGCTTCTCTGAAGTAATGAAGAAAAAAACCAGTCTGGAAAAAATATTGCTCTCCTTTCCAAGCTATGTTTCATAAGAATCCCTAAAAGAGCTGTAACATCAGTGGAGAGAATACAAGCCTTCTCTTTCTTCTTAACTGCTTAAAGCTCTGTGCTCTGCAGAGGGTATCCACTTACTCTGGTTCATCACCACAAAGTGAACCTGACTTTAGTACTGTGGAAAAAAAAAAAACCACCACCCTTGGTAGCTTGCACGTCTCTCTCAGATAAAGATCTCAGTTTCATGATTAACTTGGGCAGGTTCAAATATTTGCTGAGCCAGGGATTTCAGGTGGGGGAGGGGGAGCCAGATTCAAAGTAAAAGTTGTCATGAGCTAACAAGTGGCCAATGCAGGGCTAACTGTCTCATTTTATCTAAGTAAATAATAATTTAAATGGTAAATTTGTCATTACATGAGGCCTTAGTCTGTGTCACTGGCTGCTGAGTGCAGTATTAAAGTAAAGGAAGTCACCATTAACTTTCAAATAGAGGAAGTGGCTAACTAGCTGCAGGGAAAAAAAACCTAAACAACTAGAACCAAAATGTTCCTTGAGAAGAGCTGCATCTCTCAGAGTAGCCCTGTGCAAGCTGAATAGCCTGTGTGCAAGGAGCACATTAACTTCTACACATCACAGAATCACGGAATTATTGAGACTGGAAAAGATCTCTCATATCATCAAATCCAGCCATTCATACTTTATGCATTTTTTATCCATTTCCCATAAAGTGAAAAGAGGAGAATAACCAGTCAATATCCACTGTGTTTTCCAGCACTGTTCATTTTTTGAGCAAACAGGTGGGAAAGGAAGCAGTATAGGTCAAGTATATAATCCCTATCTTAGTGTTTGGTGGAGATCAGACTTGCTAAAGGACCAGAGTGCAATCTGAAAGTGTGCTTCCCTTCAGACGCTAACTTCTTTGCCAGCTACACATTTACAAGGAAGTAAATTCAAAGTGAAAGGAGAAGCAGACCACAAGACTTAACTCAGAGAAAGAATAGTTTAGTATTTTCTTCCCACTTGTTGGAAACAGTGAAAACTTTAATAGCTGTATTTCCTGAGATCTGCTTACCCTCCTTATGGCAGGAAAACAGCACTGTTTTCATCTCCTGAATGCTCCATCTACCCAAATTCTTCTATGCTACAATAGCCCACTTGTACGTAACAACAAAATCCTAAATATCTGCTATACATTTTTGATGTTTTATAGTTGATTGGCTAGCTTCACCTGTAACAACTCCTTGATTTTCTTGTT
>JAOXOE010000874.1:14314580-14332864 GCA_028565055.1 Phoeniculus purpureus | reverse complement strand
AGGTGGTTGAGGCCCCATCCCTGGAGGTGTTTAAGGCCAGGCTGGATGAGGCTCTGGCCAGCCTGATCTAGGTTGGGATGTCCCTGCTGATGGCAGGGGTATTGGACTGGATAATCTTTTGAGGTCCCTTCCAATCCCTAATGATTCTATGATTCAGTTTAGTTGGCAGGGGTAGAAGCAGGAAGTACATCATAGTGTGCACGATCAGTCTTGCACTCGACTGCTGTTCATTGGAAAGATGCAAATAAAGAGTAAATGAGGGAGAATTGTGGTTTTCTTACGGATTTTCTGTAAGCTGAGAAATTGGCTGATTTAATTTTGTAAGTTATTAAGCATAAATATTCTATTTATTCTTGTAACCCATTTTGTTTTTCTTCACAGATCTCGACGGTAGATGCAGAACTAGTTACTTGGGTAAGGCATTTTGATAAAAGAAAAGGTGAACTAGTCAACTTGTCGGCAGAGGCTTTCTGCCCAAGGGCACTTGACATAGATTGCGTGATACAAAGGAATAATTCAGAAATGACTCCGAACCCAGCACATGACTTGCACTGAACCTTTATTAGAAACCTCGTTAACTGTTTACATGCACAATTAAAAAACCTGTATCTCCGTTTGTCTTGAATATAGCGAGTTCAATTCTCCTTGAACTTTACTCACGAGACTCTGAGTTTAAACCAAGTAAAACAGATACACCTTTATTTGTAAAGCTGAGATGTTCTGGCAAGGGTGATTGAACCATAGAAGTTATTAGATGATAGTGTCCTTCTGCTCCAGCAAAAGAAATAATGAATTGGCTTACTCACTGACTAATTTGTCTTCAAATGTTGCATGGGAAGAGAATGTCTGTCCTGGGAGAACCAAGCTTTCTGGTGATAGGAAACAATCAGGGCAAGCTTGGTCAGAAAAAAAAAGGTGCAACACGAAGATTCAGCTCCTCTTTGAACTGATTGGGAAACCTTTGCCTTCTGCCCCATCTAACTTTTCAGTCAAGTGACATCATAGCACCTCTGACAGACTGTTTGCCTGTACGACAGCACACCCAGAGCAGTTTTCTTCTTCTGAGACAGAGAGGACAAAGCTCTGCTCTTAAGCATCTTCCCTGGGCCTGCTAGATCTACCCATGTTGCTACAAGGGCATGACTCACCCAAAAACATATCTTATGATCCATATTGTTCATGAGGGTCTCCACATGGTGTTGCAGCTGGCAAAGCTCATGTTAGTCTTTGCCACATTACAGCTCTGCTTCAGATGTGCTTCCCTTGTTCCTGTAGCACACAGAGAATGTCTCATTCACTATGCAGGTCCCATTAACAATAGTGACAGAACTTTTAATTTGGTTACAGGATATTTTGGGGTTTGGTACCAAAAAGTCTTCACGTATTAGGATAAGACTGCATGACTGATGATAGTTCCTTTTCCCCAGCTGTCCCATTCCTTGTTCTATGCCCATCTTCCTCTTAAACACTGCTTTGTTTGATATACCAGAGGTTCTTTCCAGGTTGTTTGTTCCCCAGCTACCTTAGGAGGAGGGTCCAGAAGTCCAGGCACTGCAGAGAGGAAGGCTGATATCCAGCCTTAGGTGCTCGCTTCCTCCTTTAGTCTTGTTTACCACACAGATGCAATGCTTACATTCAGACCTGGACAGGATGACCCTGCCCTCTTTTCTAGGGGAGTGTGGACTCCTTTGCCATGCAAAGCTCAGAGCCAGTCCTGCAGGGAAAGGGTGTCCTTGTGCCCCAGACTGAGGCTGTTCTTGGCCCTCTAGATGACTCTGCATTTATACCGTACACATGGTTTTGGGAGACAGGAGTCAGTCCCGTTATTAGATTATTCTCAAACCTAAGCTTTGGTTTTCTTTCATGATTCGAAATAATACACCAAAGTGGCAAAGAAGGCATACAGTGGGATGAGATTTGGCAAAGCTATAGCTGGTTTTGGTTTACTCTATTTTCATTACTGTGTGGTTTATTTGCTGGAAATCTTTTGAGTCTTTTGGAGAGGGAGTCATCCATTAGCAGTGACAGTCTTCATCCCTGGATTTCAGGAGCTATTTCTAGAGCTCTCAGTCACCAAGACAAACTCAGTTGTAAAACTACTACTTTTTGGTGCCTCCAGCTTGCTTTGGTGCAGCAGGGAGTTGTACTGCTGGGACGCAGCACTCAGGATATCTCAGGTATACCGCACTCAGAGATCACCACTATCATACACTAAGGAGAATCTGGGTATGGGGCCATCTGTCTCCTTAAAAAGGTGCAGCCACAGCCTTCTTGCTTTGCCTTTTCTGCTCATGAAATTTGGGCTGTAAACTTGGAAACACACTTCAATTTTGCAAAGATTACCTTTTGCTTCCAAACATTCTTAAGTGCTGAACAGGTTTTGCCTTTAGCTAAATTGCCAAAGCAGCTTTTTAGTTGGGTTGTGACTCAAAAGATCTGACATCTGTTCAACACACTGTCACTAAGTTCATCTGCTTCCATAAGGTGATCCTTCTTCTATCTGTAATGCAGTGGCTTGAACAAGCAGCAAGGTGGAATGATGCTTTTCTTGTTCAGTTGCAGAAGTTATCTTGGCCCCATAACCTGTTAAGAAGGAAGGCAGTGAGTGAAAAATACCAATAATGTCTGCGCATCTTCTGTGTAGCACTGGGGAGCAGGGAAAAAGAAATGAAAACTTCTAGAAAGTTCTAGCCAGTCCTGCAGCTAACTGGAGCATTAACAAGCTGAACTTTGAGTTTCTGAAACAAAAAAAGGAAAGCACGTATGTATGTATTTAGATGTATAGTGCACATTCGTATGCTTGTAATCATATCTGTAGGTTACAGTTGCACAGAGAGCTCAGAGTTACCTGTTTCCGTATATAAGTCTACATGTTCATAACCTGAAAATCATGCACAAGTATGTACTTTCTTATCTTGTTTAAAGAAAGAGTGAAGATTACTCCTAGTATGACAGAGGTCTTTCATGAAAAAACAAAGCACTAAATCAGATGACGTCTATCTCACCAACCTCACAATGAAGAACTTCCTTATACCTAATCTAAATCTATCCTCTTTCAGTTTAAAGCCATTACCCCTTGTCTGATCACTACTGGCCCCTGTAAAACTTCCAACCCTCACTTCCGCACTCCCCTGCTTTCTTTTAAGCCCCTTCAGATACTGGAAATCTACAGAAAAGGTCTTCCTATAGTTTTCTTTTTTCAAGGCTGAGTAAACCAAACTCCCTCAGCCTGTCCTCACAGGAAAGGTACTTCACAGAATCACAAAATCACAGAATATCAGGGATTGGAAGGGACCTTAAAAGAGCAGAATCACCTAGACCAAGTCTCACAGGAACATATTCAGGTGGGTTTTAAATGTCTCCAGAGAAGGACATTCCACAACCTCCCTGGGCAGCTCATTCCAGTGCTCTGTCTCCTTAACCGTGAAGAAGTTCCTTCCCATATTGATGTGGAACATCCTATGTTACAGCTGACATCCATCGATAGGACACCATTGGATGACACTGAGAAAAGCCTGGCTCCATCCTCCTGACACCTACCTTCACATATTTATAAATATTAATGAGGTCACCCCTCAGTCTCCATTTCTCCAAGATAAAGAGAACCAGCTTTCTCAGCCTTTCCTCATCAGAGAGGTGCTCCACTCCCTTACCATCTTGGCGGCTCTATGCTGGACTGTCTCCAGAATTTCTGTGTCCTTCTTGAACTGAGAGGTCCAAAACTGGACACAATACTCCAGATGCAGTCTCACCAGGGCAGAGCAGAGGGGAAGGAGAACCTGTCTTGATCTACTAACCACCCCACTTCTGATCCACCCCAGGACACCATTGGCCTTCTTGGACACAAGGGCACATTGCTGGCTCATGGTCATCCTGCTGGCCACCAGGAGCCCCAGGTCCCTTTCTCCTACACTGCTCTCCGACAGGTCATTTACCAACCAGTACTGGTTACCAACCAATACTGGTACCTACAGTTCTTCTTACCCTTGTTATACCTCATTAACTTTCTCTCTGCCCAGCTCTCCAGCCTGTCCAGGTCCTGCTGACAGCCTGCTGGGGTGTCGGCCACTTGTCCCAGCTTTGTGCCATCAACAAACTTGCTGACAGTGCACTCTAATCCCTTACCCAAGTCCTTATGAATAGACTGAATAGGACTGGTCCCAGTACTGACCCCTGGGGGACTCCACTATATGCAGACCTCCAGCTAGACTCTATTCCATTGACCATTACTCTCTGGCATCTATCCTGCAGCGAGTTCATGATCTACTTCACTACCCAATCATCCAGACCACACTGCCTCAGTTTGGCTGTGAGGATGTTGTGTGAGACTGTATCAAATGCTTTACTGAAGCCAAGATAGACCACATCCACTGCTTTGCTCTGCCATCATCTATCCACCTGGTTATGCCCTCATAAAAGGCTATCAGGTTGGTCAAGCATGACTTCCCTTTGGTGAAGCCATGCTGACTGTCCCTAATGATCCTCTTGTCCTTGATGTGACTAAAGACAATGTCAAGGATAAATTGTTCCATTGCCTTTCCTGGGATAGAGGTGAGGCTGACCAGTTTATAGTTACTCGGTTCCTCCTTTTTGTCCTTTTAGAAGATTGGAGTTACATGTGCTGTTCTACAGTCTCTAGGCACCTCTCCTGATCGCTATGACTTAGCAAAGATGATGGAGAGTGGCCTAGCAGTGACTTCTGCCATCTCACTTGGTACTCGTGGGTGCACCCCATCATGGATTTACGTACATCCAATTTGCTCAACTTATCCCTAACTCAATCCTCATCAACCAAGGCAAACTCCTCTTTTGTCTCAACTTCCTGTGGGGCCTCAGGGATTTGGGTCTACTTCCTCACCCACTTCTAGACCTACTCCAACAGCTCCATGGCCTTCTGGAGTTGGCTCTGGAGCTGGGTCCAATACTCCAGGTGGGATGTCACAAGAGCAGAGCAGAGAAGCAGAATCACATAGCTTGCCCTGCTGTCTGTGCTTATTTTAATGCAGTTTGCCTTCTGCACTGCACACATTATCAGCTCTTGTTGAGCACTCCCAAGTCCTTGTCTACAGGGTTGTAGTGAGTTGAATAATGACTTCACTTGGTCTTTTGGGTTGGTGCCTGCAATCTTAAGCACATTAACCAGCTCTTGGGTAAAATCTCCCAGAGAAACAAAAGAAAACCCCCAAACAAGTAAAATAAAGAAACAGAAACTGCATTACAATGCCATTATACACATTCTGAGAAAAATGGGAGAGAATTATTTACCGGTCTTTTGCTTCAGATGAGAGCTCTTGGGGAAAGGACTATACATTGCAACAAAAGGGGAACCAGCCCCGGAATACTTCAAACTCCAATCTCTCAGCATTCTGCCAAAGGTTTAAGAATCACAGGTCCTTTCCGCTTCTTTGGCATAAAGAGTCCAGCCAGCTGAAAACCAAACACCTCTCTGGACCTCTTTCTCCTGCTTACTGTAGCATTTCCAAGTTTCTCAGTCATAGCTATGACAAGGATTATTTCTCTCCTGTGGTCCAGTAAGTTAACATGGTGTTGATCAGAAGGTCAAGATGGCACCCGTAGGGAACACGACTGCATGGTCAAGATGACATCTGCAGGAGACACACTGCATGATCAAGATGGCGTCTGTGGTGGCAAATTGGAAGAAGCCCACCTCCTCTGGGGCCTTGGGGGCTTTCTTCTTTACAGTTAGTTCACCAACTCAGACATCTTCAAACAAACCGGCTTGCGATGATCAGCATAGCTCCACCGAGGTGACTCAGCAGCGGAAGAACGGGCACCAGCTGTCTCAATCTGTGCTCATGTGCTGCTTTGGCATAGTGTATTTATTTTATAAACTGTTTAATCTTATATAATATTGCTGGATTGATTACTGTGTGTTTCAGACTTGACTTTTCTGCCCTTTTCCTTTTGAAAACAATTTAGAAAATAGCCAGCCAAAATTATGCACAGCTCAGACCCAGAGTAGTGATACTTTTTGGGTCAGCTCCTCCCTACTCAGCAGTTTTATCTTGGTTTATCTAAAGTTTTTTTGAATGACTGTTGTCCACCTGGGTGGTTCATGACTGTACCCCTCCTGTGATGGATGATTCCAACTACTGGTTGACTGTGTTTCCTGGTGCATTGGTTCATGTCTGCATCCCGAGTCACACAGCCATTGGTCTCCATGCAGCCCAGACTAACCAAAAAAGCTGAGAAGCATTTTGCTTTGGAAGAATGTTGTAACTTCAAATAACCTTTCAAAATATTAATGAAACAGTATTTTTTATCAGAATCCACAATTTTGTATAGCGTGTATAGTGCTCAAGGCTTGAGAGTACTTAACGTCTGCTTTTGACAGGATCACATTTCTTATGATACCTGGTCTGTGGAAACTAGTGCAAATGGTTCCTCTAAGTTCTACCTAAACATGAGTTCTCTTCCTTTCCTTTCTTCACGCTACCTCTGTGATGTCCATTATCAAACACAGTTTAATCTTCCTGGGCATTTTGCTCAGCAGCTACATTTCCAGGACAGAAGACTTCAGAACCTCCTGACATCACCATTTACAAAACCCTGTGTGCTTGGCACTGCTTATATTCTGTGAGGCTGCTTACACACTGGGCAGACACTGGCTTTTGGTCATGTCTGTGTCCTTTTCCAGCAGCTTTCATGTCCTTGTTGTGCCTGTTTCTCTTATTTCCACCAGTCTGCCTCAACTTCAGTGAACACTGTCAAACGACATAAAACAGCTGTTTCAAATTTTTAAGTAAAAATACAACTGCTGTTGAGCAGCATGGCCACTGGGAAGCCCAAGTACTTTAGTCATTTTCTCTATGTCGTATTTCTTGACATTTTATTTCTTTCAGACTGACTATTTGGGTCTCTTCTCTTCAACATCTCTGTCAGTGATCTGGACAAATATATCAAGAGCAGTAAGTTTGCAGATGACAG
This sequence comes from Phoeniculus purpureus, assembly GCA_028565055.1. Taxonomy (NCBI): domain Eukaryota; kingdom Metazoa; phylum Chordata; class Aves; order Bucerotiformes; family Phoeniculidae; genus Phoeniculus; species Phoeniculus purpureus. The sequence goes on along the minus strand of JAOXOE010000874.1, from coordinate 14,325,916 downwards.
TGCAGGTCACTGGGCAGGTGCGTCAATCTGCTGGAAGGTAGTGAGACACTACAGAAGGATCTGGACAGACTGCATAGATGGCCTTGTGGCAAACTGTATGAGATTCAACAAGACCAAGTACTGGGTCCCACACTTGGGTCACAATAATAATGTAACAGGCTTGGGGAAGAGTGTCTGGAAAGCTTCCTAATGGAAAAGAACCTGGCAGTGTTGGTTGACAGCCAGCTGAATATGAGCCAGCAGTGTGTCCTCGTGTCCAATAAGGCAAATGGTCTCCTGGCCTGCATCAGAAATTATGTGGCCTACAGGAGCAGGGAACTGAATTTCTGTACCCCTGTACTGGGGGCCACACATCACATACCTGGCTCAGTTTTGGGCTCCTCTGTACAAAAAGGAGCAGTGAAGCTGGTGAAGGATCTAAAGAACAAGTCCTATGAGAAGTGGAACTGGAGTTTAGCCTGGAGAAAAGAAGACCAAAGGGTGACCTCTTTCAACTATCTGAAAAGAGGCTGTAGTGAGATGGGTGTCAGTCTGTTCTCCTAAGTGACAGGTCAAGAGGAAATGGTTTCAAGTTGTGCTAGGGAAGGGTTTTTTGGACGTTAGGAAATATTTCCTTACAGAAAAGGTTGCTAAACAAAGCTGACCAGGGCAGTACTGGAGACTATGATTCCTGGAGGTATTTAAAAGACATACATTTGGTGCTTAGAGAAATGATTTGGTGTCGCCCTTGGCAGTGCTGGCTGAATGGTTGGACCCTGTGACCTTAAAGGTCTCTTCCAACCAAAACATCTTTCTGTTTATCTATGATTCTTTCTACTGCTTTCTACTTTTTAAGTTCGTTTTTTAAGCTTAGAAGGACAAAGATCATTTTTTTTCTTCCTCTTTAGCATCTTGTTGATCATGGTGGACTTTGCTCAATAAGAACATAATAAGTTATTGTGTGATGGTGATGGGTTTGGATGTAATAACATACAATGATGTTAAACTGTGACACCCTGAAATAAGCATCATTATTTATGAAGCTTATTGGTAGTCTCTTATCCAAGTCAGAACAACCAGAATCAGTGATCAGATTCTATGCACCTGTCAGTACTTCAGTAGATGTCTTCTCAACTACAGAAAATAGACTTTTGCCTAACGGGATTCAGTTGCATACCTAATCTAATATCCCATCAGTATGCAAGCTGGCCTAAAGCAAAACATCCAGGTCACACTTCATTTTTGAGAGTATGTCTTCCTCTCATTCCTCTTGGCTGTAATATTTGTCCTGGTGTTACTATTTCTTTCTTTTCTTCACCTAGTCACAAGGATAAAAGCAAGCAAGGGTATTTTGGCATCTTTTCCATGCAATGCTGTGAATTACTTTGCTATAATCCTGTGTCTGTTTTGTACAAGAAACCAGTTGCTCTGATTCTGCTTGTGAGCACATACGAGGTTAGGAAAAACCCCAGTGATGGGAAGATTCAGTTATGGGCTCTCCAATAACATTCTGATGGAGTTAGAGTACAGTTCAGTCTCCTTCATCTTCATTAAGGAGTTCTATGGGAGTTAAAATTCACAAAAGAAAATGTTATTAGAGGGATGTAAATCCAGTATTTAATGAAATCAAGAATATCAGATCACTTTATATTGATGGAGAATGAAGAAGGGGAAGTAATCATGGTTTAACTTAGTGAAACACCTAGAAAGATCTAAATCACCGTATGGAATAACATTCAGTGGGTCCTCACCATGCTGTTGGAGGTAAATTTTTTGCAATGTAAGCCACCAGCTTAAATAAATGCTGCTGTAAACTGTATTGGTTGGCCACAGATTCTTCATAGAAGATGAAACACTGTTCTCTCCTGAATTTCAGGTTTATTAAAAGATTTCATCTTCTCCTGTGTAGTGTTTGCATCACAACACAAATCATCAGCTTGCTTTGACCCTGACACCATTTTATAGGTTTAATAATAATAAATCTATGTCCTGAAATAGTTTCTGCAGATTACAGCAATCAATCAAAATTCAGGGAGCCTTAAACCATTAATGTCATCGGCAACGATCCAGCACCCTGGGAATCCATCTAAATCAGCCATTATTACAGAAAATGCTCCTTAAGAGCCTTAAGATAAAGGTAGTATTTGGGAGCATAAATTGTAGTTCTATTTTTATCAGCCATTGAGGGATGGTTTTCATAGCAATTTTTTTGTATCAGTTTCGAACAAGACAAAGCCAGAACGATCCTTTCCTTTATCTCATGCAGCTCTTTTGGTTATTGTAATAGAAAAATAGAAGCAAACACACAGCAGATCGCTTTACTAGAGTGAAACTCAAGTATTTGTTATGTAAAGGAGGCCCGGATTTTTTGAAGGAAAGGGAAAGAGTGACCGTCACAAACCCTTGGTGCACTTTATGTTGAAACATTTCTATTTCAAGGTAACACTTCTAAGAGAAACAGTGCCCACCTTATTGGACTAAAGGGGTCTACATTATTGGCAATTTCACACTGGAGTATTGTGACATGGAAAAACAATGAAAGAGTTCAGGACAAAGCAATTACTTCTCTTTGTCTTAGAATTTTCTGTGGCCATCCATTAGCAGAGTACCTTAAAGTCTATGAGGTCTATACAGAGTATCTACATCTATAGTCTATCAATGTCCATAGTGATACATCGCAGAACTCAGATTTTTCTTCTTTTGTCAGTAATATTTTTTTACTTTCTGTGTGTTAAGGAGTTCTCTTTTTTTTAGTTTTCTTTTATCTGCTGTAGTCTCATTCACATGGGATTTTAAAATTATTTATCTTTGCTTAGCTGATTTGGTTGAAGGATGCTATTGAAACAGAAATGCCACATTATTTGGGGCAGGTCTTCTGAAAGTTTTGAATTCTGTCCTGCTGATTACTGTGCCTAAATGTGCCCTGACAGCTTGTTCTCCCCGAGTTGTGAACACACAACACGTGTCGAATACATCAACACAGGCTCTGTGATCAGCACTGTCCTGGGAATAGATAAAGATCAGAGACCTTTATCTATTATTATAGGTTATATAGATCAGAGATCTACCACTAGTGGAAATTCATTCAAGACTTCATTGAAGATGAGATCTGGCCTCACAAGTTTGCTAGAAGTTGTCTGATCCCCCAGCAGCCTAAACCAAATGGACAGTGGTGAAGAAGTCTGACATTCTCCAGCAATAGGTATCTCAGGAAGGATCCAGCCAGGGAGCTATAAAACATGTCAGTAAATAAAGTCAGAGGAAAAATATTTATGTTGTGTTGCCCCAGACAGGAACGTAAATCAACTACTCAGACTGTCTCTACCACAAGGCATCTCTGAAAAAGGAACAATCTCTTTTTCCGATGGCGTGATTTATCCACAGGTGCAGCCACTGTTCTGTTGCTCATGCCTTTTCTTTTTAATTCCTTCCCAAAATAGAGAAAACATAAACTGCATGGATTACTTTGAATTTTAATACCTAGGAAAAAAAACCAGAGAATAGAGACAAAACTGTTCTCAGGAAGTGTGTTGTGAGAGACTTGCTAAAAAGCGGTTTAAATATTGATCTGATTCAAAGGAAATGTATCCGTATTCAGCAGCCCATTCATTTCACGTTGAAAAGTGGAATATGTACAAGAAAAGTTCTCTGGTTCCCTACTTACAAAATGCACTCTAGTCACACTTGGTGTCTCTGTGTTTTTAGAACTGCTATAATACCCTGATAAGAGGTTAGCTGCTGTTCTGTACCTGAAATGTGACATTCATGGTTGTCTGATAGCAGATCAAACCAAGCTTCAGGTGTATCGAGAAAAGTATTTCCATACCTGACTTATTCCCAGTGAGAAACTTTGCTGCCTATCACCACAGAGGTCCCACCAGAAGTGTGTCAAGATTCTTTATACCGTAGAATCATAGAATGGCCTGGGTTGGAAAGATCATCTACTCCAACCTCCCTAACATGAGCTGCTCAACTAGACTTGATTGCTCAAGACAGTACCCAGCCTGGCCTTTAACACTTCCAGGGAGGGAACATCCACATCCTTTCTGGGCAATCTAATCCAGAGTCTCTCCACCCTTGCACTGAAGAACTTCTAAGATCTAGTCTAAACCTACTCTTCTTCAGTTTAAAACCTTTTTCTCTTGTTCTCTTGCTAAATACCGTTGTGAAAAGTCCATCTCCACCCTTCCTCTAGGTTCCCTTCTGATACGGGAAGGCAGCTTTAAGATGTCCTCAACAGTATTCTCTTCTCTCAGCTGAACAACCACAACCAACCCTCCTCCTATGCTCATAGCAAAGGCGCTCCAGCCCTTGGATCATTGCTACAACAGTTCTATGTCCGTACGTTGGGAGCTCCAGAACTGGATGCAGTACTCCAGGTAAGGTCTCACAAGGGTAGAATAGAGGGGGAGAATAATCTCTCTTGCTCTGCTGGCCACATTTGTCTTGATGCATCCTAGGATTCAGTTGGCTTTCTGGGCTGCAGAAGCACACTGCTGGCTCATGTTGAACTTCTAGTCAATCAACACCCCCAAGCCTTTCTCTTCATAGCTACTCTCAGCCCACTCTGCACCCAGCTTGCAGTTGTGCCTGGGATTGGCCCGCCAGATGCAGGAACTTGCACTTCGACTTGTTGAATGTCATGGAGTTCGCCCAGGTCCACTTCTCAAGCACATCAAGGCACCTCTGGATGGCCTCACTCCCCTCAAGTGAAGGGGTGCTTGAAGCTAGATTGTAGCCTGTGGAGTCTATGCAGTAGAGAGAGACAGGTGTAAGTGGAAAACAAACAGGCACTGTTCTTTCTCACGCGTTCTGTAAATTATAACAGAAGAATAATCTATGAAAATCATAAGGAGCATGCATCTAAATTACCTTCTCTTGTTTTCCCCTTCATCTCATAATTCCTAAAATGATACACTCGACCTTTTATGTGTTTTAAATTTGATAGCAGTGTCCTTCAAAAACACACAAGCAGTTGTGACCTTGACAATGTCAAATAATTTTATCTACCATTAGATGCCAGTCCTGCTCATTTAACTGATTTGCATTCGGGACTGCAGCTCTCCCTGAGCTAGGTGGCTGTTAATGGGGCCTGCTGCTGTGGCTGGTGATGCAATGAGCTATAAAAGCAACCTTTCATTTTAGCTTTTACTATGCAAGTAAAACCAGTTACTGTAAAAGCTGTTTGGGAAAATGGGTGATGAAGCCCATCAATTGAATAATGCAGCCCGTTCTGTGACTGAAACTTTGCTACAGGAATTGCAGTTAAAGCCTGAGAGTGGGGACCAAAAAGTCCCAAGGCCTTATTTTGGAGGTTGCTAACTACTGATTTAAAGGAGTAGGAGAATAAACAAAAGACATTATTATTAGGTTATTTCTAAGCTTCCAGAAGGTACTAAAGCAAGCAGTTTTCTAAAGAAAAACACAACAGGAGGAGTCATGTAGTTTCTTAGGGTTCATGACACTCCCTGGAGCCAGGATTTTGAGGCTGGTCTGGGCTCCATCTCATGGCTGCTGCCCACATGGTGGGCACGAAGGCTGCATGAAATGACTTTAGGATCTGTTCTGCAGCTCTGACAAATGGTCATGAGATCAATATGTAAAGTGCTTGTATGGCACAGGAATAAGTAATTACAAATCCATGGACAATGGTGAAACCCATGGACCTCGGCAGTAGCATTGCTCAGGGATGTGTCAGATAATGACCTAATCCTCAGCTGAGGATAAAACCAGCTTCTTTCTGAGTTGCTTCTTAACTTCGGCAGAACAAGCAAAAGTTCATTAAATACCTATATTCTCCAAACAGTTTTGAAAAGACAGAAATACTTGGATGCTTTTAGGAAGAAGAGTTGGAATCTGAACTGCTGATCTTGACACAGCATCTCTGCTGTCAAAGGAGTGCTATCTGATTTGCTCTGAGTTGTATTTCTATGCGACCTAAATGGGAAAAGAATATTTCAGAACAGGGATGTGACCTGTGTTTAGACTCACTATACTTATGAACATTTAGTCTTTTGCTGAACTTTTGACCTTCTAGTTCTGACTTGTTCAGGAGGTCGGGGTGGGGGGGTTGATTTGTGACCTCTCATCTTTCATCAAACTGCAAAATCAGGATCATGTGCATGTGCATTATGTCCTATAGCATAGACAGTCCTTCTGACAACGAAATCTGTCTCAGAGATTTCTGTCTTCTTTTTAGGAGCAGCTGGGATTCTGTCATGTTGCTCTTTGATGAAATTACATAGAAGAAATTTGTTGTGTCAGTGACAGTTCAGATACTACAGTACATAAATCAGTAATCTTATAAAATCTACATCTGAATCTTACTAATAGATTTATTCAATAAAGAGTTCATTGCATTGAGTTAACCATATGCATAAAATGTCTCTAAGAGCTGAACTTTAATTATTGAAAGTATTTCATCCTGTTCTACATTCTTTCAGATGTATAATACAAAGAAATCAGTGAAAAGTTTACAATGACCTTCCTGGAAATAAATGAAGACAAATTACTATAGAAAGACCTGGCTTAAAAGTATGTATGCCTTGCTAAATAAATCATTATTTGAGTTTGGATTAGTTTAATTTGTTCCTAATGTCCAAGTTCCACACCCAGAAGATTCAGAATTGTTCTGCAGATCTGAGGGTTCCAGTTCTGCTGTGAGGGGTTACAAAGACACTGTTTTGAGTAACTTGATTATAGCTTGCTAGCATGAGTGCTTTAAGGGTATGTAAGTAATACCGTATGCTCAATAAAATGTCTTCAATCCACAGTCAGAGTCCATGCCTTCAATATGCCACACTGCTGGTCCCAGCAGCACAAACTATGATGTAAGGCATCCCTGTTCTACAAATGAACAGCACAGCCCTGTGTCTAGTGAATGTTAAGAAGCCGCTCAGGAACATCAAGCACCCTCTCTTATGTACATTAGAGATATGAGGCCTTGAGGGACTTGAAATAAAGAGTTTAGAAATGTCACCAGATAAAGCAATCCAGCCCACAAGCTGGTAGTGTGTGTAGAAAAGAAAATGTGGAAAGTGGGCATAAAGTTAAGTATAGTCACACACTACGTGTACGTACTGTTATTCAAAACTTCAGGAGGCTTTTTTGCTCCTAATATGAAAATCTAAAACTCTTCCTCAGTGCACTGGCTCTGCCAATATCTGCCTCAACCCGCCTGAGTATTTTCTCACTGGATGAGAAAAAGCAGCAGCTGAAGTTAATATGGTGACTTGGAATAGAGCAATACTTAGACTAGCGGTTTTATTGTGTGGATAACTTTAAAGTCTTAATGCTTACTGCTTACGAGGCTATTTCTGAAGCTAAAGATGGGGGGAAGGATTATTATTTTAATTCTGCTGAACATCTGAGAGGGGCATTTAGCAATCTCCAAACTGTCCTTAAGGAAGTGTTGTTTCTCCTTCTATTTTCAGATTAGGTAACCTATCTGGTGTCTAATGCTTTACAGTTCCAAGGGTTTGGAGAATTAAGGACAGTAGTGAACAGTAGGATTACAGTTCTTTTCCAGAAAAAATAAGTAAGGTCTTACATTAAAATCTCTGTGTCCTTCATTCCTTTGTATATATGTGTTGTCATTCTCTTGGAGTAGACTCTGGGTGGGGAAAAAAAGCCAAGAGTACAAACAATGCACATCATGGTATAGTTTGAAAAGATTTTAAGCATTTAGACTTGATATTGTGATAAGGAACAGTACACTCAAGGTCTAATGAGACCCACAGAACAGCTTCAACACAATAGAGAGGCAACTTTCATAATCTCTTCTTTTTACCCACATTTTTCCAGATACAGTGGGAACCAACCTCAACGAGTTTAATCTCCAAATTACCTAATAAAATTTCACAGTCACAGAATTTGAAACATGAAATTTTTCTGTCTTTAAGATGAAATGTCAAGAGGAAGATTTGTCTGTATTGTAGCTGATGAATTCTGAGCACAGTGAGAAAGCAGAGTCGACAGCTATTCAGTGGAGGGGATCTGAACACCAGTTGTGCCTTTGGGTCATTAGTTGTACACCAAACCTGTGCCTGACCTGGTATGATGCATGGATATTAGCAGAGATGTCACAGTGAAGTACACCACTTTCAGCATTTCCGCTTTCAGGGCTGTCCTACTGTTATGTAACTTGCACAGGTGATGAATGTCTTAGAATCTGGAGAAGTCAAAAGGATCAGTAGGTGCTCAACAACTTTGCTCTGAGGACAGAGCCAGCAGGCTCATAGAAAATCAGATCCCAGAGCAGTGCTGGTAGGGATGTTTATATGTGCTGTTGGGCAGAGGTAGAAAGACTTACAAGCCCCTAATCAATATCAGCCCATGTAAGCTCAGATGCAGTCATAGGATAATGCAGCAGTTTGGCTTTATGTAACAGAGAGTGGGACTCGGCTTGAGAAATTGTGCCTGTTTGAAGTCTCATCTATCCATGGTGGTCCTATGCATGTGAGCTACAAAACAGCAGTTTTCATAGAATCGTAGAATGTTATAGGCTGGAAGGGACCTCTAGAGGTCATCTATTCCAGCCTCCCTACACAGGGACAACTCTACCTATGGCATGCTGGTCGGAGCCTCATCAAGCCTGACTTTAAATGACTCCAGGGATGAGGCCCCCACCACCTCTCTAGGCAGCCCATTCCAGTGATGAACCACCCTCACATTGAAGAACTTTTTTCTAATATATAGCCAAAATCTATCCTTTCTGAGCTTGAACCCATTGCTTCTTGTCCTAGCCATACGAACCCTCTTGAAAAGACCTTCTCCCACCTTCATGTAGGCCACCCTCAGTTACGGGAAGGTCAGAAGAAGGTGTCCCTGGAGCCTTCTTTTCTCCAGGCTGAACAGCCCCAGTTTTCTCAGCCTTTCCCCATACAATAGATGCTCCATTCCCCTGATGCATGCCTTTCTACACCGCAGCAATGCAAAGAGTAATTGTGCTACACTGGCTGTCTAAGGAAAGAAGTTCAGGACTAAGGAGAGCGAAGGGCAAGGGGATTTTGTCTCACACCTGTATCACCGCAATGGCATTTATGACCATCCAGGATTTTGCTGATAATTTTGCTGAGCAGGAAACAGGAAAAGCAATCTGCAGCATAAGCTTAACCTTTCATTTTGAACTGTTCATGCTTCCTCAGAGATCCTGAATCAGTAGGCAAAAAGGCAAAATTTCTCAGCCATGCTAGCTCAAGCAATGCAACCCTTGCAGCTCAAAAACTGTGTTAGGCTGCAGGCTAGTATGTTCAGAAAATTGTTAGCTGTCCATATTTGGCCCAAGGGCAGTTTAGCCTAGAATGCATTGATTAATACACCTTTAAACTTTGCATTGCTCTTAATATAAGCCATATGGGTATACTCGGGTTCCAATGAGACACATCCAGCACTGGTATGTATGCAGACACACGTACATACACTTCTACTGTCTAATTTCTCTTGCAGGTTTGCAGTGGCATTCACAAGAGTGCAATGAAAACCCATGCAAAGGCTAATGGAAATTAGAGAGATACTAATTTTTGCAAGCTGCATTTATGTACTGTACTGGGCTTTTAAATCATTTTAACTAAGCTACATTTTTCTATTCCCAAAGAAGGATCAGAGACACCTGATTAAAGCTACTTCTTCTCTACCCCTGACTTGTGGTGCGTAAGACTTAATCTGACTAAGCAGTCAAGCTAAATAATCATGATAGTTCTGTTTCACTTGAATAAGTTTGGGCATGAAGGATTTTCTCCCATTGTTCTAATACACATGGTGGCTTGATATGGATAAATTCATAGAGGGGTTTGCTTCCTGGCTTCTGATTTCAAGCTTGAACTGAGAGTCAACCCTCAGCTTTTCCAAAGACTTAGATACAGTTCAAGAAAGAGATGTGGATCATTACTGATTCAAACCCAGGCTATGTAAACACGCGGGTGAACCGATGTATTGGCGCTGCTGTGAGCCCAACCAAAGCATATAGCGTGATACAGATTTTCTGCCTCCCAAAACCTTCTGGCAGATGATAAAGTTTTCTCTTCTGATGTTTCTTAATGAGGTAAATATCATCATAATACATTATTAAAACTAAGAAAAATATGTCCTAGTCCACAATGGAAGAATATCCTATATATACAGGGCAGTTCCTAAATCATGCCCTGCTAAGTAGCCTTTCCCATGAGAAAGATCCTTTCAACACCCCTTTGGGATCTATTACCTCTGCCCTGCTCCTTAGGCTTATACTCTAATGATTTCCTTCTTCACGCAGCCTACACCACCAGCAAATATTCTTGAATGCTTTCTTTGAAAGTCTATTAAAAAAATATCCAGAGCACTCTCCCAATCTTTCCTATTACTCATAGCTTTGAAATATCTAAGCAGTTTATTTTAAGTCACTCCTTCATCTAATTCCATGTCTCTAATCAAATTATCCTGCTGTTAGCTGTTCTCTCTGTAATCCTCAAAAAATTGTTTCTCAGCTAAGCTGATTTGTAACAAGGTCTCCTCCACAAGCTCAATTCTGGGGCCAGAGCCCTTGGTCCTTCCGCTCTGATCCTGGGCTTTTGCAATCTTGGTGGTTTCCTCTTGGGGTTGTTTTGCCTGGATGTAGATGAGACAAACTGATGCCACACTGCTGAACAGCTCCACGAAGACTGTTTCAGGTGACTTCAAAGCCCATTTACAACAGTACTTGGTTCCTTTCTATACTCCAGAAATGACTGAAAAGCTATGGACTGAGCCAAAGGAGCCTGCCAGCTGCGATGAAGGGGTTTTTTTACCACACCAGTGGCAGACAACAGTTTGCTTCTTTTGTTAAAGCAAATGAAATATGAACAGTATTCCTGCTTGTTGGAAGAAAACCCAAGGAAGAACAGTCTTCTGATGACTGGAATGGCTGATTACTAATGAGCTTCTAGCTCAAGCAATGCAAATCTTGCAGCTCAAAAACTTTTAAAGAGTTAAGGAATTAAAAACCCACCATTTTCACAATGTAGGGGAGTACTCTTACTGTGATGCCAATACATACTTGGAGCAAGACTCTTTCAAGTGAGCTCTCTTGATAGTGTTATTAAAGTAGATAAATAGGGTTTCTTAGGTTATATAAATAATTAAATACATGCTGAATTAGGATCTTGAACTTTGTTCTCCTATATCTCCCAGTGAAAGATCTAGCCACTGGGCTGTCATAGCTCTCCTAATTGCCTATGCTGGCTCTGGGACTGTGAAAGTTTAATGATTTCTATAGACAGGAGTAACACCTACCAGAGCTTGGTGCTGATAGAGTCTGGTGGTGATATCATAGGATCATAGGATCATAGGATGTTAGGGGTTGGAAAGGACCCAAGAGATCATCGAGTCCAACCCCCCTGCTG
>JAOXOE010000874.1:14287563-14310407 GCA_028565055.1 Phoeniculus purpureus | reverse complement strand
TGTCACCAATGCACTGGAGGAACCTCCTGGACTGTGGGTGGCTGGCTGAGTAGGTCTTCCAGCAAATATCAGGGTAGCTAAATTCCCCCATGAGAACCAGGGCCTATAGCTGTGAGGCTGCTGTCAGCTGCCTGTAGAAGACCTCATCAACTTCCTCATCTGGTGGTCTGTAATAGACACCCACAACAGTGTCATCCATGCCAGCCTACCCCTTAATCCGCACCCACAAACTCTCAGCTCATCTGCATCTGGACAGAACTCAATACATTCCAGTTGCTCTCTCACATAGAGAGCAACTCACATAGAGAGCAACTCCTCCACCCCCACCTTGCTGACCTGTCCCTCCTAGAAAGGACACAGCCTTCCATGACCACTTTCCAGTCATGCGAGCTGTCCCACCATGTCTCTGTAATTGCCACCAGATCACAACCACCTGACTGGACACACATTTCTAACTCCTCCTCCTTATTCCCCATGCTGTGTGCCTTGGTGTACAGGCATTTGAGGGAGCGAGCTGAGTGCTCCGATTTCACCCTATGACTGCAAGAGGCCACCTGGTTTTCATTAAGACCAGAGCTCTGTCCCACTGGTGCTCCCCCATCAACTATGCCACCCCGCCTCAAATCTAGTTTAAAGTCCTCTGAATGAGTCCTGCCAACTCCTGCCCCAGAACCCTTTTTCCCCCCTGAGATAAACCCCTCCCATTGTACCTGCAAGGTCTGGTGCCTGGTAAAACCAGTTATTATCAAAGAGCCCAAAGCCCTGCCTGTAACACCAGTCTCACAGCCAGACATTAATGTTCAGGGGCAAGGCTCCCTCCATGCACCATACCACTGGTGGCACTTGGAGTAAGTGGGCTGCTCTGATCTCACAGCAAACCTGTGTCAGGAAGCCTAATCGCCTCGGGATCCTGGAGGTAATCAACAACTGGCCCGAAGATGAGAACTTTGGTCTGGCTGACCACAGAGAAGAGAAAGTGAGATGTGCAAAGGAGGCTCCACCATACAACAGATTATTGGAAGATGAAAGACGATATGCTCTTTTCACTGATGGTTCCTGTCACCTGGCTGGAGGTGGAAAGCAGCTGTATGGAACCCCATACAACACGTAGCAGAGGCCATCGAAGGAGCAGGTAGAAGGTAGGTCGAGTCAGGTTGCTTTAAACATTGCCAAGCAAAAGAAGTGGCCATGGCTCTATCTGTACGCTAGCTCATGGATGGTGGCCAGGTGGGGATGGCTGGACAGGTGGAAGAAGGCAAATTGGCAGCACCAGGGAAAGCCTATTTGGGCTTACGAAACATGGCAGAACCTCGCCACCCAAATAGAAAAGCTGGATGCTAGGGTCCACCATATAAATGCACACGTGCCAAGGAACAGTGTAACAACAAAAAAGCTGATGGAGCTGCACAGCTTGAGGTGTTTCAGATAGATCTAGACTGGCAGCACAAGGGGGAGTTGTTTCTGGCTCGATGGGTCCATGATGCCTCAGGGCACGAGGACAGAGATGCCACCTTTCAGTGAGCATGAGAATGAGGGATGGACTTAACCACAGACACCATTTCCCAGATCATCCACAATTGTGAGATGTGCGTTGCCATGAAACAGGCCAAGAGGGTAAAACCTCTATGGTACAGTGGGAGATCGGCTGAATTTAGACATGGAGAAGTGTGGCAAATAGACTATATTACTCTGTCACAGACCTGCCAACATAAGCACTACATCCTCACCATGGTGGAAGCAGCTCCTGGATGGCTGGAAATGCACGTCTTGCCTCATGCCACTGACTGAAACACCATTTTAGGGCTTGGAGAACAGATCCTGTAGAGGCATGGGACCCCAGAAAGAATTGAGTCTGACTATGGGACTCATTTCAAGGGCAGCCTGGTTACCACCTGGGCTGATTCCAGCCAGTCATTAATGTGTTTGAAGTGCTTTGCTGAGTTAGGAGCTAGGACTTTGTAAGAGGATGAACACAGATTGAATTTCAATAGCATTTTTTATGAACTACATGAAGCTTGTTGTTTCTAGTCATCATGACTGTCCACAGTCTTGTGGAATAAAAGTAACACTTGGAATATCTACGTAAGTGACTTCCAAGTATTGGGATAAAATACCGTAATGTGTTTTCTTTCATTAATGAATACAGCCACTGGCAGGGTGAAAACTAAGAAAGAAAATAAAGATGATGAACTGAAGGGACCTCCAATCATCTTCTGAATATATAGTAGCCAAGATGCCGATTGGGTTGTAGACATCTTGATTAATATTACCTAGTCTTGCTAGGTAAGATGCTACGGGAAGTTTTAAAGAGCGCTTCCTTTCACAGAGCCTGTAACAGCTTCTTCCAAATCATCTGCTAGAACAGATGTTGGTGTTGTCTTTGTAGGATTTCATGTACTGAATTACCAAAACTACATGCTGGAACAACTCACTTTTATTTTGGTGATCTTCCATCCAAGTAATAGTTCAGGCCAACATTTCCTGACAACAGCCTGATTTCTTTTGTCTCTTCAGTTTTGTTCCTAATATACTTGTAGAGTTGCCATTGAAGCAGATAAATTTTCACTCTCAGTTCACTGGCGGAGTCACCCTGTTCCACCACACATAAAACTCTGAGCACGTCTGTGGGAGAGCACAGCCAAGCTATTAAGAAATCGGCCCACTTGCCTGTTTTTTATGTTTTTATGGAAGAATAAGCCATCTTTAACTTGCTCTCCGTTTCTCCCTCAAGCTGTTGTTCAGGCTAACAGCTGTCTTGGCCTAAGCCCCCACCCCGTGCCCGTTTTCAGTCTCTGTCTGTGTCCACTAGCCTGCTTCTTGAGCCGCTGACACACCGCCTCGCATTACAGTTCACATGCAGCAAGGAAGAGGAGGCAGAAACCAGAAATCTTCATCAGAATGTGGCCCCAGCACCAGTGGGCAGGATCAGTCGCAGTTAGCAATGCAGCTGCCACCTTAGAACGGGGTACACTGGCAGACTGAGTCAGAGAGCCGCAGTTCCTTTGGAAGAACTCTCCATTTCACTAATGGTTAGTGTATTAAAGCTGGTGGAAGCCAGCAACAAAACTGCTATGTATGCAAAATACGCTGTATGAGGGTTCAGCTTTTAATTCTGTGTCTTTTATTCTCTATTCTGATTGGGTAGAAGAAATCTGATTTCTCATTTTCCTGATTTTGGATACTTATGTGCCTTTTTTCTAATGGATTAACCCCATTCTCCATCTGGATGCCTGAGTTTGCACCATATTTTCTTTGCTTTCACAGTCAGCTGGAAAATCTCCAACCCTGAGTAGGGCTGTATGCCCTTGGCTTTGACATTTGGTTTCTAGTCTCAGCTAATAATCAGGGTTAATTCCTCTGCTTCTCTGATGATCTGTGGGCTTTGAGTTGCCCTAAGTTATACAATGCTTCTTTCTCCACACTGACCTCGCTGTCCCATGACTGGCACTCCAGCAGCATCTAGCTCTGTGTTGGGAATGTGAGAAGCACATCCTAAAATAGGTTCCTATGTGCTTTGTTTTTCTCTCCTGTGTGGAGGACAAAAGATTGCAGTGCACAGTGACACTGGTTATTTGCTTTTGTATAAGCTCAGCCCTTCTCATCTTCCTCCTCAAATTGGGCCTCAGCTTTTCCCATAAGAAACAGAGGAATGCACTTGACACACGGTTTACTGTGTATATGACTTTCTGTTCATTGATTCATTGAATCACAGACTCAGACAACAGTTTGGGTTGGAAGACCTTTAAAGGTTTTCTGTTCCAACCCCCTTGCAGCGAGCAGGGACATCAGAGTCTGATCCAACCTGACCTTAAAAGTTTCTAGGGATGGGGCATCTGCCTCTATGGGCAACATGTGACAGCGTGACCACCCTCACTGTAAAAAAAAAATTTTTCATTATATCCGATTTAAATCTACCTTCTTCCAATTTAAAAGCATTAGTCTTTGTTCTGTCATGACAGGCCCTGCTGAAAAGTCTGTCCCCATCTTTCTTACAAGTCCCCTTTAGGTACTGAAAGGCCACAAAAAGATGTCCTTGGAGCCTTCTCCAGCCTGAAGAACCCAAACTCTTTCATACTTTCTTCATATAGGAGGTGGTCCACTCCCCTAGTAATTTTCGTACTGCTTGTCTTGTTCATGTTTTTCCTGTGCTGAAGGTGCCAGAGCCCTTGCAGATGCCCTCTGCAATGTGGGCAGTGGGAGAAAAGAAGTAAAGTTTGCACGGTCAAGTAGCAACCCAAAGATTTATTAAATTCTTATAAATTCTTATAAGGTTCATATAAACCTTACAAACTCTTCCTCCCAAATCTCCTTCACATGTAAAAAGAAATACCCTTCTCGGCACAACAAGTACTTTGGAGTGGAGTAGACATCCCTATATTAGGTATAAAGATGAAATCAGAAGGTTAAACGCTGAGTGCTAGAGACGGAGATATTAGGGTAAATAACAGCTACAAATCGCTCCACTCTCTCAAGAGCAAGAGACAGTGTGTGTCAACCCTGCCAAAAGGACCATTTAAGAACACAGAAAAGGGAGATTGGAGCTGTCTCATGGTGAATTGAGGAAAATCATATGGAAAGCAATCTTTCAAGGCTCTTTTACAGGAGATCAGATTGCTGATACCAGCTGATGTATCACAGAGCTACTTCAAAAATTCAGTATATGGTAGATCCTCCAGACCTTCTCTAGAAGCTTCCCCTGGAATAACACATTAATCATTCAACAAACAAAAAATAAGTGACATAAATAATACAGTGCAAATAAGAAAGATAAATTCTTACATGGACTGGTCCTACTCTGTCTCTGTAACAGGACACCAGAAACACAGCCATTTGTTTTCAAATCCTTTTGCCTTGACATTACCCTGTCAAGCTATGGTTTTTGTAACTGAGGCTCAGGTGCATGTCTGTCTTTCTAGGAGAGGGCAGTGGGGTGTTCCTGTGGCAGTGGGGTACGGTGAGAAATCCTGCAGGCTGGGGTGATGCATCTACAGAGAAACCACCAAAACATCACCTGCATTATGCTTTGTGCAGCCAAACGCACGCTACCAAACCAACACTCTTTCTAAAAAGCAGAAAGCTGTTGGTGTTTGCTTGAAGAAGCAAACAAAAGCAACATCGTTTTCTTGGCTTCTCAGTGACTTTTTAATAATACCACAAAGGAAGAATATTTGGAAGCGAATAACTGACCGTGGGACAAAGGGCAAAGTCCTTTGTCGATTAATATCTGGGTAAGCAATGGGAAAAGATCCCAGGGTTTGTTACTAGTTATAGTGAAATATGTCAAGTGAAAAATGATGGTGGCATGGATATTTGTGGCTTATGAAAAAGGGGTGACTCTTCTAGTATGTCTTACATGTGTCAGCAGTCACACACTTTACTGAAGGCAGTACGTACCATATCTAAAGATTAAATTAGGAAAGTGCTCAACTGGCCCAAAGTTAATTAAGCAACAATGGATTTTATAGATGCTACCCAGAGAATTGAGAGGGTATCAGATGAAGAAAAAGGCCAAGGTGCAGTAAGATTTTTGAGAAGTTTTGTCTTAGAGAGGAGAGCAGGGAAGTGCCCCATGGCACAAGGGGAAACAGGACACTTGTCATTGTAGGACTGTGCTAGAGAGAGTCTTGACTAAAACATCAATTTCTCCTCCTCGTAGAAGCGATCCACAGTACCTAGAATTGAGATGAAGCACTTGGGCTAATCATTTCACAATATCCTACTGAGCTGGAAAAATTAGGAATAGTGATCTGGGGAGGGTGGCTGGGACTGGTTAAAGGTTGCTTTAACCAGTAACAGTGCTATGCTACAATATTTTTTTGCCTTCTTGTTCCTTTATTTCCGTCTTCCAAGTTGTGCTGGTCTGGAGTAGCCTGTCATCAGGAATATATATAGAATGTCCTCATTGCTCCTTGGACTTTTGAAGCAGTTCTTATCGTGTTGTTGGCTCTGGTGCAGGAGAATCATATTTTGCAGGACAGAAGAGCTTTTCCAGGCCTGCGTTCCAATATAAATATCCCTAGAAATACAACCTATGGAAAACTAGACAGTGGCTAAAAAATTCTGGTTTCAATGGGAAACAGTTCCACAGCCTAGAGCAGAGTGGTCCCTGACAACTAGCACACTTTACTTGAAGGAAGGGAACTGACCAAGCAAGGAGGTATTAGTGCATGTGGAATCAGTTTCCCATTTAATACTAAGACTTACATGTGTTTTCTGTAAACTTTAATTTGGGATAGGGAATGCCTTGCCATAGATTAATCTAGCAAGCCTCATCATGGCTTAAATATGCAAGGGAGTTTTGGAAAAGACAAAAAATACCCCAACTGTCAAACCAGAAGTATTTGTGTAAGGGCTTCTCTGCCCAAGGCAAAATTCACATTATTTTGCTTTAACCATTCACAAGTGTTTATTTGGCTCTTTAATAAGTAATGGAGCACTTCCCTCATGCAATGGACATTACCAACACAACCAACTGGGACCCAACAATGCTTTCCCAAAAGGCGAGGGTTACCAGGAAGCCTGGGGTAACATTTAAAACATTGTATGTCCCTTCCATCTGAAACTCCTATTCTTCAGCTTTGCAGGCTGAAAAGAGCAGAATTTGCCCCTGGGGATGCACCTTGCTCTTTATCCTCTCTCCTCTCATATAAACATTTTAATCCTATAACCATTACATCAAAATGGAGTGTTTTTCAAACTGTAGTAAAACAATCATTAATTAACTGTTTAAAGCTCATCTGAAGTGTCCCAGTTCAGATTTTTTCACTGATGACAGAAGTGGCTTTTCTAATGCAGAAGATAGCTTTTGTCTGAAGTTCAGGCAGGTTCTGAGTGGAGCTGTGGAAAATGTTCAGTTCACTTTCCTCTCCAATTTTGGTTCGTTGTCCTCCAAGCTTTCATACCGTTCTAGACACTGAACCATCTATTTCTAACATTTAATGAATTAATCTCCCCCAAACATCTCAAGAAAAGCCTCAGAACTATTAAGTTTACTGTTTTGTCTTTGTCATCAGGAATTTGGGATTTTCTGTCTTATCAGCTAGAGTTTTAAGTTCCTGGAATGTGCAAGGAAGAAAATGTGGGTAAAGCCAAAAAGCAGCAGCCCCTGTTGAAGACCTCTTGTTCCTGAGATTCCATCTTTATTTTCTGGTGCTTGCATACATGCTGGAGGCCTGAAGGCTGGTTTTACCAGACATGAGCCCAAGGCAAGCTGACACAAGAAGGCTGCTTAAGCAGTGCTGTAACACTTATCCTGGTTTTGCATAGTGCTTAATACCACAGATTATAAATAGCATCTTGCCCTGTGATCAGCCTAACATACATCTGGGAACTCCCCGGGAGCTTATACTTAAGAGCTTTTAAAATCTCTGCTACAGAAAGCTTAGATCATTGTCTCTGCATCACAGAGCCTCTATAGCGGTTCTGGGATGTGCTCCTTCTGTGCCAGCTAGAAGGGCACAGTGGTCCCTCTCTTGCAAGGGCTTTGATTTCATACTACTCCTCTGTCTCTGAAATGCATGTCCCCTGCTCTGGTGTTTTTCTAAGCTGACACGAAAGCCAAACCACAGTACTGTTTCCAGCTGAGGTAGCTGGCTGCAGAGCTTGACATGTGAATTTGGTGCAAGGAGACCTTACTGTGGTGGATATGCATGTAGATGTCTTTGTGCTCCAAACTTAGCCTTTGCTGTGTCTGCTCACCTCCCTCACTTATGGATGGCAGGGGACTCTGAGGCAGGGATGCAGGGTAAGTGTTTCTTATTTGGGATGGTCTCAGCCTTTCCCTAGGCTTACGATGAGAGGCATGAAAAGAAATTGAGACTTTTCTTGGGGTGAAGCCTGGCCTGGGACTGTGCACAAATAATTGCAAGCCCCTGTGCTATCTCCACCAGAAGGTATCTGTTCTGGGCCCCAGTATCACCTTGCTATCTTTGCTTTCTTCCTCTCCTGATTGTGCTTTACACATGTACAGAAAGCTTCTGGGAAGACCTTTGGGGGAACAAGCCAGTCCCTCATGCCAGGAGGACATTCCTGCTCTGGCCCTACAGCAGTGTTGTTCTTGGCATCTGGAGCCCTATCCCTATCTCTTGCCACCATGAAGCTTGCAAGTTTTGGATAATTTAAGCAAAGGTATAATTCATAAGAGTTAATATTCTGCAGAAAACAAACCATGCACTCAGATGCATTTTGGCCAGGATCTTCCACCTTGTCCTGGTCTAGGTTCTCTACCTTGCTAGGAATGCTCTCAGCCAGACACCCTGCCTGCAGGCAGCAGAGTCTGCCAAGATGTGTACTAGTTATATCCCATCTAATATTGCTCTACAAAAACTAGAAATCCTGGGAAAGCTCACCTGCCTGATGCCCTTTAAACGATTGTGTGCCCTTTCTCCAGTGAACACAATCCTGGAACATTCTTTGAGCAGTAGCCAGGATCAGGGCTGTTCCCAAAAAAGAGTTTCAATTAGACCACTCTGTTTTGCAGAGAAGGGCGTTTGTAAGCTGTACGATGAGGACCAGAGAATGACCTGGTTTAGGTATTCCTTGTATTTATTTATATATTTATCTCATTCATGAATACAGGGATAGCTATAGGCATCAGAAAAACCCATGAAGGTATTTCAAAACAGGCTGCAAGTGTCTGGGAAAGGGAGTTTAAGCAAGCAGGAAGGGAGTTTTGTAAACTACAGCTCTTGGGGTTTTTACACTGAGAATGAGACATATCCCATGGCTGTTCATGAGCATGCAGTGTGGCATGGCTGGATTATCTGGAGGAGGCTGAGTGGAATTTTCCTAAGACTTAGGCAGCATAACACACTGAGACAGTAAATGGCTGGAGGCAAATGATTCATTGTGCTGAGTACCACAAAGCAAAGAAAACAGATGTCCTGGCTGGACATTCTCACAAATGAGGAGATGAACAGAAAGAGCCACCAGGTGATCTCATGGCTTTGAGATTGGTGTCATAGGGAGGGCTTTGGGTTTTTCAATCAGAGGCTTCTATATGAGATGCCTGGCCTGCAGGCAGCAGGTGGGATGCACCTGTCCCACAGAGGGAAAAGGATTTTGGGGCAGGAGTTAGCAGGACTCATTGACAGAGCTTTAAACTAGGTATGAAGGGGAAAGAGGAGGCTTTGCTAGTGAGAACTCTGGGTGTAGTAGACCAACACTTTTGCGGCAATGTGTCGTCACAGATAACCAGAAGGTTTACCACTCCTCAATGTTGAAAATTGTGTACTTGGCTCCCTTCCTGAAATATATATCCACCATGCCCATAGCATGGACAATGAACAGGAGGAGCTGGAGGCTCTAGTGCAACAGGAAAACTATGATGTGGTGGTCATTACAGAAACCTAGTGGGATGAGTCTCACAACTGGAGTGCTGCAATTGAAGGGTATCAACAATTCAGAAGGGATAGGCAAGGAAGAAGAGGTGATGGAGTGGCCTTCTCTGTTAAGGAGACACATGAAAGCATAGAAATCAAAGAGGGTGACGACAGGGTTGAGACTTTATGGGTAAGAATCAGGAGTAAGGCCAGCAAGAGTGATTTTGTGGTGGGACTCTGTTATAGACAACCTAATGAGGATAAAAAAGTAGATGAAACTTTTTATAAGCAGTTGAGAGAGGTTTCAAAATCGCTGCCCCTTGTGTTCATGGGGGACATCAATTTTCCCAATGTCTGCTGGAAATACAATACAGCAGAGAGAGAACAGTCTGAGAAGTTCTTGGAGTGTGTGGAAAAGAACTTGCTGACACAACTGGTGAGAGAGCCAACCAGGGAAGGTGCCCTCTTGGACCTGCTTCCTGTGAACAGGGCAGATCTTGTGGGAGAAGCAAAGGTTAGAGGTCATCTAGTGCACAGTGATCATGAGATTGAGTTTTCCACCCTTGGAGAAGTAAGAAGAGGGGTCAGTAAAACTGCCACCTTACGATTCTGGAGGGCAAATATTGGCCTGTTCAGGACACTGAATTCACAAAGTCCCTTGGGAGGCTGCCCTGAAAGATGTAGGAGTCCAGGAAGGCTGGACATACTTCGAGAGCGAAGTCTTAAAGACACAGGAGCAGCCTGTCTCCTTGTGCTGAAAAATGAGCTGGTAGGGAGCTCATTTTTGGACCCCTCTGGCAGCCACAACGACCTATGGGATGTTGCCAAATGGAACGCAGCAATTCAGGACTTAAAACAAACATCAATAAAGGAGTTTGACAAAACTCCTCCAGATCCACCTTTATTTGCAACACCCGATGTGAAGGTTTCAGCATTCCATGACTTCCAAGTTCCACCAACACCAGAACCTCTACTATACCCGCATCCAGATGACTTAGCAAAAGAGTACGAACAAATCCCCAGCCAGTGACTGCACCTACCATCAAGAGCAGGTTGAGCGGGGAGCTTTTGCAAGAACTCAGAGCAAAAAAAAAAGGCTAAGGTACTTAACACCTTCTTTGCCTTAGACTTTAACAAAAAGCTTGGCCATCCTCAGGGCAATGGGAATTTGAGTTGGTAGACAGGGATGTGGAGCAGAATATCCCTCCTGTAACCCAGGAGGAAGGAGTTAGTGATCTGCTGTGCCACTTAGATCCTAACGAGTCTATGGGACCAGATAGGATTCATCCCAGGGTGCTTAAGGAGCTGGCACAAGAGCTAGCTAAGCTACTCTCCATCATTTATCACCAGTCCTGGCGATAACTGGGGAAGTCCCATATGACTGGAGGTTCAGACTTTGAATCCTCTTTCTTGAGGAAATCACCTAAGCAAAAAGATGTTGTGAAATGTCTTGATTAATGTACCTATTGCTTGTGTGCTTACCTCTTGCTGGTCAAATCAGAAAGAAGGCTTTCCCTGAGGAAAGCAATTGCCCACACACACACACACACACTTAATGTTAAGTAACAAGCACCCACAAAGCTCCCCATTTTGTGAACATTATTGCTGCCACAGGTTCTAGGAATGTACAAGAAGGAAACACAAGCCTATGAAGTGTATTTTTGCCCTGAGTAGTTACTTCAACTGCACAGCAGGTCTTGACTCCAGCCCTCTTCAATTTGCTCATGCTGGTCCATTACTGCACAAGTAGCAGGTGTGTCTGAATGTGGGGATGAGAGCTGTGCTGTTCTGGTCAGAAGCTGGAGTCAAAATCGCTGTAATAATAGCAATCTTAAGAAAAATAAAAGGAACAAATACAAACCCTCAAGGTTTTGGGATGTGGGTGGGAGAGGTAATGATGGTTAAAGAAGACTGTACTTTAATTGCTGTCCTTAATATGCCTGAAAGTATTTTACGATTACATTAATTTTAATCTTTACAAATTGAACAGTTGTTGCAGGGTGCATTAAACCTTTTATTTCCGATGGAGCAGCCTGTTCCCAGTTTATCCTTTCCTGTTCCTAGGACAGTTCATCCTATTTCTGTTTATCCTTTCTGTGGAATCTTGCTCTGTTTCTTCTGTGCAGTACACTGCAATACCACTGGGAAAAAACAAGAAAAATTAAAAAAAAAGAGGAGAAAAAACCCCTCATGACATGAGTTGTTTTTTTCCAAAACACTTAAAAGGGGGTTTTTCCCCTTTTATGACTCAATGTGTTTAATGAATCCTTCCACCGCCTTCGACAGAGCATTCAGGCTTCAACAAAGGAGCTGCAGTTCTATTTCATCCTCACCAAACAAGGGCAACTTTTTAAAATGCCTGTCATGTCCTGGAGAAGCTTGTCGCTTGTGACTGCCTAAAGACATGTCAAATTGGGTTAACTGCTGTCTTGTTATTATTGTAAACTGCACTGTCTGATAATCAGACTGGCTGAGATAAGCCAGTCTGCTGAGCAGGCAAAACACTGGGAAATCCCACTTTGGGACAGATTACAGCAAAGCAGAGCATTGTTTACAATTAAAGTCTCCAGATGAGGTATTGGTAATGTACGAGATGTCACCCAAAATAATCTGATCATCAGCATCATACGACATTGTCTTCTGACTGTTTTAAAGGTTCCTGATTTTGACTGAGAATCTCCTTCCCGTGAAGTGAGTGGTTGCCACCAGCACTTGGAAGATTAGAATCTGCCAGTGGCAAGACATTTTAATTCCCTTGCAGACAGATCAAAGCAGAGCGACTATGTAAAAGCCCAAGTTCCACCGGTCCAAAGTAGCACACAGACTTGGGGTTAGGATTAGCATTGCTCAGGCTGCTTATTAGAGCAAATGTGTTTGGGGAACTGATCCTTATTTCTCCTTTCTCCCTCATCCTTGCTTGAGGCTGAATATTCAATATATCAATTGATGATACTGGTCAGGGACCAGGTTTCCAGGAGAGTTAACTTACAGTTGTATAGTGCCTGCTACATGCCTCTGGAAATCCTTCTGGAATGTGTGTGCCACAAAATGCAGGGCACCTTGTATGAAGAGTGGCGATTTGAGGGGATTTGGAATAAAGAGTATGTGAGGATCTGGACCTGTTTCTTCCATTTCTGTTTAAAAATACGTTCTTTCGATGACTCGATGGTGCATTGCTTACAAAAACCATAACAATTCAAAGATAGCAATCAGCATCCTGAGCCACAAAACCATGTGATTTCTTTGTGCTTAAGGAAGAAATAACATTTCCCCAATAGTGTGCACCACAATATTATGCAAAGTTATAATTTTTTATCACCTGGGGCACATCTCTTTATGTCCTATACAGTGAGTGGAAAAAAAAGATGTGCCCATAGATGCCTCTTCAGATGCTGTAGGATTAGGGAGGTTGAAGCAGTTCAGGTCCATCTCATGATCAATAGATCTCCTCATCTGAACCTCATCTGAACCTGAGGTTCTTCTGTCACCTTTGAGGCCTACCTGGGCCACCAAGAGCCTGCCCAGACGCTTGAGAAAAACCAATCCTCAAATGGTCATTAGTTTTTACCACCAATCTCAATGAAGTGTCTTCTGCTGTAACAGTGGGTCTAGCAGATTACTGGCTAGATTGACTACAGTGGGGTGGTACACCTACACCACGTGTGTGCAGAGTTCTTCCCTTCCCTTCCCTTCTGTCTTGTGCATGTTGAACACAAAATACCTGTAGTAGGCTGTGAAAGTGATGGAGAACTGTTCTGTGCCTTCGGTGGCCATGGCTTCCTAACCATCAGCCCTACAGATGCAGAGCATTAGTTTCCATCTTTATATGGTTCAGCTGTCTGAGGTGGCCACTAGTTCCGATGTTCAAAAGCCCCATCCGTGCTGGTGTCTCTGTTTTTTTATTTTCCCAGTGCAATTTTCCCACTCTGCTGCAGTTTGAGACCTCTGGTCACAAACATCTAAACAACCCGTCTTCTTAGGATTCTAAATTCTGGTTCCTAGAATATGTCTGGACTACATGTGAATGAGAAAACTTCTAGTTGGTAGCCACAGACTCCTTTCCATGCAAAATATTACTGCTCTGTGAAGCAGGGATGTTCTAGCCTGTTACAGTTCTTACAGATCAAGCCCAATTACAAACTCAGAATATTTTGGCATATGAACCCTAGTGAATGGGAATATTACTGCTGCTCCCTGGGACATTGCACCCAGGAAAAATAGGGATCTTGTCCACTGTCTTTGTTTAGAAACAATTACGGAAGAAATTAAAAACATATGTGGACATAAACTGTGGATGAATAAGAGAGAGAGACGTTGGGAGGAGGTGCTGCTGGACAGGAAGCCGAAACAGAACAGGTAGCTCATACAGTGGCTGGGTGTGCACAAGGGTGTGTGTGCTTGTGTTACATGTGCAATTTCTTTACTTTGTCCCCATTCATCTGAAAATAAGTCAGAGGTTTTTCTTGTCCTGTGTGAAGACATTGGGCCTGCTGTCGCACTGCCATCTAGCTCGTCTGAGCTTTATTGTGGTCATGTAGATTTAAGATGGGTTGATCAGTTTGTTCCTGAGTGTATGGCCAACACAATGTGCCACTAAACATCACTACTGCCAGCACAGTAAAAAGCAGCATGCTCCTGATGGGCATCAACTTCAGCGACGGTGTCTGAAGTGGAGGAATTTTCACAGCCTGAAAATATTAGCTTAATGCTAAGGCACTGTTGATTATTTAGTGTAAGGGACTTGCATTCAGAGTGTTTAGTGTGACGCAGTGTGGTGTAGGAGGTTCATAGAATCATTAGGGATTGGAAGGGACCTCAAAAGATCACCTAGTCCAATCCCCCTGCCACAGCAGGATCACCTAGACCAAGTCTCACAGGAACATCCAGGCTTGCACACAAACAGCGTGAATGGTTCATTCTTCACTTGTCTGGGTGGCTCTTTGCCTGAAGCTGGACCCTCGGGGCACTCAGCAACACCCACAACAAGAAATGTCTGAGAGCAATGCACAAACAGTACCTTGCAAGTATGGATAAGTGATTTGAATTGAATGGTTGAATGGACCAACATCAGTCTGCTGGGTAGACCCTTTCTGATCTAGTCACTCAGGGGTGTATTTACAGTTTGTACAGTTGTAAACACATACAATTTATAGCAATTTATACATACAATTTATAGCAATCGTGTGTGTTTGCACCAAGAGAATAATAAGGAAATTACAAAAGGCCCTGAAATCTTTCACTGCATCACCACTGTAACTTCCAGTAGTCCAGCAGACCCTCAAATACTGGTAAAAAAAATACGCATGCCGTAACATTGGAAGTCCTAAGATCAGGCCCCAGTAGGGAGGCTTAATATTCAGAATTTGGGCTTTTTTTTTGCTGGTTGAAGCTCAGGTCTGTGACAGCAAGTCTGGGCTGGAGTCTCCTGGACTTTACAGATCGTCTGGAAGAGTTCACTGAACAACATTGATATGTAGAAGTCTCAGCCCGTCAAAGGGGGGAATTCAGTAGATATTTGTCCAGAGGTTGTGGTGAATGCCATGTCATTTTATTTATAAGAATAGTATTGTTTCACTAATAAGGTAATCCAGAGGTTCTTAAATCAGTTTGCCTTCCCTTTCACAGATGTCCATATTCCTGTTCAAGACAATACTTTATCAATGATTTGATCCAGGGGTTATAATATCAGCTGAAATTCCCTAATCAGACTAAACTATACTAAAGTCAGGAGACTTTTATCGCCCCCTCCCACCCCTTCTTGTTGTCCCCACAGACAAGTTGGTGGCTCAGCCTCAGGATCCACAGCAAAGGGCAAAGGAACTCTGTTTGTTCTTTTCACTCAACATAACATGGAAAAAATTGATCCAAAGCCCTGCAAAACAAAATGCACAGGCAAGTGCATGGTTAGCTAATTTGCTTTTAGTGTGCACCCACCTCTCAGTGGTACTTCCACACAACATAGAACAGTGTCTTGAAGGCCATGTCAAAGTTTCAAATCCAATAGAAGGGTCGGGACAAATCACAGTCCTGTTAGCTCTGGTGCAGCACCTCATAGCCATGTCTGTGTTATGGACCTTGCCCAAACCAAGTGCAGCCAGCTTAATCATCTCTGCTTTCTCCCACGTCAGCTTGCAGTTCTGAGGTGCCCTCTTGGCTACGGTATGATCTGATTCTGTCTCTCATGGAACCACTGCAGTGCCAGGCATGCACTTTCTGGGGTGGAGGAAAGGTTTGTATTGGTTTTGACCACTACTCTGTGCCACTCATTGGTGGTACCTCTCCTATTTTAATATGACTCTTGTTTCCCATTTAGATCAGGACGTGTTTTCAGCTTTTGGCATTGATTTTTTTCCCCTCAGTGTTACCCTGGATGTGCAAAGAGGGAGTCTACCAAATTAATTAATAAATATTTGTTGACAATGCAGATAGTGCAAAAGGTACAAACTAAAGTCTTAAAATCTGTAAGAGAAACCATCGAACTTAAGAGAATTTTGAAGTTAGCCTCATGATTCTGGCAAGATCTAGATATTTGGGGCTTGTGATACGCGGTGAGCCTCTTTCTGTACCCTTCGCTGGTTGTTTTTCACTCTCGCTGTGTCCCCAGCTTAAAAGCTGCATCAGGAATTCACCACTTAGGCTCTCCATTGTTACTGCAATTATGGTTAGCTGATTTTCAGAGGGAAGCAGTGGTCTCTACACATTTCTATGGTTGTTTTTGAGCTGCATGAATTGCCTATAAACTAATAGCCGGTCATTTTTGAGTGGCTGATTAGCCTGCATGTTCCTAAGTAGGAATGCAAACTGGACCCTTTTTTCCAATTTCATTTTGTGTGTTCTTATCCTGCGATGTGGACTAGGGGCCCTGCTATAACTCAATTTAATTTGAAACAGCCAGCCCATTAGGGCTGGAAAGCTGACTACTGAATCAATTATGTTCCATTTTAAAAGTAGCCATTTTAAAAGGCTACTGTGTCCTGGTACTAAACCTCACAATGGCTTTGTGCCACCCACTGGCAAAATGCAGCATGAAAAGAGAGTAAACATAATGCATTTTTTTAACGTGAGATGCACTCCCTGGGGGAACTTAAATCAGATTCTGACCTTAACAGAGTGGGGTCTAACCCCGTAGGTTTTCATGGTATTGTTCTGAAGTAATTCTTCTGTGGTGACGTGAAAATTGTCTCTTGAAAGTGGAGTTGAGGCCCTAGAAATGACATCCATCTTCACAGAGGGTACAACTCTCCCCACACAGGAGGGCTGTGCAGTTGCACTGGGCCATGGGGAACCGCTCGGGAGGACTCAAGCCAGTGGTCTTTCTGTGCACAAGGAGGAATAAACAAAAGAACCGTGAAATTAATGAGAAAAGTGATTTTTTTAATAGGCAGAAGTCCCTGTTACACAAACACATTCTGATTTATCTCACCCAGCCCTTGGTACCACCGAGAACCTTTCATACCATTTCTATTTAAAACTTTTGCACCTTTTGAGAAATGTTTGCACCTCTCAAAAAGCCAAGCCCCGCGTCACCACTGCGAACACCACCCTCTTCCCCCGCAAACCCGTGAAACAAACGGCAAGGAGGCACTTTTTCACACGTCACAGGAGCAGGACTCATTGCCGCAGGGTCTTTTGTGTCCCAGATGCACGAAAGGTTAAAAAAACCCAAACAAACCCCAAAACACCCAATAAGGTTGGAGAAGGTTCCATTAAGAGCTATAGAACCTCATGACCTAGGTGTGATCTGTGGATCACAAAATCGTCAGGATACTAGGGTCTGGACTGTGGGTGAAAAACCCAACAATTATAATATTCTCCCTTAGCAGCTGCCAACAGCCGCTGGCAGATGGGGTTTTGGGTAGATGGACCTCTATTTTAAGTGTGGATACTCTGTGTTATCCTGAGGCAAGGACTGAGATTCAGACGGAAAGGTGGTCTTTGTGTGTGCCTTGTGGTGACCATCAATAGTGTCACGCTTAACCAGTCTACCTTTAAATTTTTACACATGCTTTTGCTTATTTTAAATAAATTTTCAGAACTAAAATGTCAGCAAATTAAAATTATTATACAAAAAACCCAGTTAGTTTTCTGACTTCTAAATCTAGAAGCACATTTCTTGTTTTGTTTATTAAAAAGTCTGGAGTGTTTTTTTCTCTGTGAAAGAATATGTCTTAAGTTAAATATTTTTGTTAAGGAAAAAACTACTCTAACTTTGAAAACTTCTGGTGTTCTGTCCAGAAAGTTACCAAATTCCCAACTAATCTTACAGCGTAGGTATGACATTTCATAACATCTCTGGAGAGGGCTCTTGCAGATTGGTGTGGATGGAAACATTATCCCTGATTTTGTGTTACCCTGATTAGTATCAAAAAGAGAAATATTCCTTCTCTCTTCCTCTAATGGCCATCTTGACAAATTTTCCATGAACCCAAAATGGGCCACAGACCTCTGTAAAGACTAAAGTGTGAGGTCTTACACTTAAATGATTTTTACTGGCAGAAGTGGTTTTCCTAAGTGATTTTTAGTCTGATAAAATTATTTCCAAATAATAGAGAGGATTCCTTTATGTTTGGGCATAGTTTAAGTTTCTTTTAGGATGAATTTGCAGGAGAGATTTCCTAAGTTAAGTGGTAAATTATACTCTGGTCTTAGTGAAGAAGAATAAAAGAGAGTTAGGTTAGCATCTTTTTCTGTTTTCCAATAGTCTTTACTGAACTTAATTACCTCTGAATTATACAACCCCAGGGCACGTTGGACAGCAGAGGGGTAACGGACTTAATATGCATACACTTTCTGTTAGCAATCGCAATAGAGATCAAGTAACCTGATTAATTTTGACTTCGCATCAGGCAGCAGTTGGCTTTTTAAATTCTGGAGCTTGTTTTCATCACATCTGTGTGACTCAGACCTACTGCATAGTCCTTCCATTCAACTGATGACAAGGACTGAATCTGGGGAAGGCAAAAAAGGGGCTGTGCATGCCATGCTCCACAGAGAAGGACCCTCTCCTCATGATGCTCAGCAGCAGCACAACTGTCAGTAAGCAGTATGCAGCATTGGCCAGTGGCTGATATTCTTGCTCTTTGCTGCTGTCAAAATACCAGCCACATCTCCTCTGTCATGGGCTCCCCCCAAACTCATGGGTTGTACTATGACTACCAGCACCCCTATAACGGATTCCTTCCATTCTCCCTTTACTCATTTCCCCACCAACTCAGATAAGTTAGATTTGCCACAGTATGATCTGCGCCTTCTCCCTTCATTAATGTAAGGCGTTTTTTCCAACTCCTAGCTCAAAGTGGGCCCTAAACTTGCACTATCCTAGTTTATAGGAGGGCTGGTTTATATCACTTCTAGAGCGCTTACGTTTTGGCAAATCTCTACTCTACTAAGGATCTTGGTATTGAAGCAGTTTAGCTTTGCATAAGTATAAAACTATAAGGAGAGTATTCATTCTGACCTCTAACTTCTGAAAGTGTGGAGTGAATACTACCCATGTCAGTCTGTGGTGGTAGTTTTGGCTGCCGTTTGGCCAGACCAGTGATCCACCCAGCCAGTGCGTGTCAGTGAGCTCTACACACTGCAGTTCTTCAGTTTCCTCCATGCAATCTCTGCGGATGTGGTCTGTCATCCCCAGTTCTCTGCTCTTCTGTGTTTCTTTCTGAGCTTTCAGCTTTGCCTCTCTGCTGTGCGAGGACATTGGTCACCAGATGAGTCTGTGGGAAAATGAACAAAACAATTAACCCGTGCTTCAGAGCAGGTGGTGATGATGCTCCACTCGACCTCAGCAGAGCAGGTAAATGGTTTGTAGTTGGAAAATGAGTCCCTGCCTCCCCACTGCATGTTGTGCCCACATAGAAGGTTGTGTTGGAAGTTGTGGGTGCTTGTCTGTAGTACATCCCATGTACTTAGGACTGTGCTTAGGGCAGGGAATTTGTCTTTCAACTTTATGAAGCACCCTAGTCCTTACATCATCTAGAGGAGCACTGTCCTACGTTTTTTTGCAGTGTCTTTCAAAATCAGCAGTCCAGATACAGAACTGTACACTGAGGTCAGGGCTGGCTGGTAGCACACCCATGACCAGGGCTGACTCCAGAACTTTCAGCTGCCGCTGGCCCACCTAGGTCCACCTCTCTCAATTTTCTTCTCAAGTCAAATAGCAATTTGGCATTGTCTCTTCTCCCAGCGATAGCCAGGGGCTGAGTGTGTTGCCCCACACATGCAGCCCCCCAAGCAGGTGTCTGCCCTTAGCTGGGAAAAGTAGCATTCTCAAATACCTGCTTTCCTTTCAGGATGGGCCATCAATAGGAGGGAAATGTGCCCTTGACAAATATTTATTGTAAAGAGCACTTAAACAAACAGGCCCTGCGAAGCTTTCCGTGGCTGGCTAGCACGTGACTCTCCTCCATAAAACACAGTGGTGGAAAGCAGTGTTAATGGGCTGCTTCCTTTACATTCTGAAAGGTATTTTCCCTTTGACAAATGATCTTGTAGCAGATGGTGGAGGAAAGGCTTGTGATACACGGTGAGGATGCAGGTAGATTGGATAGCCAGAGGTCTTGGAGAAGAATACACGTGCACTATCAAAGTGGAGAGCAGACTGTTTATGGAAAAGAGCTATGGAAACCCAGCAAGAATGTAGAGAATCAGATGCTCAGCCTGCTGTTATCCCACACCATCCTGGGAGGGGAGTACTTGACAACTGGAGCGCCAGCATTGCAGGGATCCCACCGTGACCCAGTGCATGCACGGATCATGCAAAGCATTTTCATAGAATCATAGAATCATTAGGGATTGGAAGTGACCTTGAAGGATCATCTAGTCCAATCCCCCTGCCACCTAGACCAAGTCACATAGGATCAGAATTTTCACTCATTCTAATCCAAGATCCAAAGTCTTGAATCATTGCAGATACTGCCTTGACACTGATGAATTTATCCTTGTGTTTTATCACATGTATCCCTGAACTTGCTGGCTGATGTGATGCCAAAATGCTGTGAGCCGCCTCACCTTTTGCAAGCACATAGGTATGTTGGAAGTTCTGATTTGGAAGTGATGGGAAGGCTAGTCCAGCCTTTTTAACTGATGAGTGGGCTGCTTCAGACTACACAAGGGAAGGGGCTGGTCCTATTTTTCACTGTGTTTCTATCCTACTGGAGGTCCTTCTCTTCAGTTTCATCTCTTCTATGAGACACCTCTTCTATGAGAATAACTGCTGTAGGCAGTCATGAGCATGGCTAAGAGATGCCTAAATCCTGCAGTTAGCTTTGAAATTACTACAGCAAAAATCACTAGGTCTCCTTTATTTATGTTTTAGAAAAATATAGGTTTATTTAAAAACTTCAGGCATTTTGAGAGCATCTTTATTTCTCACAACAGGACATGGTGCTTTTCTCAATATATCAAAGTGCTGCACAGACCTATGGCTAGACTGGGAGACACGGGAATGCCAGCTTACACTATATTTTTAAGGGGTACAACCAGTCTTTCTTAAAACGAGGTTCCTCACTCCTCTAGAACACAACCTGAAAGCTTGATTTATGTGCAGCTGGAAGCTGGTGTCTGAAACACGTAGATAGTCACTCTGAGTTGTGGAGAAGCCTACAGTTGGGAGAACACTTGGCTGTTATCCAGTCTTGGTATCATCCTTGCCCAGGCAGGAAGATACTGGGTGTAGGTCTATCGGTTTCACCTAAACAAAGCACAGTCATAAAGTCATAAAGGTCTGTTAGTTTGAAAACTGCAATTAAGAGATGATAGAGTGTGAGAGCACTATGCCTGAACAAAGAAAAATTTATCCAGCAAATACTTCATGCTCTTTCTAAGAGGAAGGAGAATTAATGTGCTCTAAGGGAGTGTGGCAGGGAGTATGGCTTTTGCAGTGGTACAGCACCAAGAGAATGGCAGTGAGGACATCAGCAGGGAAGATCAACTTTTCCAACACATGCACAAGAGCCTTAGCAGTCATGAAGCAGAAGTGGCAGTGGTGTGGGGTGACACCACTGATTCTTTTCCTGGAAGTGGGGCTGAGGGCAGCTATAAACTATACACCGTGATATGTCAATTCAAAATAAACCCAGACCATGTGTGTAAAGTTACAGAAAGGTGTTGAAAAGCAAAAGCCAACATCTGTGCACTAAAGAAAGTGTTTGTTGGTAGAGACCTTGCAAACTATCCGCTCGTTTCCAGTTGCTGAGCTGCGATCTGGAGTCAACACAAGATGATATACATGCATATAACAAAACAAGTAATCTCCCAGTGACCCCAGGGCCCCAGCAGGCAGACTGTGCTGCCAGGAGGGAGGTTGAAGACTGCCCAGGGTTGTGCAGAGCAGGAGCACAAATTTAAGCAGGCACCAGGCACCAGCCCCCACTGCTAGTCACTGCTGCTGCAAGCCTTTCTGAGCCCACGGTACCAGGCTGTCCTTCTCCAAACACTGTGCTTATGGTGCCCGTTGTGTTAGCACACAAACCTCTGGGCAAAAGCAGCTGGGGTGAGAGTGGAGGATTACTAACAGAAAAGCGATGGCATCATCCATTGCATGCTTTGCCCCATCTTTATGTCTCCCTTGCCTTAAGTCCTTCTCAAGCTGATTTTGCAGCTTCAGCCTGTTCATTTTTCTTTGGTGCTTGCCAGTAACAAATAATTAAATATGATGATCTTTGTGTAAACTAGTCCCAGCTCAAGGAAAAAAGAAAGTGGAGCTCATCTCAGGAGTGAAGAACTTTAGCAAAGTACTTAAGGCAGAGATTTAATATGAAGCACGTATGCAGTCTTGCTGAAATCAAATAAAACTTTTTAAAGGCTTTTCTGAAGCACAGCCAACTGATCTGCCCAGGTACACCATGCAGAGGAAATTGGAATTACTCACATGCTTAGCATTAAGCAGTTTGCTTTGTCCTCTGGTGAATTAGGGTCTACGTGCTCTATTTACTGACTAGTGGTTTCAGAAACAGCTTGCACAAATATTTTGTGCTGTCTTCAGGTGCTCTCGCTTATGCACATTGTCTGGATAACTGCACAGGCAGATGCTTGTGCCTTGTGCATGGCACAATAGATAGATTTTATCCAATCACTAGCTTAAAATGGTTTTTCAGGTGGAATTATGTCTAAATTCCAGACTCTTTTCCCTTGTGTGGTGAGTCTATTTTTAACACTTAATGCCACAGCATAGTACATAACACACAGCAACAAGAGGTGGAAAAACACTCTAAAAAGCTAAAAGATGTCATCACGAAGGAAGATGAGACATTTTTGAGTAGTAATGAATGTATCCTTGGACAGATTTCTTTTTTCTCTTTCATTTATAAAAATTAATCTAAATTTTTTGCGATTTCTTTAATTCTACTCCCAGGAGCTATTCACCATTCCCTGTCAAATCCCTTAAGACCTTGAAGGTCCTCACAAGGTACCTACTCTGCCCAGTGTACCATATGAAGCTTCCTGAATGGCAGCCTAATCCTTGTGGCACAGATACTGGTGCATTGGGGGGGGGGGGGGGATGCACCCAAACCCATGGCAGAGGGA
>JAOXOE010000874.1:14231797-14274950 GCA_028565055.1 Phoeniculus purpureus | reverse complement strand
TGCGTCAGGGGAGGTTTAGATTGGATGTTAGAAAGAAGTTCTTTACTGAGAGGGTGGTTAGGTACTGGAATAGATTGTCACCATCCCTGGATGTGTTTAAGGAGTGAGTGGATGCGACGCTTAGGGATATGGTCTAGCAGTTAGATACTAGGATAAAGGTTGGACTGGATGACCCTGGAAGTCCTTTCCAGCCATGATGATTCTGTGATTCTGTGATCTTGTTAGGTGTTTGATCCAAATAATTGTGTCACACTGTGTCATCTGAGGGCACTCAGGGTTCTGATGTCCCTGGGCATCTGGCTTCAGGGTCTTCTCCCCCAACCCTGTCCATAGACTAGGACCCTGTTTCAGCTCACCAGGGGTATGGAAGGAGACCTGGCTATACCGTCTGGTGGAAAGCAGAAGTTGGGCACACAGTGGTTTTTAAGATTGCCCACATGTATCACCTGTTGTGATCTGGAACAGGATCAGTGGCTTAATTTGTGGTCAGGCACTCGTCTCCTGCCAGTAGTAGCTGTGGCTGAGCTGCAATGCTGGGGACACTTCTTTTGCCCAGAGGCAGTATGCCACATCTTCTTGGGTGGTGGCAGGAGCCTGACCCAGAGACTCTGGCAGCCAGGACAGCCTGGGAGGAGGCACCTGCACCTGCACTGTTGCACCTCTGAGGGACTGCATTGCCATTTCTGGGATGACTTGACAATGCTGATTCTGCAGAAAACCTGTAAGTATGAAATCTGCAGAGGGACCTAACTCTACTCCTGTAGTTCAGTCTGGTTTGATTGCTTCCCC
This sequence comes from Phoeniculus purpureus, assembly GCA_028565055.1. Lineage (NCBI taxonomy): Eukaryota > Metazoa > Chordata > Aves > Bucerotiformes > Phoeniculidae > Phoeniculus > Phoeniculus purpureus. The sequence goes on along the minus strand of JAOXOE010000874.1, from coordinate 14,274,161 downwards.
AGGGCCCCTGAATCTTACTGAGCTGTGGTATAACCTATTACTGCATCCTGGTATCGCACTGTGCAGAACACTCTCATACCTTGAGCGTAAATGATGCTATAAAAATGTAACTATATTCTACATCTGATGTAATACTATATTCCCTCAACTAATGGAAGGAAATGCAGTGCCCATTTAATTTCTCTGTTAACTTTCTAGACAAATTTAGTTACGGCACAAAGGTTTTATGTGGAGTAAGATTTTTCTTTTTAATTTTCTTTCTGTTCTTTCTCTTCAGCTGCAGGTCTGATTCGGTACTGCACATTGTTCTCCTTCCTGGTTTGAATTCAGCAAAAATGGCAAGAAGCTGAAAGAATGGTAAAGCTGGCTGTGTTGCACATCGACCCTTGCTAGGAGTCTGTATTTTTAACTAGCTGGAGTACCCACACTCTGGGTTACTGCTGGGTGTAGACAAAGAAATAACAATAGTCCTTAAACAGTCCCACTGTGACCATGAAATTTATCTACAGTATATTAATTGAAATGTATTTAGCCCGTTGTTGCCTTGAAGTTTAGGAATTAGGAAGGGTTTACATACTCCATCTTGACCGTCTGAGGGCAGTGTCACCCAATACTTGCTGGAAGCCTGGCTACTGTGCCCTGTCTACACTGCACCCAACCTCTACGGATGCAATCTGAAACTCACAGACCCTTTTCACGGATCTTAATGCATCTTGTACTTAAATATATTGCACTCACTCTCTGAGCCAGTGTGTCTGCTGGTGTAAATCTTTAGTGTCACTTGATGGATTCATAGACCTGAAACTACATGAGACAATGGCTGACTTTTAGGTCAGATCTCTCACACACATCCAGTCTAGGTTGCTATAAAGTGCTTTTTACATGAAGCAGTTGATGACCGGCTAGAGAATGACTCTTAGAATTCTCCAGTATTTTTAAAGACCTCAAGTAACAAAAAATCTACAGCAGTTTTTCATAAATTGTTTCATAAGCAATTGAGTTTTCTCTGAAAAATATCTAATCGTTGACTATGTTTAGGTTCACATTCCACCAGATACTCAGTTACTCTAGAATAATTTGTCCTTCACTAATTTTGCCTTCGTTTTTAATGCTAATTGTATGTTGTGAGCATGGAAAAGTACCAGACGTTTTTTCTTGTGGGTGTTTCTGTCAATCACACACTTGCATCTTTTCCTTTAATTTAATCTCATTTTGAGGCAAAGCCTTATGCTTGTGGCCAAAACAGGTATTTTGGTTAGGAAACCCTATGTCAGGATGAGAGTTGGCATTGCTAAGAACCTGATCTTGTGCTTATGCTTTATGGAGGGTAGCTGTGGGACACTGAATAGTGTGGGCATGACTGTATTTCAACTCATATACATGTGGGATGACTTCGGATAGAAGGTACATTTATATAAAGACACACCTCAAATGTAGCCTTTCCTGTTTTGCTCAGAGTACTTACATAAATATCACATAGTTCTAAGCTCCTCTGTAAACTGCTGTGGAAAACATCACAATGTTATTTCTTGTCATGGGAAATTGCCGAGTAAGTTGATTTTGAGAAGACAATGAAAGAGATAAAGTACTGAGGTAGTACCTCTTGATCTTTCTTTAGCAGAGAAAATATTAGGTGGTCAAGTTCTAGACCAAAGTCAAATAATCAGGAAACGGAAAAAGGGGTAATTTTGGCAGAGATATGTAAAGAAGCTAAAGACTGTGATGACCTGCACAGTAGTCACCACGTGTCGAGTTGTTCACCCTGAAACTATTATCAGGTTAAAGCATTGAATGCAACAGATTCTTCTTTCATGTTTTCCAGATGATTGATGCTGATAATGTTGGACATTTGCAGAAGTGCAGTGGTAATTACAATACATTAAAATACACACATTTAATTGAACTCCAGTGGATCAAATGGATGTCAGTCAATGTCTAGGCACTAGCAATCAGCTCTGGGCACTGGAGGTGATTCTAAACACACTGTAGAACTATTTTGGAAAAGAAAAAAGATTGCTTAAAATACGGGAAGTTGGCTCAACCCTGCCTCTTTCCTTCACATATTTTAAAAGATCTTATACTTGTTTTAGGGGGGTACAGGACAGCGATGAAGGAATTGTAGCATTCTGTCCAAATTAGTTACTGAATAACAGCGACTTCCTGAATTCCCCACGAAAACCCTGTGTTGTAGCTTCCTCTCTGGAAAGACTTCCAGCAATTTCTTGTTTTGGCAGGAGTGTCTTTCATCCTTTGCTTTGGCTAGACCCAAACACAGAAGTACTTGCCTGTGTGGGGAGGATCTACCTCTACCAATTCACTTCCTGCCTAGCTGATGTCTCAGAACTACAACAGCAGGCAGGGAAGAGTGTTGCTTCTCAGACTTAGCTTTTCTTCTCTCTGGTCGGAGTATTCTGTAAGTCCACACAGCTGTCCTCACAGGTTGAAACCAAACAGAAACAGAAAGGCAGCCAAGTCTCAAGGCAGGGTCTTGGGTAGAACATACCAGGCAATGGAGAAGCTTAGGGCAACTAAAGAGGTTTATTAAATCTGTAACTATGTACAGAAAGAAGAAAAGCCCAAGCATGTTAAAACATACAAACCAGAAACCTTTGTCATAATGCTATTACATACATTTATGACAAAAATGAGCAAAGAGTTATGTGAGTAGTCTTTGTTTCCAGCTGGGGTCCCTGGGGCAGGGGACATACACACACACTTTCAGTGCCACAAGGGGAAGGGCCACCCCTCACCATTTTAGCTCTTCCATTTTTCCTGAGCAATCTGTGAAAGATTTAAGAGTTACAAGCCCTTTCAGCTCCATTCTCCTGCTTACTTATAACAACCTCAATCTTAGCGGCCAAATGACAAACAGTGTCTCCTCCTGCTGTTCAACCACTCAAGGTGGCGACAGCCACAAGTCTTACAACATGATGAGCACAAAATTGCAATGGCCACATGGCTGCGTTCAGTAGGGACCTGTCTCCTTCTCTGGGCTTTAAAGTTATTTTCTTCCTTTTTAAAGTTATCTCACCATCCAACATCTCCGGGCTTGCAATAGCTTCATTTTCACTCGATGATGGGAGGAATCCTCATCGGTGGTTTCTCTTGCTACATCTGCCCATCTCATGGCACAGGCAGGGGAAGAGCTTTGTGTTGGCTGGCACTGCACCGCACCGCATGCATTGGCTCTGCATGCTTTGGTCTGGCACGGCAGTGGTGAGACGCAGGATGCTGCCACCATCCTACACCCACCACATCCATCGCGCAGCGTTCCAGCCCTGTGCTGGTTGAGCAGGGTTGGGGCTGGAGAACGCGAGTCTCCCACTGCATCTGACACCCCCCAACAAAGCAGGGGTGACAGGGCTCCCCCCACGTCTCCCGGAGAGGAAAAAAAGGTAGAAGGCAAAAAGGGACAGCCTCAAACCCGGAGCCATCTTTTATCCATGTGCAGGGCATCTGGAAATGCCCCTGACCCTCCCCCAAAACCGACCGCAAACCACTCCCTCCAAAGTCCCCCCACCCGAATCTCAGGTTGCAGCCCTGGTGCACTCATGGCTCTTGCAGCCTGGTGAAGGCTTTTGTCTTCCCATATAGCCAACATTAAGGAAACAATAACCCAGGCCAGTAGCTCTTCATTACTCAGCTTTCCTGAGCAGTTGTGGGGTGAGGGGTTTCGAAGTTTTAAAATGTATCACATAGTATTTTGGAAAAAAGAAAAGACGGTACCAGAGCCTTATTTCTACTAACCTTGAACAGCTGTAGTTCTCCTCTCTGTTTTCTAGCTTTTCGACTTTGAACACTCCTCCTCCAGCCTGTGCTGCATGCATTCTTTTTCTGCCTGCTCTAACTTCAAGTCTGCCATAACCAAACCACCTCCCTTTGGTCTAAAGTGTGTCAGTGACCATCTTTCTTCCATAACCAAAACATTTCCCTCTGCTCTAATGCATGTCAGAAGCCCTTATTCTTCTTCAACTTTGGCTATGGCTAGGGGAATGACGAGCTGCCTTCTATGTGACAGTAGGGTATAGGACCTGCAGAGCAAATGTTTGAAGCTTTTACTTCAGTTGCTCAGCTTGGGGTTTATACCCACTTAAGGCTTTGACTTGCATGAGCTTCAGCCAGTTAGAGAAAGCTCAAGAGGTCTTTCCTGAAGAGCTTTGGAAAATGCTCTTTTCATATTAAACTTGCACACTAACTCTGGACTACCCATGGAGGTAGAGGGCACTTGGACTGCATAAGACGCTGAAGTCTGTACATAGCTACCTTGTTAGTTGCTTCCATCTGCTTTAACAAGAGCTGGTATAAGTAACTGTCTGGATCTCCACACCTGACCTATCTTTGTTTCACACTGTTACTCCCATCACTCAGTAGGCCTCCCTCCATTGCACTTCTCTTGATTAGTTATTAGTAATTTTTCTACCCGATATGTTCTTGGTTTTTCCTACATCAATATTGCTGCATTTGCCATTTAGACTAATCCCTGGAAGAAGAAAAGTCAGATGCAGTATTGGCTAAGAAACAGAAGAGTTTTTAACTTAATTACCTCAAGTAATGATCCACACCAGCCACGAAAAGGAGAAGGCTGAAAATACTTAGTGATGGTACGCTTACAGCAGAAGATTTATGTGTTTTTAAAAAGAAAGAGAAGAAAAGAATAAGTAATGATGAGACATCTTTCTGAATGACATACTAATAGCACTTTATGCAGAGTGTGTTACCTGCACATCCTACAGAATAAGATGTATACATCAGTGTGATCGACTGTGCTCTTGGGACTTCATGCTACCTTTTTTGCAAGTTTTTATATTGTCTGAAAGAAAAAGAGAAGAAGGTGAAAGAACTTGCTAGACAGTGACTATTTGCACCAGGGAGAGCAGGCTCAGACACAGCGCTGGAGTGAGATAGGAGTCTAGCGTTTCTTCTGTGACTGTCATAGAGAAATTCAAACCCAAAACTGTGGAATGAAGTTGTGATCTGGCCAGATGGAAACATGTCTTCATGGCACATGCAAACCCTAGTTCATTGTGCTCTGTCTTTACGCAGAGAGGTTCTTGGCAACTTTAGAAACATCCTCGAAAGAGTGGAGGGAAAAATGTGCTGAGGAGAGCTAGTAGGCAAGCGGTTACGGGTTTTTTTTTGTACTGTGCTTGGGGAAGCTATTCAGCTTCAGAAGAAAAGTACCTGATTGATAAGAAATAATGTACAAAATAATTATGCTTATTTTGAAAACCTCTTTGCCACTTCTCAGTATTTCTTATACCACTGTTTCTCTGCAGAGGACAGTGACAATTGTCCTTTCCAGATGGTGGTAGAATGGTTACAGCTTGATCTGTCACCTACTTATGTGTGGCAGGTGGAACTAACTAAACATTTAGGAATCAGATCTGCTTTCCTGATTGAGGTTAGAAGTTACAACACAATAAACTCTATTTTTGATATTACAGGTCTCCGTTTTTATTGTTTATATGCATTGTTGCCACCAAAAATAACTGGTTCATTCGTCATTTCCTTTTTTGGTTGACACACTGTGTTTAGCTCTTCTGCTTTCTGATGTTCCAGCAAATAGCCAGATAATTTTAAAAGTAAGTATTCACTCAGAGTTTGCCTATTTTCCTTTCTATTCATTTCTGGGCCTGGGGGATGGAAATAAACTTAAGAAGCAGCACAAGTTTATTTTACAAGCAGAAATACATTTGCCTTTTCCCTCTGAACCTTTTACCACAGCACCATTTTTTTCCATTTCATTGTCTCATGTTTGATGTCAAAGGCGTATTTTTCAGGGCATGTTTTAGGTTTTCAGGGTGTCTTAAGCTCCTTCCCTTTGCATTATAGAAGCCAGAATCCATTTACTGCCTGGTGACTAATGTTCTTTCTCAGCTGTATGGTTACTAGAGTCTACATTTATTTGATCTATAATATCATAGCATGTCTCCTTCTCTCTCTTTGTGTCATTCCTCCATTGTTTACCCAGTTTTTTTTGAGAGACAGGGTTTATGCACCTTCATCCTCTGGTGACTTTTGAACTAGTTTGTCAATTCAAATCAAATTTGCAGGAAGTCAAGATGGAGGTTCCTGCACATTTCATGAAAGTAGGAGATCTATTAACAGATGGCTGCACTAACAGCATTGGTCAAACTCCCGTGTCCTCCTGCATGCCCTGTGCAGCTTCAGGCATGAGGAGCGGATGCTGTTCTCAGAGCTGAATCTCATGGTGACCCTGAGGTCACTGAAATGCCAACTCCTTATTTGGGCTTTGGCTACTGCAGAGAAGTGCTGTGCAGAAGGAGAGAAGCTTTTGTGGATACCGGCTGGTATTGCACTAGGTCTGAATGAATGGATGATACCACTGTCTTCTGTGTCCATGCCAGCTTTTGAGCCGCCAACAGATGTAGCAGAGCCTCCCTTGTGAAGCAGAGTCAGTTGCCCCTACAGGAACTACAAGGATCATATGACATTACAAGGAAACTTTTGAAAAAGAGAATGGCAGAAGTGTCTACCTAGAAAGCTCCTCAGCACATATATATGTATCAGAGAAGCATTAGAACCAGTTTGAAGCAAAATATGCAACTGTGCATGCCTTTGGTATATGTCACTGATATACTAATACATCTTTGCTGTTTCATCACTGGTTTCAGATGGCTGGAATGCACATAAGTGAGATGACTTCATGCTCCTCAGTCTTAAATCTCCCTGATGCCTTTAAAGAAACACATCATCATGTGAAGGGGCCTTGCTGTTCTGTGCTCAGCCATCCTGAGCTCACTCTTTGTGAGTGAGGTGTGCGGTCCACCTGTTAGGGAACTCTATGCGCCCTGTGGTCTCAGAATTAGATTAACAGACCACTAGCTTCTTGCACTCACCTCTTATGTCCTAGTGAAGCAGTCTATCTGAAACGTCTGTACTCTCTCCTACAGTGTGGGCTACTCCTGGAGACTTTTGGAAACCCATTTTGTGTTTGCTCCAGAGATCATGGGTATTTACTTACTGATTCTGCTTTGATAGGCACCTTAGATTCAATGAGCTGGTGACTTAGGTGATTTGGTTGCTTACCACTTAGTTCAAACATCTTCCTGCAGTCTAGTAATTAATAGACACAGCTACAAGCACGTGTCCATGGGGTGCCCGTGTGCTGCTGCAAATGGATGAGTGGCTCACCGCACAGATACAAAAATACTCACTGCTGAAGGCACTGCTGTAGATCTGGATGAAATGCTGTCAAGGGTTTTTTCTGAAACAAAATTAAGCAATTAATTTAGTTAATGTGCTAATTGGCCAAAACAAAATCAAAACAAGGAGGTTTTGAAAAACCACTTATAAATTGCAGGCAAAACAAAAATGAACTAGATTTGTGGAAAAACAAGAAGACACATTTAATTCACCCCTCATAAAGAATTCACAACATAGAAAAAAACCCACACAAAGGACAATTGGAGATTACTCACATGTTCTTACATAAATGACTTCATGCTCCTTGAGGAAATGTGAAGTCCATTCAGTCCATGCACATATCCCTTAGTGACAGCGGGCATTTAAAAGTCCCATTCTTTGTTCCGTGTGCTTCCAAGCCAGTCTTCCATTTCCAGTGTGTTGATTCCTATGGCCATGAACAAGGGAAGAATCCTCTCCATTTTAGTGAACCATGGAATTCAGACAAAACTCTCTTTCTGCTGATCCTTGAGGTACCACTCTCTCTCTCAATGCTTTCACCAGCTATCTTCCAGGGCAAGATAGCTGCTCTGTTTGGTGCAGTGACATGTACTCTCTCTGAACAACAGAAGAAAAGTGAAGAAGAATGAGGAGCTGGAAACACGAAACTGGAAGCTACAGCCCCTTTGTTTGCAGAGCCGCAAAAACTCTGCTTGCAGTTTTGCCAGTCAAACATCACAAAAACTTCAAGCTATCACAAATGCACTTTGTCATTACAGGCAACTCTCCTATCATCGCTCCCAAAGCTATGCCTTTGCTGGGTTGTAAAGAAGCTTTCAATGCCTTGACCCATCCCAAAGTCATTTTAATAAAAGCAGGCAGTGTACATTTGTGCCGCTTCTGGTAAAACTGGAAGGATGGTGTCTGCTCAGAAGTTTTTATTTATTCCTAAAGAGTAGAAATAAGCTGTTCTTACACTGACAGCCAACTGATTTTCTTATTTTAGGCATCATCACACCAATATGAACAAGAGGAGCTCGAGAAGCAAATATGAATAGCAGTGAGATACGCTCATTTCTAATATTCCTGCTGAGATTTTATGATGTGTTTTTTATTCTTGATTATACACCTTGAGGCAGAAAATTAGATGAAGCAGATTTTTTATCAAATGTGCAATAAACTTCAGATTAACTCCTTGAATCTATTACTATTTTTTCAAAAGAAATTGAACAGGAAAAGATGATATTTAGGGCCTATTATTTAGATGATAGCCTCTCTTAGAAAAATGGTCTTATGTGCTATGGTTTGGCATGAATTACTAGAAGTATTAAAATTTATTTTTTATTCTGAATCCCTCTCACTACAAAAGTCAAAGCACATTCTATGTATTTTCCAGTTTTGCAAACACATAAGCATGGATCCATCGATTCTCCTTTATGAAGATAAGGATCTACTTAAATTTTTGAGGAATGGTCTTTTATGAACCACAACAATTAAGTTAACTCCCCAGTTTTTAAGGTGTTTGTAGGTACTGCAGTTTGATAAATAACATACAGAATTGAGGCGAAGTATGGGGTCCTGGACCAGGGCAATCAGAGGTATCTACACAGGCTGGGAAAAGCCATGGTGGAGAGCAGCCCTGTAGAGAAAGACTTGGGGATTCTAGTGGGTGAAAAGCTGGACTTGAGTCACTGATGTGCAATTGCAGCCTGGAAGGCTAACTGCATCCTGGGCTGCATCAAAAGTGCCACCAGTGATTGAGAGAGGTGATTCTGCCTCTCTACTCTGCCCTGATGTGTCCTCACCAGCAGTACTGCATCCAGGTATGGAGGCCCCAACACAAGGACAAAGACCTGTTGAAATGTGTCCGGAGGAGGGCCACAAAAATGATCAGAGGGCTGGAGCACCCCCCTCTTTTGAAGACAGGCTGAGGGAGTTGGGGTTGTTCAGCCTAAAGAGGAGAAGTCTCCAGGGGGACCATATAGTGACCTTCCAATATCTGAAAGAGGCCTATCAGAAGGCTGGGTAAGAACTTTTTGTGGGTTCAAGACCACAATTACAGATAAAAGAAAAGAAAACAAAGCGGTTAGGTCTTGGTGAGATTTCAGATAGAATTTGCCAGACAATGGATAGCTTAGGGAAAATGGAAAAGGGTTTATTAACTCTGTATACACAAAAGAAGAAAAGGTTAAGCAAGTTGGTGCACACACACTAGAAAGTGAGTCACAAATGCCATCACACATTCTGAGTAAAACATAACAGGAGATTACTATCGTATCGATCTTTGGTTTTTTTACATTAGAGACCTGGGGAAAGAACATGTCAGTCAAGTAGATATGAGTACTACCACCCTCTCTATTCTTCAATACGAGTCACCACTCTTGCCTGCAGATGCCAGACTCTTGGCCACCCAGACAGGCAAACTCTTCAGTCTTCAGTGCAGCTTCTCCAGCTCAGCACTGATCGGGCAGGCCTGATTCCTCAGCACCTGAACTGCATCCCTCGATGCAGGAGACATGCTTTCAAACAGGACCCAGTTTCTGCCTTCCATGCCCAAGTTTTAAGGATTCTCCTTCTCTGTCCAGTACTCGAGCATGCCCAGCTTTTCTCCATGGCAGAAATGAAAAACAGTCTCTCTCTTCCTGCTGAGCAGTGTTTTCTAAGATGGCAGCGACAGCTGCATGGCCCTGGCCATGTGTGGGACTCAAAATGGAGACTGCCCACGTGGCCGCATCAGCAGGACCCCCACCAAGACGTGGGTGGCCAAGAGGGTTTCATGACCCTCATATCTCCTTTCTCGTCCTGCCTCAGCTACAAGGGGGAACCATGGGTTGCTGAATGTTGCTCTGTGGCAGGGGGAAGATTTGCACTAGTTCTTGCTTCTCCAATCCACAGTGCCAGCTGGCACTGCCGCTGCTGGGGTTGGAGCCATGGGGCCACATGGAGGGCGGTGGGGCCACCAGTCTCCACCCCGCCATCTACAGGAGGTCTGCAAGAGGTCTATGGGGCCATGCCTAGCCACTGCGAGCCACCCCATCCCGTCTTCCTCTGCTCCACCCTGAGAAGGGGCGGGGGGATGCCAGAGTTGAAGCCCCATGCCAAGGGAAGATGCCAGCCTAAAGAGACAGGGCTGGATCATCAGCCCTCTTTTATAGTGTCACCTAGTCCACCTCCCCCAAGACAGGTCAATGGTGGGGGGGTCTTCTTAAAGCAACATGCATATTTTTCTTCATGAAAGCACGAATCTATACATCTGAAAATTCTGGTAGTTTTCAAACTTCAACAGAACTGTTTACAAGGATATGGAGCCATAGGGTGAGAGGTCATGGTTTTAAGCTGGAAGAGGGTAGATTGAGGCTGGACATTAGGAAAAAGTTGTTTAATATGAGGCTGTTGGATCACTGGAACAGGTTGCCTAGAGAGGTGGTTGAGGCGCTGTTCCTGGTGACATTCAAGGCCAGGCTTTGTGAGGCTCTGGGCAATCTGTTCTAGTTGGAGATTTTCCTTCTATTCTAGGGGGGTTGAACTAGATGACTTTTGGAGGTCCCTTTCAAACCAATACATTCTGTGATCATATGAGTCTAAGTTAGACTTTTCCTTGTGTTTCATGTTCCCTGGTGATCAAATACCAAATGCCTGACAAAGACATTTTAGTACTTGTTTGAGGTCAATGGAGAGAAGGAGTCTGGGTAAAAATAATCAGCTACCCTAAACCTGAAAACATGAACTACTGTTCACTTTAGACTGCAGTAAATGCACAATACCAAAAAATTCAATAAATCTCAGTTAGACTAGTTACTGTCATAAAATACGTTGAAATAAAGAAGTATGCATTATAATTTAGTTGTAACATAATTTATTTGCAGGTTTTTTTTAATTGGGCTAATAGGGAAGTGTGATGAAACAAAATGTAGACCCAAACCCAGAGACTAATAATTAAACAGAAGAATAATGTAATAAATTATGGAAAGCTGAGGACTAAAGTCTCTCTACTTGTGGAAACTAAGCAGAGGCAGATCTTGATTCTGAAAGGCAATGATCAGCAAAGCCAGAGAACAAAGACGTTCAAAGTAACTTTATTTTTTTACTGGATTTGCAAATTGATATATTTACAAGGGGTGGTACCTCTGCATTCTGTGTTTCTCACTACACTCTCCGTATACTAAAGAATGGAGTCATTTAAATGTCTCAGCTTTTGAGTTTTACCAAAACTCCAGTTTTCAGTCAAATATCAAATAGTAAACATAGGTGGGTTATGTGAGATACTGCATGTTCACTGCTTCTCCCTATAGCAACTTACACATGACAGTGGCTCTATGCCCAGCCCAGTTTCTAACTTCTGTGAGAAATATTCTCTTAAAGTGGAAAAAAACTCCATGGAGAAAAATACCTTCCATTTTGATCCTTGGATCAATACACTTACACTTATTAAGAATAGAAGGCACAAAGAAACAAAACAATCCCTGGATAAGTAATAACATGAAGAGGAGGCATTTTTATTTCTTTTTTAAAAAAATTCTTCACACTGTTGCCTTTTTTGTTCTTCAACTGTGCAGCAAACAGCAACATTTGGGAAGAATTCAACAAGTCTGGTAAACTCTGTCAAGCGCAAGTTAAAATTAAAGGTAAGATGCAATTCAGAAAGAATGTATATATAAGCATGATAAAAACCACGTAACCTCTGAGCCCCTGTCTTTTCAGAAAAAAAAGTGTGAAAATTAACCTTTTGCTCAAGACATCTCTACCATCTCTTCAAACACGAGAAAAGAGTTGGAAGCATTCAGAGTAACTGATAACATCTACACGACAGCAATAAATCAGAATTCAAAAAAAAAAGGAGCAATGCAAAGTTTATACTTAAGCCCCACACTGTTGATTGGAATTGAGTCACGGTGCTTTCTTTCTTGGAAAACTGAGTAATTTGTCTTCAGCTTTGGCAGAAGGACAGTGTGCATAAGAGCAAGTAATATTTGCAAGTAGAACAAGCTGACATGGCACCAAATGAGATAGATGGTTATCTTACAATCATTAGCTACTGGCCTAGCTACAGCTTTACACTGCCAAAATAGTCAGGATTTGGAGAGGAATCACATGGGCTAGAAATAGTATTTCAAAGGAGCAGCATCAGAAAATAGTTGTGACTGTATTTGCCTGCAATCATTAACGTACTGTGAAAACAAACAAGAAAAGGACAACCTCTTCTTGGTGATCCTAAATCACAGATTTGGTGTTGTAGCTTCTAATTTTTGCTGTAGAAGTAGCTAATGTCCATGTTATTTACGAGCCAAGCACTTGCTTCTGTTGTACAATATTTTCCATCATTATCTGCCTGAACAGAAACATCCTGCTGTTCCTAGAAAGGAGGGTAAGCAGTTGCAGGAGCTTCTATGTGAGAGATCAAAAGTGTTCTGGACTCCTGCCTCAGCATGAAGCTGATCTACTGTGCTAAGCCATCTATGTAGCAAGATAGCCATCTGTCCAGAGTAGGCTTGATGAGGTAATAGATTTATTGATTTCTTATAATAAGTAAGATGAGTAGTCAAGACTGCCTGTAGCATTCAGATATGAAAATATGACCTTCACTAAATTACCTGCCTTCCTTTCTGCTGCAAAACCCGATGTCTTTCAGTGTGTCAGAGTTGTTACTGGATTCATTTTTCTAGGGCATTGCAGTAAACACAAGAAGGTCCAGACTTGTTTTTCACTTATGCAGAATGGTGTTTTTTAGTCATCAAGGCTAAAGCAAGAAATGACTATTTCCTCCAGAGTCTTCTGTCTCCTCTACAGTGAGGGCAGTTGCATGCTATCTGCACGTTCTTCTAGCTCTGCCAGACGAAATAAACTTTCTGAAAAGGCACCTGCTGTTGGTTAGAAGAAGCTATCACTTTCCTTCATAACTTGTTGAAAAGTTGCCGCCCACACTGTTTAAAAATGGTGAATAGTTCTTTTAGTTTTATTTCTTCCTTAAATTTCCGCCCATTAGTTTTGCCTGTACTTTGAGCTTAAAAGGGCCTCTAGGACTCAACATTTTCACTGCCTGAAGGAGCCACAGAAAAGCGCTTTGCTTTGCGAAAATCTTACAAACCAGACTCATTAATCCTTTCCTTGTAACACTGTTCTTACAGCCCTGAAATAATTTATACAGCTTCTACCCGCAACAACCTTAAGTTTTGTACTTGGCAAAAGTACTTGGCAGAAAAAGTCTCAGGGAAGCTGTAGCCAGTCACCTGTCTCTGTGGTCATTGGAGTGGAGGGTCTAGGCCAGCACTGCAGAGGCATCATGGCTCAGCCATGAGAGACTTCTTGCACTGCAGACCTTGTCCCAGGACAGCCAAAAGCTTTTATGATGATAGAGAGGGTAGAAACAACTGGGAAAAGCCGTTCATAGTGCTAGCACAGTGAACTAGTCCTGGCTGGCATATTTGTACCAGGCTGACAGAGAAAATTGTAGAGCTGTTAGATCAATATTCACGGTATCTGCACTGCCCTGGTGAGTCAGAGGGTGAGAAGAAATGATGGCACTCACTACAGAGACGTGGTGAGAAGACCAGGCAGGCGTCCCCTTCGTTTTGTTACTGCTGTCACCTTTCTGACAGGATGTCCTTTATGTAGTGGCAAGGCTCACTTCTCAGCAGGATGCATCCCTGCCAGGAGAGAGGAAGATAGGGATCACTTTTGTTTGTAGAGTGTGTCCCGTGGGCATCTATGAGGTTTGAAAGGAGTCAGTGACAGAAACAAAAGGTTTACCATCCCCCAGCTGCCCAGATCCCCACAAGGCCAAGGTCCCAAATCACAGAATCGTGGAATCATGGAATGTTAGGTGTTGGAAGGGACCTTGAAAGATCATCTAGTTCAACCTCCCTGCTAGAGCAAGATGACCTACAGCAGGTCATATAGAAACATGTCCAGATGAGTTTTGAATATCTTCAGGGAAGGAGACTCCACAATTTCTCCAGGCAGCCTGTTCCAGTGCTCTGTCACCCTCATGGTGGGGAATTTTCTTCATATGCTTATGTGGAACTTCCTGTGCTCTGCCTTGTACCCGTTGCCCCTTGCCCTATCATTGCACACAACTGTCTTCCTGACACCCACCCTGTAATACCCAAGTAACCACATCCTGCCTCTCATTCCTTCCTGTCTTTAAAGAAAGCAGACACCTTTGCACAGCAGGCCCAATTCTGCAGTCCAGTACTGCTCTTTGGAGCTGCTTTTTGCAGTCTCTGTGTGTGCGCCCTTACACACCCCTGTAGGAACGGTCAATTTCCTTACAAATACAGGCGGCTGCCATGCATATGGCACCGTGCTGTGCTGCCAAATGAAGTCACCAGGGCTTTAAGTTAAACACTTTAATCCATGGAAGAATGAAAAGTTTGCATTCATGGAAGAGCGTAGCTTGCTTTATAACCACCTTGGTGCTCACACAGAGGAGAGGCAGGGCACACAGAAAGACTCCCGTAACTAAGGGTTAAATATATTATATGGGCTGCCCGTAAATAAACACCCTTCAGCGATTAGCTATTAATAGTCTGAATGTCCTGTTTAGAGGTGACAGAACCACATTTGGAGAGCAGGATCCAACACAGTATGGGCCTCTGAGTAGGTGCCAGGATCTCTGGGGTCGGGGAGGGCCAGTCGGGTGTGCTCCTACTAGGTCACTGCCTATCCTACTGAGTCTTTCTCTGGTAGCTTCTTGAGAGTAGCTGCTTGCAGACATGCTGTTACTACCTGCCTTACTAGAGTCTGAAATTATCCTTTCCAGGGACTTGTGTCCTCTTCTGGCTTCGCTTCATCCACACCAGAAGGTTAAGCCATTCTTGGGTGGAGGCTTAGCTCCTCCACCTGTTCCCCCAGGGGCAGCTGGTTGAACTTATACCTTCTGTTAAGTACACATTAGGAGGAAGTGGTGGAGCGTATCAGGACAGCTTCTGTCACCATCTAAATGTAAGAGTAAAAATCTCCATTTGCCTTCAGTGTCTTGTCTGGTTGCAGGGGTGGCATGGCCCAGAAAGCTTTGAGGGATGGCCCAAGGGTAGAGGTGGGTGCCCAGACCCCTAGGAGCTAAACTGGGTTCATATTGGGGCAGAGGCAGCACATGTGCCCCTCACACCGGGCAGCATGCAGGTAACATCTTACCATGTGTTGGGCAATGACTGGCCTCAGACAGTTGGACATGGTCAGCTAATAGCAAAGGTGTCTCAGGTTGTCTTACACCCCCTGCTGCTCACCCCCTTCTGTTCTTAGGAAAGGAAACTTTGTAAGTTGCTGGCAGAACCCATGTGCACTTGCACGATGTGGAAACAGTTTTAAAATAGCACAGATCAGTTATTGGGGACGCGATCATGAACACCTCATCAAAACTGCAAGGGAAAACCCAGAGAAAGGAACTCATAAAATTCAACTTTTTTTTCTGTAGACATTTCTAAAAAGTCTCTTTCTTTTAGAGCACACTTCAGACCCCGTTTTTTAGTCTTTTCCTGTTCTTTATACAGGAACTCCTAACCTATACACACAGAATTCTCCCTGTTGCAAAGTCTTTGCAAGACAGGACCTGCTTGCTTAGTTTCTGGAGGGAGATGGGCATTTATCTGTAAATGATGAGATAGATCTTATTGCAATATCACATTTTTGGCATGAATTTTCCATTGGCAAGTTTTCCTGTTCCAGGTTAGTTATTGCTTATAATGTAACTCCATTTGATTCTCCCTTCTTTAAAATTTGTGTGATATTTTGGAGCTGGAAGACGAAATGTAAAGCTGATCTCTATAGGCTGATTTTTCTAAAAAATGTGTGTATGAATAGCTAGAACAAGGGGAAGGCAGAAATCCATCTGTTCACTGCATCACTACTGAAATTATTTGCATGACATGAGACTTCTAGAATACCTCAACTGGAGGACGTGAAGCCACTCTTCTTGAAGAAAAGATATATCCTTTTTAAATTGATTTTTTAAATATAAAAGTAAAATGTTAATGTGAATAACACCAAGTCAGCCTCCTCCAGTGGGAAATCTGCCCCATGTAGTAATGCTCAGAGGGACAGGTGTATCTATTATTCAGCTGCACAGAGTTCAGTAGAATAACAGTTCGCACTAATTGCTAATGGGTGAAATTGCTGGTGCTTATAGGGAGATATTCTGGTAACAGATAATTAAGCAACTAAGTAGTTGAAAATGTCAGGAGAGAAAAATTATCTTTTCACCTCGCTGAGTTCATTTTTAAAACTGTGTCAGCTGAGCTCATTCTGCACCCATAGCCTGCCTCCAGCTCTGATGGGGATGTGCACTGTGGCCACAAGGACACAGACAGAGGAGAAAAATGCATTAACTTTCTAAGACAGTCTTGGATTGTCAGTTGCTTCATGGATGAGAGATGCTGCTCTTTCCCACAATCAATGTCCCCATGACACTGCACTCAAGTGACTTTCCTCTGGCTCTGTGGTTAAGGTATACCCCTTGATATACTTCTTTTCAGGTGCCAGAGATGGGGCACCTGAAAACATAGGGGCACCTATCAGCCTTTGCAACACAGGCAGGAGTAGATAATTTAGCCATCACATGAGGACAAGAGCCATAACATGATATTTTGACCTCTCCATCATCTCTGACATTCATGTCACTATCCCTGATCCTTTAGAGCCATGGGCTAGTGCAGCAAGTGACTCATCTGGCATTTCTGGAGTCCCTGGGGCAGCAATGTGTGACCTGAGCACTAAGGCAAAGTGGTCCCAGGCAGTGCTTCAAAAGCTGACATATAACCCCAAAGCCTCAGCACCTCCTTTAAATCTGGCCCTCTTTTTGGAGTGAAGTATCACTGACAACTCGTTTTGCTCCCTCTCCTCCCCACTGCAGCCCCCGGAAGGCTGCACATGACAGGCTGGCTGCCTGCTGAGCTTGCAGCCTAACCAGCAGTGAGAGGCTCTAAATATCACTGCACGTTGGTAGCTATTTCTGCACGTCACAAGGAAGCTCTGAACCTTTCTCTCTCTCAGGTGTGAGCCTGTCCCTGTTTGCTCATGACTATGGTATGACTGAACATCCCCTCGCAATTCCTTTGAATATGGAAGAGTTTTGCCTCTGACCACAGACAGCTATTTCTGATTTCACATTAATGAGTTTTAATGAAAAGGCAGGCTCTCAATGAACAGACACTGAATCACTAGCTTCTAGGTGTCGTCCCTGCAAGTATTGTCCAAATTCACCTCCTTTGCCACAGAAACAATAGCACATCTGTGTCCAGATGCTCATGTCATGTTGAGCAGAGAGCATTGCCATCAGAGCCTTTTATCAGGGTTTAAAGGCTCAGTCTGGATGACTGGACTAGCACTTAATTGGAGTGAATTTTTCCTCAACAGTCTGAAAGTTAAATTTTTTTAAGTGAGAAGGCTGCAAAATGAGTGACAGATCTAGTCCATTACAGATAAACTTTAAAAAAACTTCTATTTTGCTCACATACAGCCAGTTTCACCCTTGCTGAGAGTCAAGAAAACTCACAAGTAAAGAGATCTTTCCCAAAACCCCCATGTCCAGTAATACTTCAGCAGATCAGAAAAGTCTGCTCTTCCAGATAGGCTGAATGCAAATCTGGCTGAGGCTGATCGAAAGGCTGCAGTGCACTTTGAGTCAGACCCAAGCTGTTCCTCATGAATGACCACCAATCACTTTACACAGCTCCTCTACACAGCCAGCGCTAACTACACAGATGTTGAATTTCTTTTATAAGTAGCATTCTTTGAAAATAAATTAATGGGTCAGGAGGAGAACCCAGAAGGCAGTGGGCATAGGAACTTGACTGCAGAAAAAGTAAAAATTGGTTAACTACATAGATGGTCATCGCTGACAACAGCTCAACCCTCAAAGGTCTGATTACCTACAACACTGGATGGGAGATGAACAAACATGCAGGTTCCAGGACATGGCTGGGATACAGCCTATTCACCAGGCTGTATGGGAAGATGAAAGGTGTGGGTAAACCAGAAAGCATTTATGTGCCCATGGTCTGATTATCACTCCAGGGTGAAGAGCAACTTCAGTTGTCCACTGTGAAAGCTTGGGCTTCTTTCACATCCCACTGTTTTCAGCTCAGAGTGGGTGTGCTGATTCATTGCCTGTTTGCTGCGAGTTGTGCAGATTAGCTGAGTGAAAAACAGGCTTTTAAATTGTGTGAATAATAATAAAAAAAACTGGGGGAAAAACCACCAAATAAAAAATGGGAAAGCTTGAAGAATTTTATTGAAAAAATCATAGAATCATTAAGTTGGAAGAGACCTCTAAGATCATACAGGTGGTTGCCTTGGAGCTTGGTGTTGGGACCATCTCTGTTTAACATCTTTACTGATGATATTGATAAGGACACAGAGTGCATCATTAGTAAGTTTGCAGATGACATCAAGTTAGGTGGGAGTGTTCATCTGCCAGAAGGTAGGGAGGCTCTTCAGACAGACTTGGATAGATTGGAGCAATAGGCCAATGTTAATGGCAGGAGCTTCAATAAGGCCAAGGGCCAGGTCCTGCCCTTGGGCCACAACAACCCCACTAAACGCTACAGGCTTGGGGAGGTGTGGCTGGAGAGCCATCTGGGAGAGAGGGACCTGGGGGTTCTAATTGACAGGACGACGAACATGAGCCAGCAGTGTGCCCAGGTGGCCAAGAAGGCAAATGGCATCCTGGCTTGTATTAAAAATAGTGTGGCCAGCAGGAGTAGGGAGGTTATCATCCCCCTGTATTAGGCACTGGTGAGGACACATCTTGACTATTGTGTCCAGTTTTGGGCACCTCAGCACAAGAGAGATGGGGAGATACTGGAGCAGGTGCAGAGGAGGGCAACTAAGCTGGTGAAGGGCTTAGAGAATAAATCCCATGAGGAAAGACTGAAAGAGCTGGGGCTTTTTAGTTTAAAGAAGAGGAGGCTGAGAGGAGACCTCATCACTCTCTACAACTACCTGAAAGGATGTTGTGGAGATGTTGGTTCTAGTCTCTTCTCACAAGCAATTAGTGATAGAACAAGAGAAAATGGGTTCAAGCTACAACAGGGTAGGTTTAGACTTGACATTATGAAAAATTTTTTCATAGAAAGGGTGGTCCGGCACTGGAACGGGCCTCTCAGGGAGGTGGCTGAGTCACCATCCCTGGATATATTTAAAGATTGTATTTAAAGAATGAGGTATTGAGGGATGGGGTTTAGGGATGAACTTGTAAGGTAGGGTGGATGGTTGGACCCGATGATCCCTGGGGTCCTTTCCAACCAGAGTGATTCTGTGATTCCAACCATCAACCCAATGCCACCATGCACACTGAACCATGTATCCTATTGCCATATCTACATGTGGCACTGCTGGGGTGAAAGCCTCTGGGGACAGTGACTTTGCCACCTTCCTGCACAGCCTGTTCCAAACCTGACCACTCTTTCAGTGAAGAAATTTTTCTTGATGTGTGATCTAAACCTCCCCTGGCATCACTTAAGTCTGTTTTGTCTTGTCTTATCTCTAGCGGCTTGGGAGAAGACACTGACTCTCACTTCTCTACAACCTCCTTTCAGGTAGTTGTAAAGATGAATAGGGTCTCCTCTCAATGTCTTTTTGTCCAGACTAAACAAACCCAGTCCCCTCAGCTGCTCCTCATAAGACCTGTCCTCCAGGCCCTTCATTAGCGTCTTTGGACACACCTCAGCATTTCAACATGTGTTTTGCATTGAGATGCCCAAAACTCAATACAGAGGTCAAGATGAGGCCTGACCAGTGCCAAGTACGGGGGGACAATCACTCCTCAAGTCCTGCTGGCCACACCACTTCTGATGCAGACCAGGACCAACCAGCCTTCTTGGCCACCTGGGCATCCTGCTAGCTCATATTCAGCCAGCTGTCAGTCAACAGCCCCAGGTCCTTTTCCACTTGAGAAAAAGCAGTCGTCCTCAAGCCCTTAGCGTTGCATGGGGTTGTGACTGAGATGTAGCATGTGGCACCTGGCCTTGTTAAACCTCACACAACTGACCTCAGCCCACTGATCCAGCCTGTCTGTGTCCCTCTGCAGAGCTTTGCTCAAGTAGAGTGACATACGCCCCCCGTTTGGTGTCACCTGCAATGCCCAAATGCTGGCTGTCTTGTTAAAGACGTTTAATTTTGGCATTGCTAAAGCTCTCCAAAACCTTTTCTCATTTCAAGGGGGACCTGGATCAGTTTGGAAATGAAGGACAGTGTTTCAAAATAAGGAGTAGGAAAGTTCTGGTCTTCTACATTAAATAAAAAATCTTGAGTTTTCATATACTTTTGTCTTTTTTTCCCCCTGGAAACTTTTCAGTGTTGACCCAATGCTTTCGCAAGAGCAGTCACGGGCAAAAAGACTTGCTCCCAATCTAATCTAGAGTTAAAACTGTGAGCTGCTGGACCATGAGTTAAGGCTTTTTCATTGGGTCTGTAGCAGGCTGGTGTCTTCTACTGAATAAATTCACCGGTGAGCCCCATAACTCAGGGAAGTATAAAATCAGTTGAGCTACACAGCAGTAAAACCAGAGCAGCGCAGCGTGGAATCAGGCACAGGCTGCCAATTTCACACCCCTGGGGGTGAAAAAAAAAGGTTTAAAGTTAATTAAAATCCAGAGGATACCTCTGTAAATTATGTTTGAGGATGTTAGACTGAAAAGGACAGAAGGGAAATTAATATTCAAGGCAAGGAACGTAACTAGATCTGGTAGGAGCTGGTCTGGCTCACCTTTGGCCTTACTTTCTTGCCACTAAAGGGAGTTACTCATGCAGGGTCTGCTCCTGAAATGCAGGCAGGTTCTGGAGCGTTCCTTACCCTGTCACCGACTCCTGCTGCCCGTGCTGTTTGACAGTGTGCTGGCAAGGTGAAAGCCCGAGGCTGGCCTCTCAGGTGCTCCAAGTGCATGGAGGCACACAGGGAGGCACACGCTTTGGGATGCTTGGGAAGGCACAGGCAGCCAGGAAGGGAGAGGCAAGGCATGCCCATGGGATGCAGTGTGACCAGACCTGCACCACTCACAGGGAGTGATCCCTCAGGCACGAGGTCATGTGGGGGCAGAGCGAAGGGCTGAAGAGAAAAACAGGGTAGATCTTCCCAGCCTCTGCTGGGAAGAGGTGGGTTGGAGCTTCTCTTCCTGTGACCCTCTGGCACAGGGGTGCTCTTTTAATGCCAGAGTGATGCTGTTTGGCACTGGTCAGATCTTCTGCTAGCGGCGGACTTCATCGTGCAGCCTAGAGAATGCAGGAAACCTCCATGAGTCCTCCTTAATGAGCTTGCACTGATGTTAATACTTTGCTTGGCACCACTGGCCAAATTATGCTCTCATTTAAGCCTGCATAAAACCAAAGTGGTTCAACTAGAGTCTGAGGTGTAAAGCAGATTTGTGCTACACTGACGAGGAGCAGAGTTTGATCCCATTATTTTACAGTGCCATGACTGCAGTATTTTACTAGTCCTTGGGGTGCAGAGTAAGAGTATTTGTATTTACTTGCTCTGAATTTTAAGTGCATTTTGCTGTGATACCTTAACCAAAGCATCTTACAGAAGTGTGAATCTCTCAGATCAATGTATTTTCCCCAGCCAGTGAGTTGTGGCCCAATGTCCTGAGCTGTGTAGGACCCATAAAGTATCAGTCTGTAACAGCTTTTCACCTCAGTGAACCTAGCAACTCCCACCATTAGTTAGTGGCTGCTCACTAACTATTAGGCTAGTGGCTGACCTTTCGAAGGGCTCTGCAGCCAGTAAGCCCACCCAAAGTGGCAGCAAGGTAGCCCCCAGTCTTTCAATGACGTGCATATTTTCCTCGGGTGAAGTATTACCACACCCCACCACTTTTTCTTGGTGAAAGGAATCATTGCCAAAAAGTGCTTGAGTGTGTTTTTTGTGATAATACCTGGAAACCTTTACTTTTTCCATGTATCATGACTGTTTTTTCCCTCCTGTGGGTAGGAGTTCCACATCTAACCAGGCATTACCCGCAAAACCGTTTGACAATGGCAAAGTTTAGCAGGAGGAGTACTTGCCACATGCATCACTTTGGGAGCAGTATTACAAGCATTTGGTCCCAAAACATAAAAGTTGTGCCTGTGAAAATGGACACAGAAAAGTCACTCTTCAAACACAGAGATGGGGACAGCAGATGTCAAGTGCACACAAGGATTTGTCCTTCTTGCTAATGCCTTGTCATTCAGGCTCCGCAAATCCAAAAGCAGCAGAAGGGAAGAAAAAGCTGTCAGTTCAAGTGGCAGGCTGAAATGACGTTCCTCCTCCCAAGTTCTGGTTATGCTGCTAGTCACTCCTTTGTGATGGAAATAGTTGTGGCTGCAGTCTCTAGAACATATGCTACAGCTGTAGCAGAGAGACAAAGCACCAAAATGTGACAGCTCAGTGAAACACACCATCTAAGTAAAAAACAGAGCACAGAAATGAAAGCCGTTCAATGAATAGCGCTAGTTAACAGCAAGAGAAGGAGTTGTAATTTAGTCATGGTTGAATGTTTCCCATTTCCTCTTACCCTTTTCACACCCAATTTTTATGTTTGTGCTTTTGTGGAGAGAGAGGTGTTTGGATTCTCTGAGGTTTTGGGAATACCCTTGCCTTATGTTGACAGCACTTTTCTGTTCCCTCCTTGACAGAACCCTGGAAGCAGATGGGCAAAATAGCCTTCTAATTTCATGGCTGAACTCAGAAGATAAAATACCTACTCAGTTTCCTGCAGAAAAATGTCTCTCTAGCAAAAGCGTCCTGGAATTCTGCTTTTGTGTTCTCAAAAGGATCAGGATGTGGGAACCCGCTCAGGTGAGTGTGATCTCTGTACATGCTAAAAACCAGAATATCGGGGTTGCTTGATGCTATACATAATTTTGCTAAGAGTTAGTTCACATAAAGACTTAAAGCTTTTCACTGCCTTCCATTTTCATTCTCAGTATATGTTCTGGCCATGCCCATGGTACACAGCTTGTCAGTGTATGTAGGTACAATCTGACTCATGTTGACGTCTTATAAAGACCAGAGGGGTGTTAGTCAGGCAGCTGCAAGAGCAGTTCTTGGGGAAGGGACAGAAATATTATACAATGTCCCCTCTACTGTGAGTTTTTAAAGATTACTTTATTTGTGCAGCACATTCAAAGAAGTGGAAACCAAGCCCCAGTAAGAAGCAGAGTCAGGAGAGGGTTAAGGAAGTCACTTATGCCTGATGTTAACATCTTTCCCCTTTTCTAGCTTTGTAAAAGATAAACAGATTTCAGATTTCAATCTGTGGTTCTCAGCAGTGCTTTGGGAACACTGCAGTAGGCCTGCAGAAATTGCTAATGCTGGGCCAAGCTGAGATAATGCATCCCAGCAGGAATGACATAATGCCCTAAAAGAAGACTGTGATGTAATGCACGTCTCACAAATCAGAGCCGACTTCCGTTAGACAGCCTTGAAGTCTCGCACTAACACTGCAGTATGCAGCGTGGTTTTATTTTAGAATAATTTTGTAAGGCTTACAGCACTTGTGGTGCCTTTCTTAGCTACTAGGGAAGCTTCTCGCTGCTTCCACACTCTTTGCAGTCGAGGTGCTTACTGAAAGCTGCTGAGCATTTCACCTGCATTGAGGTGCTCGCAGTACGTTAATATGAGCACTGTAACTTACAGTCTTAACATGGCTGTTTATGCAGGTGAGGCATAAGGTGTATACAGCATATTACAGTAAATCCTGCTTAATGAAAGTCTTATGCAGGGATTTATTAGATTCACTAATGTCTCATGGAAAAGTTAAACAGTATTTATGCTAAAGCCCAGCTTGGATTTCAGCCAGCGCAGCTTCTCAGTCCCTGGTAGAGTTGCTCCCCTGAGTATAGTGAGCAAGACTTGGGCTAATGCAGTTTACAAACCATCCTGGTTAGTTTTCCAGTCTCATTAATAGCTGTACCATGACAGCAGCAGAACCTGCTGCTTAGTGCTCCTTTGGTGCATGAGCCAGTGGGACTGGTGTGCTGGGAACTGCTGCAATGTGTATTTCCAAGTAGAATAATAGTAGGGCATCTCTGACAAATCTTTTGGGGTCTCGCACCTGCCCTGGCAAAGTAGTGGGGGGTCTCACTGTCCTCCTGCCCATTTATGGTTTGCAGCAAGGTGATTATGATGAATCCCAGGCATGAGGTTGCCCTTGGGGCTGTGGCTCTGAATCCTTTGTGGGCAAAGGCAGGAGCAGCTCCATCAGTTGGCTCTGCCCCTTGGGGGCAAGACAAAGCCAGAGATCTACAGCTGGTGGAAAGCCACGATAGGTCTTGGGATCAGGGAGAATGGCAGCAGCCTACAAGAGGCAAGATCTGGCCTTGGCTACCTATGTGGCCATTACCTTACTGCTGTAATGTGGCAATATGTAGCCCTTCACTGTCTTCATCTTATCAATGTTACATCACTGGATAAAAATCCTGGGTGAGGACAGGGTCTCTGGGCAGAACCTGTTATCCCAGGAAAGGAGAACTGTATTGCAGCCTCTTATATCAACTCCTGGAGATGTTCTCAAGGGTGTATTCTGAGCAGCAGACTCACTTCAAGAGCCTTTGCTCTGGAAGCCAGAATTTTAAAAATACGACTAGTGAGATAGTTCATGCGCTGCAATCCTTCACCATGGCAGCCAGCCACCAGAAGATTTTGACAGCCACAGCCCATGTGACAGAGAGTTGATCTATGCTAGTCAAACCATATCAGGTCAAAAACTGTAGTATTCACAAGTGACCTCCACTGGATCTTGCAAATCTGAAATCCTGTAAATCTACTTCTCTGTGAAGAAACATTGGGAATGTCAGGTATTGAAGGTTTGCGTTTACTTGCCTACAATATGTGAGGTTGATAACTGAGATTCAGCAGGCAAATAAACTCTGACCTTGTTCTAAAAAGTAAAACACCTCAAAGAGAGGGGAAAGGTGGCATCTGCTCCTGCTCTTTCAAGTCGGGACCGTATTTTCATTCAGAATGACCTGACTGCAAATGGAGGCCTTCTAAATGAGACTGACCCAAGACACATAACATCATTAAAATGGGAATGATGCTGGGCATGCACTGCAGCCACACAAGTGAAAAGAGAGTCGCCACCTCAAATTGTTTTAACCCACTATTGTTAATAAATGCAAAGCTATGTTGCGCGCACCATTTCATTAGGAGACAACAGCCAGCAGGACAGCTTAATTAGCACGCTCTAGCAAAAATGTCTGTGGGCAAAGGTGAATGTATAATTATAGCATCAACACAGCCTACCAACCTGCTGGCAGGCCAGTGAGATGAGGATGTGGCTTCCTAGTCATGACCTCACCCCTGCCGTGTGTGACTGTTGTGACAAGTCATTTAACCTCCTTTCTAACATGAGAGTTCTCATACTCCCAAAGTTAAGTAGTCAAAGTGTCCTGACGACCAGTTTTTGTATAAGCACTGGAGTACTTGTAACCTACTTTGCCTTTATGCATATGCAGATACTGACTCACCTTGTCTCAGCTTACTTGAGCTCAGCAACCAGAATTACACTGGCAAAGGAGGCAGTGGATGTTTTAAGACCACGGCAGCCAGTACCCTGCCACACTTTGAAATTGCCCCATGTCAGTTGTCCTGAAACTGTGCAGAAAACAGCATAGCTGCTGGTGCTAATTTTGCTAAGAATGGAGGAAAGAGAAGCACAGGACCAAGTTTGTGACATATATACGACTACAGATTCAATGCGGTGACTTGTATGTCTCTTAATCAGCACAGAAGGAGTCAGAGCATAACAAAACTGTGTTTGTATAGTATAAGTCAGCCCAGGATGCCCAGCGGCCTTTAGTATCCAGTGATACTGCTGGTCCGTTCATGCATTGCCCATACCTTTGGAACTACTGCTACTACTCAAACTCAAAGAGGGACACCACATACACCTTGCCACCTGTCTTCTGTGCAGCCAGTATTGTGCTAGTACCCTGATAATCTGTTGTTGGCAGTGAACTTGTTACTTTGTGCACCTTAGTCAATGTCTACTGCTACATCACATGGTACTGCATGAAGCATCTTGCCCCATGCAGGACTGCTTTGGGCTTATGAATGTCCCTTGGGACTTACACTGGCTTTGGTGTGGTATGGAGAACGAGGCTTGTCTGCTATTGCAATCTGTTATTTGGTGGAGGATAATTTCTGTTGGACTAGCAGCTGATGCACTCCAGTACCATACAGTGCTAGAGCAACGAACTGCTTAGCCTTGGGTAAGTTACCCCAGGACAGCAGTGCAGACAAAGCTTGGTGCTAAAGCTTGCTTCAAGGTACCTGACGTATCCCTGTGCCAGTGCTCCAGAGATGTACTGCGTGGTCTTGCTTTTGTGGCAGCATCGCTTGAGGGAATGGACTCAGGACTCAGTCCTGCCACACTGCTTTTTGACCTGAACATTTACTTTGCCTCTAGCTCTTCTCATTTCTGTATCAGAAAATAATTTCTCTATCTGACACTCACATTGTTGAATGTCTCTACTTAGAAGGGTAATAGGATCTGGCAGCCACTTAGTCCTGCTTTAAAGGTACAAGATCTATTAAGTTAAAATAAGTGATTTGCTCAGAAGTGTCCCATAGAATGAGAAGAGAGATCCACAGCTGGAGACGTCTTTCCCTGACTGAGCAAACAGTTGGGTTAAAAAAACATATGAGTGAGACATTCCCATCTGAAGGACACAGTAAGAACTCACCAGCTCTTCTCTTTTGACCCTAAACCCCAGTATGAGAGTAGATGTCTATGACATTAAAAACAATAAATTTAGAAGGAATTACAAAGGATATTGCTTTGCATACTGAATAGACAGTCTGTGGTCTTCACTAATACAGACATTCAATGTCAAGCATGTATGGATGGGTTTTAAAATGCATTGGATAATTTAATTATCATGGGCTACCACATGTAGAGCTAAATTAGCACCTGGCTGAATTTTACCACAGTGTTGCAATTTAGTGTCTCTGGGGTACCTGTGTAGGAGAACTGCAAGACTGGCTGAGTGTATTCAAGATTTTTTCATTCCTCTGAATGTTTTTTCATAATAACTTCAGAGACATGAGGCCAAAGTAAGTAAAGTAACATTGGAATGTCAATATCCAAAGATACAAGTCAGATCTGAAAGGGAATTTGGTAGTCAAAATCTTGTTTGTGTATCAAACCTGGAGTTCAGCTAAATACAAAATTAGTAACTACAAGTCTTGGAAGGTTTGGTTCTTTTGGCTACAGCAGTAGCTGTGTAGTGCTGTCATGTGCTCCACATAACTGAGACAAGAAAGAAAGAAAATGATTCCTGTTGTCTTTGCTCCCTGGGAAATCAGAACATCCTCTGAGATACATTTGAAGGCATGTTGTGAGCTGCTTCTAGTGCAATGATCCTGCAGGTGAAATCCCCACTGTCTCCATAGCTGTTTTTGCTGAGCCACATGGCTGAAACTGACTGTGTCCCTAGCTGGAAATTAGTCCTGGGTTTTAAAATTGGGGCACTGCCTACTCTGTGCCTGGGTTTCCTCCCTCCAGAATTCTTAGCAATCTGGGTAGCCTTAAGAGATAGCCAGCTGTGGAGCAATATGATGGCAGAGACAACCTAGAAACATGGAAAGGCTGTGGATTGCTAGGGTGCAAGACCACACTCTCCTCTGCCTCTCCACACACATTCTGTGATGCATAGGGCAGCGAGGGGGTGATAGTGACCTTGGGGTTGCCCTTTGTCAGGAGATTCTTCCTTCTTCTCAGCTACAGAGAGCCTGACTCACTCCTGTGCAGTGCCTGGGTAACACTGGTAAAACACTCACCTTCCCTTTCAGAGACCAAAGTTGTCAGAGGCCACCACAGAGAGGTTTTAGGATTCTGTGTTGCTGCATGCACAGCCTCTGGAAACTGGGCATTCTGCAATGTCTCTCTTGGTTGCTATCACTGTCTCAGAGGCTTCCAGTTTCTTGCTGCTGAGGCAAGAGGGACTCACACCTGAATACCCTATGGTACCCACTGGCCTAAAAGAGGGGTTGTCTGTGGGATGGTTGCTGTTCACTGTTGCTGGCCTATTCCCTATTGCATAGTAATAGCAGCTTCTGGCTGTCAGGAGGGCTTCCTGAAAGCAGAGGAGTCCTTCTGGGTATACCTCGGCATAGCCTAGCACAGACCTGGCTGTTTTGCAGGGTGAGTCACCCACCTCCAGCTCTGCCGAGACAGTAAA
Source organism: Phoeniculus purpureus (assembly GCA_028565055.1). NCBI lineage: Eukaryota > Metazoa > Chordata > Aves > Bucerotiformes > Phoeniculidae > Phoeniculus > Phoeniculus purpureus. The sequence continues at coordinate 14,245,856 of JAOXOE010000874.1, read as the reverse complement.
TCACAGTGTGAAGTGGTGCACAGCTTCCTGAGACCCTGTGTCCTGAGCAGGCAGGATTTGGTAAAAAAGCAGTCAAAATGATTTCGGACACCCCGTCATTTCACAAAGCAGAACATACTCCCAGCCCTGCAGCAATGCTCTCTAACAATCTGCCTTTTTAGTTCACATTTCTGGCGAGTGCTCAGACGAGTTGAAGCTGCAGGATGCTGCAACTCAAGCAGCTGTGGGTGAAGCAGGAGATGTGTCAACCCTAGTTTACAACACTGAGGAGAAACATATGTTTCTGAGTCCCTCTGAGGGCACAGTGGCTCTCAACAGCTTGTCAATGATTGTGTAAATGCTCTGGATGGCTTCAGCTGGTGGAAAGTTGTGCTGCCCAGTGCTGCTGCAGGCCATGAAATTTCTGGCTGCGAAAGGTAGGCGGCTGCAGCAGTCAACCCTTGGGCATCACCAAGGCAAGGGTGCTCAGACATCCCCGGCCAAAACCACCACCTGGTGATCAAGCACCCAACACCCCGTCAGGGCATCCACCATTCCCGGTAGAGCATTGCGCCACCAGTCACGTGAGAATCCAGTGGGTTGCAAGGGCTGACATGAGTATTTCATTACTTTAAGAAGAGCTGGCGGTACATGGCTGCTCAGAGGCTTCTATTCTAAGAGCCTGATTCTAGTTGATTTCTCGTTTTGCCAAGCGTATATGCATCAAGTTGTGGTTTTATTTAAATTTAATCCAGAACAATGTCATTGTTTCTAAAGTTAAGTTTCTATACTTTTTCTTAAATCCATACACAACTCTCTATTTAAATGCGGTTTTTGCTGGAAGCAGGCGGTCTGAACTCAGGAAGAGCCTTCTGAGTGCATTGTGGAGGGTGCACACGGACAGGTCCTGCACCTGCCTGCCTGCACAGCAGCCTGCAGTGAAAGGTGCACAGTAACGGTGCTGCAAGCTCTGCTCACTCTACCTGCTTTACCCAGGAGCAATGGTTTCCACTTCGAGAGGACCATGGCCTCTTCATGCCCTCCCCCCACCACAACTGATGTGTCTACCCAGACAGAGCTTCAGGAGAGACATTCAGGCTCCCAGGCACCAGGCTGCAGGGTGTGCCCAGTTGTGGCTCCAGAATAGGAAGCAGCACAGACCCCACTTGTAGGAGATGTGAGGAGGTATAGGAACTACTCTGCTTGGTGACAGAACTCCAAGAGTAGGCTGAAGAGCATCAGGGAGTGCAGAAAATAAGCTTGTGGATTGTGGGGCTTCCAAAGGGCATTCTTGAAACACAGGAGATACAGGATGGGCGTTGGAGAGATGGGGAGAACCCTCTAGCAGCAGTGGAACTCACAAAGCGGGGGCTGGGGAGGAGATGGAAAGGTAAGCCGTAGCTTTTTGCCACGAATTTTCTTCCCTTTTTCCTCTCCACGGAGAGGAGGGGGTGGAGCTTTGGGGAAAAAAGAAGGCAGAGCAGGAAACGCCGAGGCTGTTAGTGGGATTTATGGAGCGGGGGCGGCAGCAGCAGCAGTGGCAGCAGTGGCAGCAGTTTTACCCACTACCAGCAGTAGCAGTCCACTCCACCACCACTGCCTGTAAATGGACTTCCTTCCTTCCTTCCTCCCTCCCTCAGGTTTCCCTTTGTCCCCCTTCTCTTTGGTGGGGGAGGTGTGTGTGTGAGGAAAAAGTGTTGTAAAAGGGGGTGGGGGAGGGAACTGACAGGCATACAGTTAGTTTTGGTTTTACCCCAATTCAGTTAATTCAAGTTGTTTTATCTTTCTTTCACTGCTTCAATTTTTTTCCCCCGTGCAGAAAAGAGGAAAATAAGGGAGGGGACTCGTTTTCTTTCCCCTCTTAGTCTCAAACTGAGACATTTTGGCATCCGGTGTGGGGCTATGGAGCAAGTGAAGTAAGATAATGTTTGTTGGGAATATTTTCTGGTGTGGAGGGAAGATGATGATGGATCTGCTGCCATCCATTTACACCTTATTACCAAGTGTGGCTCTGTTAAAATAGATTGGGGTGTGAAAATGTGCCAGACCCTAGGAGCCCTGACAACATCAGATGCATGTCCCAGATGTAAGTGAGGCTCACATGACTCGGACCCCAAGCCTGTGCACACTTCCTAGCCATGCTCCAGTAGAGTGAAGGATAGGAAACCGTGAGTGCCATGATCAAAAAATTAAAGACTTATGAGGACACTGTCCATCCTCCAACCCTGGTCCAAGTCTCAATGGTGGAGAAGTTGGCAGAGGGCCTTCAAAGGATTGAGAAAGTAATCAGTAGAATCAAAGACAACCACCAAGCCCTCAAATAAATGATGGCTGAGAGCAGACTATATGTGGCACCAGTACAAACCAGAGATCCCAAGATTAGATGCAGACACCCCTTGCAACAATGAAGTGAGTACTCACCACATACTGAGCTCTGGTATTTTCTGTTGGACCATGGAGAAGATATGGACCAGTGGCTTGGAAAACCTACACATGTCTTAGAAGCTCATGTACAAGTACTGAAGGACAGGGCAAGAGCCAAAAGCAAACCAGCACAGGTAAGCATAGTGCCAATCTCTGGTGGATCATGGCCAAGGTGGGTTAGATTGGGTGATGACATGTCTGACCCACTGGAAGGCACCTCTCACGGATATAACAAACAAGACTAAGGAGGCCCTGCCTTGAGTCAGAGAGAGGAGAGGGACAATAGAGTCTTTTGGACTATTTGGATCTGGTGGCCTGGCACTTCGGACCCACAAGAATACATGACTTTGGTGGACACTGGTGCTCAATGTACCTTGTTGCCATCAGGCTGTGTGAGGCCTGAACCTATTTTTATTTCTAAGGTTACTAGAGGCTCTCAGGAGCTCATGGTAGTGGAGGCTGCAGTTGGCTTGACCAGGAAAGACTGGCAGAAACACCCCATTGTGCCTGGCCCAGATGCCCCTTGTATCTTGGGCATTGACTATTTAAAGGACAGGTACTTTAAAGGCCCAAAGAGCTACTGATAGGCCTTTGAGATTTCTGCTGTGGAGGTGGAGAGGACGGAACAACTGAGCACTTTGCCTAGACTGTCAAAATATCTTTCTGTTATGGGACTTCTAAACGTAGAGGAACAGAAGGTACCAGTAGCCATGTTGATTGTACATTGCCAGCAGTAATGAAAAAATCAAGACTCTGTGATCCCCATTCAGCAAAGGCAAATTGAGCAAACTCACCCTTCAACAGCCCCATTTGGGTGTTGTGTAAGTCCAATGGAGAATGGAGATTACCTGTGGACTACTGTGGTTTGAATGAAGTTACCCCACCATTGAGCACCGTTGTCCCAGACATGTTGGAACTGCAGTACGAGCAGGAGCACAAGGCGGCAAGATGGTATGCCACTACTGACATCGCAGATGCTTTTTTCTCCATTCCATTGGTGGCAGAATGCAGATTGCAGTTTGCTTTTACATGGAGAGATGTGCAATACACGTCAAACTGATTGCCTCAGGAGTGGAAGCACAGTCTCTCCATCTGCCATGGACTCATTCGAGACACATTAGAGAAGGGCAAGGCTCCAGATATTATTGTATGGGGAAATACTGCTTGTGAAACCTTTGAGAAAGGAGACAGGGTCATTCAGATTCTCCTGGAAGCTGGTCTCGCCATTAAACAAAGCGAAGTCAAGGGACCTGCCCAGGAAATACAATTCCTAGGCGTGAAGTTGCAGGATGGGCACTGCCTGATCCCAACAGAAATTATCAACAAGATCACAGCAATGTCCCCACCAACCAACAAGAAAGAGACCCAAACATTCCTAGGCGCCATAGGTTTTTGGAAATTCATATTCCAGAGTATAGTCAGATCATCAGTCTCATGTACTGAGTGACCTGGAAAAGAAATTAATTCCACTGGGACCCTGAGCAGCAGCAAGCTTCTATGCAAGTCAAGTGGGCGATTGCCCACGCAGTGGTCCTTGGACCAGTCAGAACAGAGCCAGAAGTGAAGAATTGGCTTTTCTGGCTGTATCCCTACATTCTCTCACCAAAGCGTTATAATCACCGCAAGTGGCCATCCCCTCCTTCCATGACCTATAGGCTTTCTTCTTCAGTTTGCCCAGCAGCTCCCTGTTTAACCACGCAGGTCTTCTGGCTCCCTTCCTTGACTTCTTTCATGTTGGGATGCTCTTGTGTTGTGCTTCAAAGAAGTAGTCTTTGAATGTTAACCAGCTATCTTGGGCCCATTTTCCTGCCTGTACCTTGTCCCATGGGATTTCCCCCTAGCAATTGCTTGAAAAGGCCAAAGTTGGCCCTCCTGTAGTCCAGGGTTGTGATTCTGCTAGCTATTCTGTTCCTACCACATGAGACCCTGAACTCCACCATCCCATGGTCACTGCAACCAAGGCTGCCCTCAACCTTCACTCCTCAACCAGACCCTCCTTGTTGGTGAGTGCAAGATCCAGCGGTGCTCCTCTCTTAGTGGGCTCCTCCAGAATTTGCATCAGGAAATTGTCACCAATGTACTTAAGGAACTTCCTGGACTGTGGGTGGCTGGCTGAGAAGGCCTTCCAGCAAATATCAGGATAGTTAAAATCCCCCATGAGAATCGGGGCCTGTAGCTGTGAGGCTGCTGTCAGCTGCCTGTAGAAGGCCTCATCAGCCTCCTCATCCTGATCTGGTGGTCTGTAATAGACACCACAACAGGCGCTGTTTGTGTAACCATATTTACAATGTACTTTATTTTAAAAACACCACAGAAAAGGGGCCACTTTTAGAGAAGTATTTGAGAAGGTAGGATTTTGGAGGTAATAGTGTGATAGAGCTATTTTGAATCAAGACAGGTTCAGCTGCCGCTTGTATAGTGCCTGCTTGTTTACACTTCTGTACTGGACAGCTAGGTTCCTGCGTTAATCTGTGCTGTGACCACTGAATCTGGGGGAAAAAGGTATTTTGGAAGTAATTCTAAGTTGTGCTTTAAATATCAAAACGCAAGTAGTTTCAGTACCTTAGGTAAAGAGTACCCATAGGTGTACTGGTTGAGTCTGCCTGTAGTTACAGGATCACCCTGGCTTTTCTGGCTGAATTCATCCTCACCATCCCCACTTGCTGTATTAACATTTCTCTTCTGAAAAGGTAAGTACTGTCTCCCCTTTCTTTCATTTCCCTACCCCTCCTTTTTTCCATGCCTTTTAATGTTAGTATTAGTGGTGTGCAATGATTTAAAAATTCTTCTCCCTGCTTAGCCATGGTTTTCTTGTCTTCCTGGAGGACTTCATTACTTGCCGTAAAATATGTAGACCATGGACTGAAAACCATAGTTGAAGAGAGTATGACACAGCCTATAACAAGGTTCAGCTATGTATTGTTTGACAGAAGGTGGATATTTTTATACTAGCAGTTATAGAGAGAGCTGAGTTGAGTTTCCTTAGGCTGATCTTAAAATCCCAAAATACTGGAGAACCCAGTACAGAGACTTTTGTGAGTGCCTTGAGCCTGAAATTAGAACATCCAGTCTACTTGTGTTAATCTGCTGCTGTGCTGTGGCGAATAAGCTGCAGGGTCTTGCAGATCTGTCTTGGGTTGGGTTATCTTTGTGCTGTAGCTTTAGTGCTTTCTGCTTTAGGCATGTTCTTTGCACGTGCCTGCTGGAGACTTCCAGTCTGTTTACAGGACCTGTGACTAGGAGTACAGTGTTGTAGAGCTGCTCACTTGATGATAATTTCCCTTCATCCCTTTCCCCCAAGGTTTTGTGTCTCCATGTGATGTTCTGATGAACTTCAAAGTGAAGGTTAAGTTCTGACTAGTTTAGTAATTTATGGTTGTTTTTAGGTCTCCAAAGAACTCTCCTCTACTTCCTGTCTTGAAGAGCTGTGAATAAACTTTCTGTGGGTGTTATCAGGTATATTTGTATTTTGCTTTACCTAGCATCATCCTGCATTTTTCAGATTGATGATTGGTAGCTCTAAAACCAAAGCAAGCTCTTGCTGACCATTTGTCCTGTGTATTTCTACTCTGGATATATTCTAGTCAGGATAACCCCAAAAAAGTCTCCTCTTTTTATCTGGAAATACCTTTCTGGTGAAAGTCTACACTGTTTTATTTAGGTTTTCTGAAGAAGCAGTAGCTCAATTCTCATCCTTCTGCATGTCTGCAGCTTTTGCTTTTTTTAAATTATGTAGTTCTTTTACTGCTCATATTCTCTAGCATTATCCCTGAATGAAGTGGGTGATCTGGGGTACTTTGACCTCTGTTGTGTAACCTTTGCCTTCTCTGTGGATTTTCAATGTGTTCTTTGTAGTAATTCTGCTGTTGAGATGTTATTTCATCCTCTGGCACCTTTTGCAAGATTAAGTATGTAAACTTCTTTTAGTGTCAGAGAACACAGGCACTGGACAGAGACATCTCAGATGTTTGTAAGGGAAAGATAATGCTTGGCCTCTGCACAAGCCAGGTTAAGTTTCAGTGCGAAAACTTGCCTTGGACCATGTAACCTCTTGAGCTATTCCTGAGGCAGCACTGGACCACAATACCTTTCTAAGTGCATGTTGTTGTTCAGGCAATTGAGAGCTCCCCTCATTTGACATGTGCAATTGTTCTGCTGCTGCTGGTTTCACTACCTGGTGTTTAGTACCTGGTACCTGTTCACCACACTGGAGGGACTACTGAAGTCAAGAACCTTTCAAGCTATCTGTGAAGGCACAGTGGCCATATTTATTGCAGTAGCATGGGTTGATTACCCTAGAACAAGGTCTCATTCTGTAAAGGTACAACACACAAGGTACTTCATTGCCTCAGGGTACAGTCTCAGTGGTCTGTGGCAAGGGCAGTAGACTTTGACACCATAGCTGTGTGGAGGCTTTCTGGAGCAATGGTTATGAAAATTAGGGGTGGTGAAAGGCCAGAAAGATTGATCATGAAAGAGAGCAGACAATCAAAGATTAGGACATTTGTTCAATTTAAGTAGAAGCAAAACTGTGAAGCTGATGGAATTGTTGCTGCCTTCTGCCTCTCTGCTTAGCTGCCCTCTTGCTCTGCTTAACTGCAGTCTTTCATGGCTGGAAGGAGGGGCAGGTACCAGGACAACCTGGTGTCTTCTATGGAGCTGGCAGGTGGTCTCACTTGTTCTATGCAAAGACCAGTGATGTCTAGACTAAGATGCATAGCAAGTCGTCCTCACTCCTACACACCAGCCTGTGCATGTGTCTAGCCTGGGCTAGACTTGCAGTGTGAGGGACATATTTCATTGTCAACAAGTGTCTCTGCTCTCTTCACTTCTGGCAGGCCAGTCAAACTAGCCTCTGAACCTGAGGTGCTATCTAGTCTGGGCTGCCTATGCTGCAAATCTTGCATGCATGATATTTTTTTTGTGAGAATACCAGACTTGAAAGATGTACTGGGCAGAATGGCTTTAGTGACTGGCTTTGCAAAAAATTACAGATTGAACTATGATCAAACTCCTCGTTCTGGTCATTCCGTTTCCAGGAGAAACTGGTTAGAAGTAGGCTGGGGTGAATGTGTACCTTGTTGGTTCTCCCCCTCCTCTGCAGAAAGGAACTCTATTTGAGGAGGAGGAGGACATGGGATTGCTGGAGCTTGTTAACTTTATGGGAAGAGGATTTGACCTCATTGGTAGCTCAGAAAACCCACAATAACTCTAGTGAATGTAATGGCCCTCTGAAAGGAGTTTCAATTAGCTTTTCTGTCTAGAAGCGTGGTGGTGGTGGTGGGGTTCTGCCTTACTTCAGCCAGAGAAGCTCAAGATAAATAACGAACTCTTGAGCGGAAACCTGCCTGCAGAGGCTGCAGCAGCACTTGTTGAATGTTACTGTTATTATCAGACTGCTTTTTGCAGCCTTTCTCTTCCACTGGACTTATGCCCATCCCTAGCCTGCCTAACCCCTCCTACACTAATTTTTCTTTGCATTTTCTATTCCTATTCTCTAACCCTTCCCTTTATTCACTCCTGTTTAGTGTTTTACATTGGCCATTACCTTCCTTCTGTCATATTAGCCTTTTCCTTTCTGTGTCTTGCCTGTCCCTTGGTGCCTTTGTGCCATGTGGTACTGAGGACAGTGTGACAGACAGAGAAACACCCTCTGCTTCACTTACAACTCTGAATCTGTAACTGTGGTGGTTACAAAGCTGAAGCCTTTAAAACTTTAGTGACGAGTGAATTTGAAGTGTCCACTACTGACACTGCAGGCTTGCTTCCTGTGGTGTTTCTACTGATGCTTTTGCTGTTTCTTCCTTGTCTCACTGCCTTTTCTTTCCCCTTATTATATAGCAGTTAAAAAGTTTGAGGATCACAGAATCATCAAGGTTGGAAAAGACCTTCAAGATCATCAAGTCCAACCATCCACTCTACAACTCCAAACCACTAAACCAGCTCCTGAAACACCATGTCTGTCCATTTTCTGAAACCCTCCAGGGATGATGCCTCCACTCCTTCCCTGGGCAACCTGTGTAAACTTCTATCTTCTCTGTTCTGGCCAGTAATTCGTATGATGAGAAGGTCTGGCCAATCTCTTGGGTTGAGGACGGTGTGCTAATTGGCTTTACCTTGTGTTCTTCTAACGACTAGGTGCATTTCCCCCACCATGTTTTTGATCTGGGACACCCTTTCACTCCTTTTCTCCCAGTGCAGCTGTAATTCAGTGAGTGAGAACAGGGAAAGGTTCTGAGGCATCCATTGTGTGGATGCACAGACCACAAATCTTCTGTTCAACAGCACAGAAATCTTCCTTGGCAGAGGAGAAAAAGCTGGAAGTCTCAGAGGGATCACAGTCATAGGTTAGGAGCTCCAGGCATGTTCTACAGCACAAGATTTTAACAATAATGACTAGAAATCTCTGTAGTATACAGTTTCTCCTGTAACTGTTTGTGCTATGTCCAGATGTTGATGAGTACTGCCATTTGACAGCAGCTATTTTCCATGTAGAAAATATGGTGTTGTGTACTCAAGGAAGAAGAATCTCCTGCTGTTTGCTCTCCTAGTTTGGAACATTTGAACTGCCCAGGATTTCAGCGTGTAAAATTTCCAAAAGCAAATGCTGTTTGCTTACCTGCTCTTGGGCTGGAGGACCATGGGACATCTTGGGATGTGGAGAAAGCGTGGCAAGAGCAGCTGGGCTGTCTTGGGAGGCTGCTTGCTCCTCTTCCCTGCTGCCTTAGTGATCAGGTATGTGTTGACACAGAAATGGTGGCCAAAATCTTATTAATCATCTGTACGTTGTGGCTGCAAACCACAGTCCCTGCTCCAGTTTGATCAATGTGCAGCTTTCAGGAAGGGAAAGCTGAAAGAGAAATAAAGACAGCGTTAAAAGAGGATAGGGGTGGAAAGGAATTTCTATGTTTCCTGTTGCCTTAAAGTTTGTGGCTGTGTGGCCTGGACCCATAAGCCACTGAGCGCAGATGTTACCGAACTGAGGAATCCTTTCTGGAGAGGAGCAAAAGAGGAGACAGCTTCTTCCAATGGTGGATGGGGTACCTGTGGCTTGGAAGTGTTATCATGGTTTAGGGGCTGAACCTGAGTGGTGCTTGCCTGCCTGCTGCCTGTGTGAGGGGGAGTCTGGCCTGCCAGTGACGTTAGAGTTACTTTATTGAAGAGTTTGGGTTTTTTTTTAAATTGTGAGTTGTCAGTTAGATTCCAACTGATTGCATTCAACAGTACTGCAGTTGTTAGCTGAGAAAGGCTGTGATGGACTCCTGACACTCTAAGCATCCTGGCCTGGAATAAGTTGCATGGTTGTGCTGCACTTTCCAAATTGCAAAACAGGATTTATCCTCAATGTCTATTTTGTTGAGTGCTATTTGTATTTATCATGCCAAAACCAAATAACTCTTCGGTTTGAATGAGGTGCAGGAGTTAAACAGCTCAGATAGTGGTGTAAGTCAGGTCTTGAACTAGCTGAAAAGGAAAGTATTTTTTAACTGTTAGAGATACAATTTGACAAGTATTCCTAATAAATAAATAACCAAATAAATAAATATCCCACTCATCATTGACTTAGAGTGTCTGACGAAACACTGCTATTGGAGTGAAATTGTTGACCTTCTGAAGGACCCACTGAAATCCTGGGATCCAGACTAGATGCTCTTATAATTGTCTTGTGCTTAGGCACATTTGGTATCAGATCCTTGTCTCCTGCAGGCAGGAAGGTGTACTCTCTGGAGTGACAAATTCCTGGTGCTCAGATTTTGCATGCAGGGAAAGAAAGGCTGGAAGGATAGGCCAAGACTTGTGTGTTTTACTTATGTTTTACTTTCATAATATGCATTTGAATGAGAGTTTAGATTTCTCTTGAAAAGGTGTAGGGGACAGTCAATGGCAACTGCAGGGGATATGAAGAGCATTGTATTCAAGGCTTGATCTGGTGAATATTGAAACAAAACTACCATAGTCAACCTTCCTGGAATAAATTATTGATGTAAACAGCACCTTATACTTCAAGATTAGCAGTTTCCATTTCTCCGTGGTGTTGGGTAGCTGTCCTGTGACAGTCTTTGTAACTGTACAACATGATAATGTGTCATATTTTGAATTCCTACCTCATTAGGCTTGCTGTTGTTTTGACAAATCTACAACACAATCCAAGGAGCACAGCCATGAGCAGAAAGCACAGCTTATTGTTGGTTTCTACATAGTGGAAGGATAAAGTTGCATAACCCATCACCATCAAAATAAAGGAGAATGCCTCCAACCAAAAATACCCCAAAAGAAAACCCAAAGGTAACCCAGAAAGTCCATAAGAAAAGGAAAACCCACCCAAACCTATCATAGAAAATATCCATTTAACTTACAGTCCAAGACATTAGCCAAGTTAGGTCCATTGTCTGCAGCAGCCTGTTGGCAGTGAGGGAGAAGGAGAGTCCTGCAGACTACACAACTCTGTATCCCTGGGGGTCTCTGCAAGGAGCCTGACTTTTAAATTGTGGTGCTGCTTCAATCACTTTCCTCCTGAAGCAGACTCCTGTTGTTATCCAATCCAGAATCTCTCTCTAAAGGTTGCTTACTTCTGGGAAAGCAAGCCAGGAGAGTATTTTTCTCTACACCACAAGAATATGAGCATTCGTGGTTTCTCATTAGAAAAAAAGGGAATCATCCATGTGTCTGTCTCAGTTGGCAGCACTTCCGCTGTGTGTAACAAAGTATGTTTGAGTGGTCTGTGCTCTTCCCTGGATGTGGTGGGCTCTGTGATTGTGCCTGGGGGGGCTCTGGCTGCTCTCTGGAGGAACAGCACGAAATATATCCTGCAAGAGCAGGTGTAGTTGCAGAGACTTGAACTTCAGTCCTGCTCCGTGAACCTTGTCACTAATTACACCCTTTTGAAAACCATAATGTGAAAAGGCTGTGTAATGCAGCCATTTTGCCCTTGTTTGTGTCTTATGCACCAAAATTAGGGTACGTGCACACAGGAAGCGTCCAGAAAATGAGAGGCAGTCTTTACAGCTAGTTTTTGATGTGGTCTGCAGCTACTTTTTGACCTGGTTTTGAGGAAGATGCTTGTTATATTCAATGCCTCTGGTTCTTTCTCTGAGCTTTCAGTTAAGTGCGATATTGAGGCACCTTTAGCATTTAAGATAAGCTCTTGATGTAAGGGAAAATGCCTGTGTGCTTGATGCAGTTTCTTGCGTGTCTCAACAATAAGTACTTTGGAGTCTTTGCTTTCCCAGTCTTCAGAGCACAGAGTAGCTCCAAAATACCTCCTTCAGCCTTGGTGATTCACGCAGGGATAACAGCTCTGCCAGTTCCTAAAATTTCAAACTCTGTTGATGTCCCTAGAAAGGCCGTCACCCACTCAGTCTACCATCCAAGTGAAATTTGGTTGCATTAAGAAAAGGTTTTGCTGGTTGAAAGTTCAACAGCAGACTGAACCACGGCATCGCAGAATGGTAGATGTTGAAAGGAACCTCAAAATATCATCCAGTCTCCCTGCCAGAGCAGTTTTATACTTGTTCTGTTAGTAGCCTATCTGCTTAGCCTTCTCAAAGCTTTGCAGTTCAGGCCAAAAAAGGAGCACAGTGTTCAAAAATAATTAAAGAAATTGGGAAGAATTTCAGCAGAATGTTGGTGTATAAATCTGTCCTCTCTGGAGATCTTCGTGATCATGTTACGAGAGGTAGGATTCTATTATTTTTTTTAATTCAGTTTTAGTTCTGTGTAAATCTTCAGACTTACATTTGTTCTGTTGGTCTAGTTGCAGAAATAATAACAGTTATTTTGAGGGATCCTGCAAGATTTTTTGGCTCCAGGTCATTAGAGGCTCTCCGATATTTTAAAAAATAAAGTGAATGTTTATAATTGGAAACTTGAGGAACCTTCGGTATATTAAATGTCCATGGAAATGAATCCAGAGTCTGATAACTAGTGGCTCATTAGAGAGGGAATTCAAAGCAGGTGATCGCCTGAAGGAAATATGTGCTTGGATGACATCCCAAAAAGATTGTAAACCTTTCCTGGTTCCGGAAGAGTGATGATTGCAGGGGGCTAATATAAGTTGGCATAAATAGTTTAGTGAAGTAATGAAGGTGTTTTGATAAGGGCTAAAGGAATAGCCTGAAGGTAGTTTTGGTAGTTATTTTGGCTCACCACTTTTTGCTCATTCACTGATCATGTAACCACTCTTTTTTCCCCATCTCATAAACAAGCTTTTATGCTTGAAAATATTTCTACATCCTTGCATAGATGCCTTCCTACTGTTTCTTCACATTTTGGTATTTCTTACCCACCTACTGCCATGCTGTAACACAAAAATATGTTGAATAGCTCACTACTATAGATGGTACATTTTCACTTTGTTCTTCAGTGACTGCAGCAAATTCCTCAATGCTCTGTTTTTTTCCCTCATCTATCAAGGAATCTTTAAATGTGTGGGCCAAAAAAATTGCACAAGAAATACTTGTGACCTGTTCCTGACAGCTTTTGTAGTTTCTTTGTCTGGACAGTAACAGCTTGTTCTGGTTAGTTTTGATAAATTGGAGGCAAAACTCACTGCTCTTCTAGGCAGTCTCCGGGTAGGATGGGGTTGTTGGCTAGTAAACGGCCCAGCTGGACCACTGATCTGTGACACATGCTCTGCAGGCAGGAATCAGTGGTGCTGATTTAATGGAGTTAAAGATCACTTTGTTTTACCAAATATCTCATACTGTGTCTGACTGATGTATCTTTGAGAAGGATGAAGCCCATTCTCCTCTGAGGGACTAGTGCCTTTGGGCTGTGCATAGTAAATTTTGGGGATTAGTGGATGAGTTTAATCCCACTACTCAACCCAATCACCTCTAATCTTATTACAGTGCTCAGCTGATTAAAATGGATGGTGATTCCAGCTGGGACACAGCTTTCCCCAAACGATTTGCAGGTCTTCGTGGCCACAAACTTGCAAGTTGCCCTATGCTCCTGTGAGGTGCTGAGCAATTCACTCCTTTGCTCTATGTCTTACACAGTCGATCCTTTCAAGAACTCAGTGTGTAAGCAACACTAGTAATAGTATTTAGTTGACTGGATCAGTGCTTGGATTTAACCTTTCTACTTTCCTGTAATGAAATCCTTGTTAATCGGAATATGTTCCCATGGTCTCTCTTGTATGTTTAAAACCCTTAAAAAGGGAAGGAGAGGGTAAGTGCATTTGTCCTGAGAGAGAAGCTTGCTGGCCTGCCTGAAATCAATACATATAGAAGTTTAATATATTTAAATAGCGAAAGGAACACTGCCTGTGCTTGCTCTCCTCTTTTCATAGAATCATAGAATCATTAGGGATTGGAAGGGACCTCGAAAGACCATCTAGTTCCAACCCTTCTGCTATGGGCAGGGACACCCCACCCTAGATCAGGCTGGCCAGAGGCTCATCCAGCCTGGCATTAAACAGCTCCAGGGACGGGGCCTCAACCACTTCCCTGGGCAACCCATTCCAGGCTCTCACCACTCTCACAGTGAATTACTTCCTCCTCACATCCAATCTAAATCTACCCAGCTCCAGCTTTGCTCCATTCCCCCTGGTCCTGTCACTACCTACTATCCTAAATAGTCCCTCCCCAGCTCTTCTGTAGGCCCCCTTCAGATACTGGAAGGCCACAAGAAGGTCACCTCAGAGCCTCCTCTT
>JAOXOE010000874.1:14215989-14231636 GCA_028565055.1 Phoeniculus purpureus | reverse complement strand
CCCCCCAATTATCAGTGTTATCTTTATTTGCAGTTGGTTGGGTCAGACCTGTTACACCGGGAAATGTGCACAAAGACAAGCAGAAAAAAAGTGATAAAAATAGAAGATACGAGCAATCAGAAGTAAGCAGAACATTCTTTACAGCTGATAACTGGGATTATCTTATGTAATATTTCTATGGCATCCTGTTTCATTTTTACACGTTGTTATCACTATGCCCGACACACTCCCCGATCTCTTTATCCAGCTGGAGCCATCAGCTACACACGTGAGGACTTTACAAAGCCTTTATCAAGGGACCAGCTCAAATGTGAATGCCTGACAGAAGAGACTGGGAAAGGTCATGCTGCACTTCACCTGTGAGGTGGGCAGGAGGCTGATCCCTGAAACAGGAGATGTCAATGCACCTGGCCTCGTGGACACATTCAGTCAAATGGTCCCGGCCAACTGCCTCTGGATGACAAGCAGCCATACCAAAGCCACAGACGAGGAAAGTCTCTTGGTAGCTCTAGAGCAGGACTTGCAAGGGTGGTTGTATCTGAAGCCATCTTTCAGCTGCACCCTCGATCAAAGAAAGGGGACGTCGTACACAGATACCAATGGGAAATACATGGGTGCTAAATCCAGAATGACCATAGTGGCCATCTGATCTGATTTAGCAGAAGAAAGGCCAAAGACTTTAAGGCATTGCTTTCTCCAGGCAGGGCCAGAGCTTCTGGCTGGGCTACAGCGCACTGTTTTCAGAGGCACGCTCAGCGTGCCAGAACCATTCAGTTTGCAAAACCCACACACTGGGCCAGAGGTCACTGAATTTCTAAGAGCAAGAATAAGCCGAAACAAGTGATACCTTGACGTGAAAGCACTTGCACCATATGATTAATCAAATGTTGTTCTGGTGTGTGTGGTAGTGGTTTTGCATCAGGCACAATGCACAACCCAAACCATGGCTGACCTTCACAGAAACCCCTGTTTGATTTCGACAGACATCCAGTAGATGGATTCTTAATATGTGAGAGTTCTGATTTTGTTTGTAGAGGTGGAAGTTTTTGCAGTTCTATACAAGAAAAGCAAGGCTGCTTAGCCCTGCTGCAAACATCCTTTCTGATTTCATCCCAAGGATAAAGGGTTGGTTGGAGGCTGCTGTTCAGCACAGCACACTTACCTGCTGGGGAGGAAATGCTTGTTCAGCACAGCCCCATTAGCAGTATCTCCCCTGGCTTCCCTCCTAAACACAGCCTCTGGCCTTCGGACCTCCCCACTTAACCTCCCCCATGAGTCCACTGGTCCTTAATAGGCAGAAAGGAGCAAAACATCTCTGCCTCAGCCAAAGGGGGCTGTATCAGCTGAGCATCTAACCCACTGTTCCCAGGGTCTGAGCTCGGATTTCCTCTTTTCTTGTGGCCTCAAGCTTCAAGTGTCGGGGTAATTGGTCAGGGGAACTGTTGATTCAGCAGCTGTTCTAGTCCACTGTTGTGCACATAAACCTCAAACCCGTGATGTTTTTTCAGACCCATGGCAACAGCAGGCTTAGGGACCTCCAATCTGATGGGACTTTTTGCCCTGGCAATATTTTCTCAAGCCTTTATTATCAGCTTCTTGACATAACAATGCAAAACCATTCTGGGGAAAGAGTGCAAACAATCTTACACCAACGCTGCACCTGCAGGCAAGAACCCTTCAGCAGGCTGCCCCAGCCAAGCTCACTCCACAGGTCACTGCATCTTCAGCCCCCAGCAGCCCAGTTCACAGGGACTCAGGGGTGGAGAAGGACAGGGCTTTGTTTGTCGACTACAAATTGTTCAATACAGCATGTGCACCCTTAACAGCCTGTTAAGGATTTCTTTACGTGCATGTTGCTCTTGGTTTCTGTTCACAGAAGTCACTGAAGTGCAGAAGTTGTCAGCCTCATGAAGGCATTTCAAGGGCAGACTTCCTCAGCTCAGATTTCTGACCTATTTCTCTCACATGTCCCATATTTCATAGAATCATAGAATCATAACAGATTGGAAGGGACCTCAAAAGATCATCCAGTCCAATCCGCCTGCAACAGCAGGATCACCTAGACTAAGTCACACAGGAACTCATCCAGGCTGGTCTTGAATATTTCTCCAAGGGGAACCTGGCTATGCCCACCCTGACCACGTGGGGAAGTTCTTCTCCCTGGGGACCCTCCTGGCGAGGCTTGGGCAGAAGTAGAGAAAAACCAAAATCTCTGTTGACAGTAGTGCTGTGACCGACAGCACTGGGAGAAGGATCTCACCCTGATTTGGACTCATTAGGGCAAAGGAATGGGCATCACTCTCTAGTATAGTGGGCGTCACCACATCACAGCATGTGGCCTGTGAAGGAAACGATCCACTCTGGTCTGAAGAATGGTGTTATAGGATGTAAAAATGTATTTCATGGTCTGGTAGCAAAAAAACCCCAAGCTAAACTACTTTGTGGTGGTGGGTGCCTGTCATTTTGTATCGCAGCAAATGGAGACCAAGGCATAACTGCAGTGACAGCACAGGAAATTGTTGGGCAGGTCAACTGGCAGTGAATCCGTCCAGCAGCTGCTCACAGGCACCAGCACACTTGGCAAAACCCCAGACCTGCTTCCCAGCTCTCCCACTAAGACCCCCAGAACCTGGGGTACATCACAGAGGCACTGGTGGTGCTAGCTTTTCCTTCCTCCCTCCAGCTCCAGGCAGATTTCCTTTTCCTGCCCAAGCTTCGTTCCGTGGGAAACAGCACATGTGGTGCCGCCTGGACTTTCACAAAACATGACACTGTCCCACATGGCATCCTAGTCTCTACATCAGAAAGACGTGGATTTGGTGGTTGGATCACCCAGCGGTTAAAGAACTTGCTATGTGGTCACACTCAGTTGTGGTTAATGCCTTGATGTCCAAGTGGGGACCAGTGATGACAAGGTGACCACCAAGGTGCCCCTTGGCGATTGGTGCTGAATCAAGGAGGGAAGGTTAACATCTTTATCAGCTACGTGGACAGTGACATTGAGTGCACCCTCAGCAATTTTCCCAAGAAGACCAAGCTGTGTGGTGTGGTCAACATGGGGTGCCATCCAGAGGGACCTTGAGACGCTTGACAGGTGGCCTCAGGCCAACCTCATGAAGTTCAACAAGGTCAAATGCAAGGTCTTGCACCTGGGTCAGGGCAATCTCAAGCTGGGTAGAGCATGGATTGAGAACAGCCCTGTGGAGAAGGTCTTGCAGGAAAAGCTCAAAGTTGAGTACCAGCCACATGGAAGGCCAACCATATCCTGAGAGGCATCAAAAGAAGTGTGTCCCACTCTACTCCATTCTGCTGAGAACCCGCCTGAAATACTACATCCACCTTTGGAATCCCCAATAAAAAAAGGAGATGGACCTGTTGGAGACGATCCAGAGGAGGACCAGAAAGATGATGAAGGGCTGGAACATCTCTCATATGAGGACAAGCTGAGAGAGTTGGGATTGTTCAGTCTGGAGAAGACTCCAATGCAACCTCAGTGGCCTCCCAGTATCTGAAGTGGGCCTACAGAAAATCTGGGGAAGGGCTTTTTAAAAGGGCTTTTAGTGATAGGCTGAGGGCTAGCAGCTTCAAACTGAAAGAGGAAAAAATCAGATTAGAAATTAATAATTTACTATGAGGATGGTGAGACTCTGGAACAGGTTATCCAGGGAAGTTGGGATTGGTCCATGTGATGTGATGATGGTGAGACCCCACCTGGAGTACTGCATCCTGTTCTGGAGCCCTTATTACAAGAGGGATGTGGAAATACTGGAGTGTGTCCAGAGGAGGGCCACGAGGATGATCAGTGGGCTGGAGCACCTCTCCTAAGAGGACAGACTGAGACAGTTGGGGCTGTGCAGTGTGGAGAAGAGGAGGCTGCAAGGTGACCTTATTGTGGCCTTCCAGTATCTGAGAGGGACCTACAAAAAGGCTGGGGACGGACTTTTTAGGATGGCTGGTAGCAACAGGACTAGGGGGAATGGAGCAAAGCTGGAGCTGGGTAGATTTAGATTGTGGAGGTGTTTAAGGCCAGGCTGGATGGGGCTCTGGCCAGCCTGGTCTAGGGTGGGGTGTCCCTGCCCATGGTGTGGGGGTTAGAACTGGATGAAGGGTGGTCCCTTCCAACCCAGTGTGATTCTGATTGTATAACTTCTCCAGTGACGTGATCCTGCTGTGGCAGGGGGATTGGACAAGATGATCTTTTGGGGTCCCTTCCAATCCCTAATGATTCTATGATCATCACGCTCACCAGCACAGGTGGGAAATCAGTTTGCCATTCCTAGCATGGCCACTGCATTTTCTAGTGGTTTCCTCATCTGCATTTGCTGACGCAATGGAAAAAACCAAACTCAGTATCTTTCCCTTTTCTCCTAAATCTCTCCCAATGCCATCAAGAATGTCTTTTTGGCAGAAAAGCTGTAGAGACCCAGGTTCTTGTACTTGATCTTGTTTGAGGTTGATGAGCCAATTAAATTGTATACAAGATACTGGCACTTTGACTGCTTCACTTCGCTGTGTAAACGGTGCAGTTATTGCTCTCTGCACCTTTAGACTTGGCCTAAAAGTTATTGTTCAGGATCCCACGAAAGCCCAAGGCACGCTCTTCAGCAGCAAACTCTCAACAGCAAAGGACGAGAACAGCGTGTTACAAACTCTTCCCTCTCCTTCCTTTTCCAGCTTCTGTGTTCCTACGCTGTTAAAAATGAGATTTAATGCCATGTGGTCAGAACCTACAGAACCATAATTTCAGTGACCTCTGAAAGTAGTGGATTTTCACGTACAGCCTTAATGATTTCAACATGTAATGCTACACGTGAAAGCCTGGCACGCAAAATGGTTCTCTGCAAGATGCTCACTTTCCAGTTACTGAGGAAGCCGTAACACAGTCGTGGTTGAGACTGGTGTTGAGTGCGAAATCTTTGGGGAATGAGAGTGCTACTACCTCCTGGACTGCAAGAGGACTGTTCCCAATACGTTACGGAGAATAGTTATCCAAGTGCAATCATGGATGTGTGCACTGCATACTGCCGTCCTTTTCTTGCAGCGCTGCTGCTGAGGGGGAGTCATAGGGTGACAGCACAACTCACCCACTTCTGATGTGGTTTATAGAGGGTTCTTTTCTATCTCATGGGTACCTGAGCACCAAACAGGATGGGGTCATTCTCCCTGATCTTGTTCTGCTTCTGGTAGTGGGACTGTTGAGGTGAATGGAGGCCTGTATCACCTTCTCTGGGTACAGGCTCTACTCCACCCCTGAAGCTTCATGAAAGGTATTAGAAAATGTCAGTTTACCTCTTGTTTTACTGGTCTGTGAAGCTCCATGTAGGCTTAGAGTGCAGCACACAGAAGGAATCAGCTTGCTCATGAGTGGGACTTTCTTGCTGCCCATTTGTTTTACTGGGAAATGTTTATGGGGACGGTGCTTGGGGAAAACGTGTGCTTTCCTCTGAGAAGTTGTGTCAGGGAAGAAAATACAGAAAACATGATTCTTTCCAGACTGTCTCTACCCATGTGCCTGGTGTCAGTCAGTGAGAGCTCATATTGATTCATTTCCAGTGGAGGTCATGAAAAGAAGTTGAGAGTGATGAAAAGGGGATGAGAATGTGAAAACAGAAATGGAAAGAAAAATTCCTGGAGACTATTCTACTCCTGTCTTTTTTTTTTTCCTACACTAATACAACTGACTGATGCTGGAACTGCTGCTCTGAAGAGCAGACACAGATCAGCTCAGTCTTTTCCCCAGCATTTCCTATCCTGCAGAGGAACAACATAAAGTTGTGTGGGACAGGGAAACATGAGAGAAGGTATGCTGGCTACATGACTGTGTCAGTGGCCAGCAGAGCATGAGGCAGACAGAAGATGAAGGACAGTGTGGAAGTTGCTCTCATGAGCCAGAGACAAGCCCTGACCTAAAATGTGGCTACAGCTGATTAAAACAGCTTGATGGAGTCTGAACTTACGTGTGGCTACGCATGTCCATACAAATGTAGCCACTGTTATTTTGGGGTATTTTTTAGGCTGCGTTAATATTTTTTCCTTTGTTGGACCCAAGAGAATATTTATCCTGAATGATACAACCACTGGGATATATTCTGAATGTTTAAAGAACTATGTGGCAGGGATCAGACTGTTCTTTATCTTGACTGCTGCTGTGTTTCTTGATCTCTTAATATTTATTCTTTATAAGCATCAATGAAGAAGGGGCCTGATGCCCATTTAGTTATAATCTGAATCTATATTGCCAGTCTGGCATGTAATACGGTGCACTGGGGTGTAATTTTCTCTTTTTGAAGCACACTTCACTTTTACCAGAGGTGCAAGAGCAAAGATATCCCCACATGGTGTTTTTAAAGCTAAAGCTTGTCTAAAGTTTGTCTTAAGAGTTCCACTTCACTGGGGATCTTTCAACGTTGCTTTTTCTGCATTCAAACTCACATCATTGGCCTTAAATCTAAGGAACGATTTTAACTTCTCTGTCAGACCACAGACTCACCAACAACCCAATTCAACTTGAAAAGGTTGTAAAGCTCTGTTTCTTTGAAAGGGAGCTGTGATAAGATTTGTGTTTGTAACCACACTTGAGGAGCCTTGGTAATCATCCTACCAGTGCCCAGGTTTGAGCTTACCTTTAGCCATTGGTTTTAGGGCAGCTACTTACGTATTTGAAGACCAGCTGAAGCGGATCTTTTTTCCCCCAGATCTTAATTAGTTTCTGAACTTGTTACAGCTCAAATAATTTCAGAAGTAATATGTGAAAAGCAGCTGTCTGTCATGTTCTAAATGAGAATATAGAACAGTTTTCCTCTGTCTAGCAGGACCCTGTGATACAAAACAGTCACACTGATCTATTTGCTCGCATCCTCCATGACGTCATAATGGAAATTAAGGAATGCATATTTTGTGTGCCAGCACCACCCTGGCATTTATTAAATGTCTGAGCTAAGAACTAACCTTGGATAGAAATAATGAATACATGAATCCAGTGTGACTTGGTGGTCTCTGTAGTTAATGGTCTCACCAGTGATGCCACTGTTTTAAATGATGGTAGAATAACTGAATATGCACATTAATGTAAGACATTGATAGATAAGTAATTATCCAAATTACCCAAATGCTGAACTAAACTAATCCTTTACAAAATTCCAGGGAAGTCACATCATTCCAGGAATAAAACTAATATGTCACCCTAGATATGACTGTTATGACTAAAGTAATACTCATTTACTATCTAAATATCTGATAAAAGTCCATGCAGACTTCCTATACCACCTGAAAACCATGAATCACAGAATCACAGAACATTAGGGATTGGAAGGAACCTCTAAAGATCATTTAGTCCAATACCCCTGCCAGAGCAGGACCACCTAGACCAAGTCACACAGAAACATATCCAGGTGGGTTTTAAACGTCTCCAGGGGAGACTCCACAACCCACCCTGGACAGCCCACTGAAATGAGTATCAGGCCTTTTTTTAGGGTTGTAGTGCTGAAGGACCTCAAGAGGTTGTACAGCCCATTTCTTGTTTGGAACACAGGAGCAGTAAGGCCCATGTTATTCCTGGAAGGTATTTGTCTACTATGCTCTGAAGAAATCTTGAGCGATGGAGATTCCACAGTCATCATTATTTGACACCTGTAGCGCACATAAATCACAGGGCGTTTAGGATTACTGAAAGGCAGATAGATTCCTGCCTCTTTCAGCAATCAAAGCATACTAGAAAATTTCATTGTTCTTCTGACCTGGGTGTTTGCGACCCTGATTTTTTGTTACACATTTGCAGGTCTATGTACTAATCAGATACGTTAAGGTAAGGCAAAGATCACATTATCTAGCATGACTCATGTGATCGTGATGCTGTGATGTTAATATGCAACAAACCCATCCGGAGGGTTGGATTTATCCTGACTCCTTGTTAGGCAGGTATATCCTGGGTCTTGTGTGAATGCCTCTTGCCCGACACTGACATTGCTGAAGAACGCTCTCCTAGAAGAAAATCTTTATCCAGCTAAAAAGGACTCAGAGGTTTGATTTTATCAGAATTCCATAGCTGGAATGAATTAATTTTCTCAGTACCCATTAGGAGACTGGTATTGTGGTGCTTTAATGATATCTCTGCCTGAATCAATGTTTTACACGGAATTGCTTTGACTTTCACAAATATCGAGAGAGTGCCTAACTGATTGTCAGACTCCTTTAGTAGCATTGATTTTACTGCTGCAATATTCGGATGATGAGGTAATTGCATCTTATCAGCTTATTGAAAAAGTCTTGTTAAAGCTGTACAACGGTCATGGACTTACCCAGTTCTCTCATTTCGCTTCAGTTACTGTTCTACTTTTAATTTTTTGGTTTTCAATTCATTGAATGGATGTCACGACATTGCTCTTTGTCCACATGTGTCACAAGATTACTACCATTTTCTCTTGTTCTTGGCAAAGATAGCAGCCTGCAGTAAGGTGCTGACAAATACAGATTCTCACTGGTGCTCACTGTGTCAGGCAGAGGAAGACAGAAGGTGTTTAGCTCAAGAAAGGACTTACACACATGGATAAGTGCAAGGTGTGTATGGTGTTAAAGTACCCGCATGAGCTATTTATGCTGATAGGCTTTGCAACAAAAAGGGGAGTTCTAGGAGTTACCAGTGTGAAACATGGGTTGCTCTACGCTGTGAAGCTGCAATGTCTACAGGTGCTTGCATTGACAGGAATGCTATTAAATCACTCATGGTGATTCAGGGTGCTTACAGGCGTCTGATGGCATCCACAACTCTGCACACAGTCCACAAGATTCTCACCCCAACCTGAGCCGTGCTGCACCTTCACAATAACTTTCCGTATTTCTAGATTACTCTGGCAATCATCTATCGCCAGCTGCCAGAAACCTTAATCTGATTACAGGCAATAAAACTGGTTTCTATCCCTGGCGCCTGACTCAGGTTTCAGAGCAAGGGAAAAAGTATGACATCACCCCCGCTTGCATCTGTGTTGGGGAGCTAATAAAATTACACGAAGGGTTTGAAGACCATTAAAGTAAATGTTGATCCTTATTATTATTAAGAGCACTTTCAAGTTTACTGCACCATCGGGCAGGCTTGTAAGCATCATTTTTCAAAGGTGTGTGTTGCATTGGATTGTGAATAGCCCTGCTGCCTGTAAAGAATGCCATTGGAAAAGAAAATCAATTTGAAATTAATTGACTAAAAGTCCGCACGGCTCCTTTCCTGCACAGACCTGTGCATCCTATTGTTTGGTGATAATGGCCGCAATAGTGACCTTGGAATAAGAAAACCCCAGGTAGGCTCCTCTGTGCAAAAGTAGGTTCACAGAATTATTACACAATCACAATCATGAACTGCTGAGTCTGGAAAAGGCCTCTGAGATCATCAAGTCCAGCCTGTGACCTAATATCACCACATTGTCTAGACCAGGGCACTAAGTGCCATATCCAGTCTGTCCTTAAACACCTCCACGGATGATGACTCCACTATCTCCCTTCCAATGTCTGATCACCCTCTCAGTGAGGAAGTGCTTCCTAACATCCAACCTAAACCACCCCTGGTGCAGCTTCAGGCCATGCCCTCTCACTCTGTCACTGGTTGCCCAGGAGAAAAGCCCAACCCCTACCTGACTACAACTTTCCTTCACGTGGTTATAGAGAGTGATAAGGTCTCCCCTGAGTCTCTTCTTCT
Organism: Phoeniculus purpureus; assembly: GCA_028565055.1. NCBI lineage: Eukaryota > Metazoa > Chordata > Aves > Bucerotiformes > Phoeniculidae > Phoeniculus > Phoeniculus purpureus. Next base: position 14,221,951 of record JAOXOE010000874.1, on the reverse strand, counting down.
CCAGGCTAAACAACCCCAGCTCCCTCAGCCTCTCCTCATAGAACTTTCCTTCCACTCCCTTCACCAGCCTTGTTGGTCTCCTCTAGACACGCTCCAGCATCTCCATATCTTTCCTGAAGTGAGGGCCCAGAACTGCGTGCAGTAATTGAGGGGAGGCCTCACCAGTGCTAAGCACAGGGGAAGAATTATGTCCCTGTCTTGCTGGCCACAGCAATCCTGATACAAGCCAGGATGCCACTAGCATTTTGTGCATCTGTGCACACTGCTGGCTCATGTTCAACCAGGTGTCATCCAGAAGTCCCAGGACCCTCTCTGACGGGCTGGTCTCCAGCCACTCGTCCCCCAGACTGTGGTGCTGTAGTGGGTTACCGTGACCAAGATGTAGGACACTGCACTTGGCCTTGGTAAACCTCATCCCATTTGCTCTGTCCATTGACCGAGCCTGTTCAGATATTTCTGCAGTGTCTTTCTACCCTCCAGGATATCAACACTCCCACAACTAATGGTAGATTTGAGCCCCTCATTCAGGTCATTAATAAAGATGTTGAACAGGACTGGGTCCAGAACTGATCCCTGGGGGACAACACTGGTCACTGGACACCAACTTGGTGCAGCACCATTCATCACCACTCTTTGTGCCTGGTCATCCAGCCAGTTTTTAACCCAGTGGAGGGTGTTCAAGCCGTGGGCTGCCAGCTTTTCCATGAGGATGCTGTGGGAGATCGTGTGTAAGGCTTTGCTGAAGTCTAGGTAGATGACATACACAGCCTTCCCCTCATCTACTAGCCAGGTCACCCCTACTAGCCAGGTCACCCAACTGTAGAATGAGATCAGATTCATTAGGCAGGACCTTCCTTTCCTAAACCCATGCTGGCTGTGCCTGATTGCCTCTGGTTGCCTTGTACATGCCTCTCGATGGCACTCAGGGTGACCTGCTCCATAACCTTGCCAGGCACTGAGGTCAGGATGACAGATCTGTAGTTCCCCAGATCTAAGTGGCACAGCAGGTCACTAACTACTTCCTCGTGGATTACAGGAGGGATACTCTGCTTCCCATGCATCTCTAGCAACTCAGGAGCCCAGTTGCTGTGAGGATGGCCAAGCTTTTTGTTAAAGACTGAGGCAAAGAGGGTGTTAAGTACCTCAGCCTTTTCCCTGTCTTCGATTATTCATCCAATAAGGGGTGGACATTTTCCCCGGCCCTCCGTTTGTTATTAATGTCTTTATGAAAGCTTTTTATGATTGTTAACAGATAAAATTCTAACTGAGCTTTTGCATCTCTAATCCTCCTTCCGCATAACTGTACAATATCCTTAAATGCTTCCTGATTGACCTGCCCCTCTTTCCGAAGTTGATACACCCTTGTTGTCCTGAGTTCTTGCAAAAGCTCCCTGCTCAGCCAGGCTGGTCTTCTTCCCTGATGGCTCATTTTTCAGCAAAAAGTTGGTGGTTTGCAAAACTTTTCCCCTGCAGCCTGTTTCATCTCTTTGGTTCCATGGGACCGTCTGTTCCTTGTAGGCACTGCTGAGTGACATGCAGGTGAACAAATGCTTCTCATTAATCCCGGTATGAGGTTTTGTCTTCCCTCTACCTGCTTCATCAGGATTGTTGGTAAAGTTTTTCTTCCAGAGGTTACTATTACCGTTTTGAGGCAGAGACCAAAGACACTTAAGGTGCTTGATGCCCACAGACATTGAAATGCCCCTAGTCCTCACTGCTTCTCATGCAGTAACTGTCTAAGCTTGTCTGTTTAGATGGAAGAGAATCCAAACCAAGTATGATGAATCACTATGCTGCCAAAACAGAGATATTTTCTGTCCTTGTTCTGTTAAGTCCTTAAGTGATAAGTCCTTGTTCTGTTAAGTCCTTGTGCTGTTAAGTGATAGAAAGCATATTGTAAACAAAAAATAATTGAAAGGCACGAGCCATTCCATTGGATATCTTAGTAGCTGAATATTTCTTGCATCTCACAACACCGTTTCTTCAGTCCACATCCAGGATAAAGAAAAATTTTACTCTAAGGGATGTCTATTTTTCATTATGTTTTGGACAGGTAAAGCTGCTCTCTGTATCTTAGAACCCAAAAAATGTACATATGGAAATAAAAGCTTTTTGTACTGATTGTGGTATGAGCAGGATGAGCCTCTCCTAAACAAAACTCAATCTGGTGTAGGCAAAAGTGTTCCTGATGAGGTTCATCTTAAATTATATGTAAGAGTTTTGTAGGCAATGTCAATGAATAGAATCTGCTTATGTCACACCTGAGCTTTCAAATCCAGCTCAGGAAGCTGGCTTTACAACGGCTTGAGCAAGCACACAAAGGTTTCCTCAGCTTAAGAACCCACAGGTTGATAAAGGCTGGGAAGGATGCAGATGTCTTCTCTGCAGGATTTTTTGTGGTGGGTCAGGAAAGCAGTCTGACAGTGTTTCAAGTCCCAGATTGACTGCTGTGTTAGGCAGTGCTGACAGTGAGACTGCAGTCGTCTTTGTTCTTGTAGGTAAAGGGTGTCTCCAGCAGAGAGAAACAACTAGGAGTAGTCTGAAGACACATCTACCAGATTCTGACTTATTGCTTCATTTTCTCAACATCTATTGTCTGGCAGCACAAGGCAGAGCAAAACTAAGCTTGTTCTGTCTTTTGAACAGGGGATTTGTTTTCAGGTGAAGCCAGTTCCTAAGTTCACTGACATGAAAAACTGTCGAAAGGTCTCAAATATGTCCTGCTAACCACCAGCTCTTCAGACCAGCAATGTGAGCTTCTCTTGGAGTCTGGCACTAGCTCTGTAGTTCTGCTAGACATCTTCTGGTCAGAAATCAACCCTGGCCTCTGGCTATATGCTTATCAAGAGCTGGTGTACAGAGACAGGTCTGAGGTAACCACATGGCAACACAGTAATTTGGCACAAAATACTGTGTTTTGATAATCCAGCAGGAGTGGAGCTGAAGTGCCCATCCATGTGTTTCCTACCTGCATCCAGATGCATTCAGGAGGAAGGGGGAGACACATCCATGGTAATTCTCAGAAAACAGTTATTTCTGCCTTTCAGTTTTGCCCTGTCTCACTCCAGCAGGCTTTCAAAGCCTTTTAAAAAGGGTGTAGTGTGTAAGAAGTGGATGTGGGAAAGGTGTGTTTCCTCGAGTAGTGCCTGGTTTTCCAGAGAGAGGCCAATTACAATGGTGGAAATGGTATAATGAGAATGAGTGTGCAGCTCAAACCCCTTCTAAACACTCCCCTGTTGAAGTTTAATTGTATCTGAAAGACACGCAGCACCAGCCTCAGCACCACAGAGCAGCATCCATACTGTCCAGACAAGGAAATGCATAAAGAGACAGCACAGGCAGAGATGACTCTAAGTAAAAACGATGAGTTTCAATCACAGGTTACTCTGAGGAGATACCAAGAAGCCCACCTCTCATTTAAGAAAAAACCAAAAGAGTAATTTTAAGAATACTAGGTTCCAGCTTAAAGCCCAACTTAACACAGCCTGTCAGCTAGGTATTTTTTAGCTTTGAGGAGTAGGGGAACCCTTGGATGCCACAATAGTGGCTACCGCTCTTGGCCTTTTTCACACAGAAAACATCCTTCCTGGGCAATTTCAGGGGTGCAAGCATGCCATGCTGGTGATTTCACTGCCACCCTGCCCTAATTAGGGAAGAATACAAAACTTCAGCCCTCTTTGGACAGGCTTATCACATGAACCACCTAGGTATCTTACCTTGTGCTTACATTTGACAAGGGGCAAAGATCTACCATATTAGTAGGGTGAAGTAGGTCAAAAATCATAGTTTAGGGGTATCTTTCTCCAAGAGTCCTAACTCTCAGTTCAAGTGAATGTAAACAATTTAGATGTCCCAACACAGCCTCAGGAAGAGCAGCTAGTCTTACATCAACATTCATTGTGAATATAATGAAAAGATGATGATTAAAACTTATAGCATAGCAGTTACTTCAAAGCAAGCCTTCCCAAACAGGGATATGTGGGGTACGAGATCTGGTACAGAGATAGCTTGTTCAATAAGCCTATAGCAGGTCCTGTTTTCTTTTAAAAATAACCCCTTTTAAAAATTGAAGATATTTTCCTTCTCATGTAATCACATTGTGCTTAAGTGGAAAAGACAAGGGAAAGAAAAATGTAATTAGCATAGGGTAGGAAGATAATTTCATAGAAATGCCTGAGTATATGGGAGAGCACAATTCCTTCCACTTTCATGCTCTTTGTACTTCAAGATGCTGGAGACAGGTTCATCCTTCATGTTGACCATCCTGCGGGGATGTAGAACCCCACTTTGATCATAGTCCAACAAAGTGCAATTTTTATTGCCAGTTACATTAAAGAACTTCAACTAATTTAAAATCTACCATGATAAATTTAGCTAGCTTTCTACATTTCAACATTTGCTTCATAATAATGTCCTGCCTATGTACTGGGTCTTCTATCTACACAGGTATCTTAGGCTGTTAACTTATAAAAGATGAAAAGTGAGGAAGGATTCTAATTTATCATCAGTGTAAAACAAGATAAGAAAAAAATATTAGCTTTAATATTAATATTTCTGTTTGGAAAGCTAATAGCTTTCTAAATAGAGTTGGACGAGTTTGCAAGAGAGGAGACTCATGCCTTGGTCTTTGTTACATCTGGAATAGATGCACTTGAGTCAGTGTAACACATTATTCCCAACTTTGGGAAGAAGACATTTTTTCAAAAGCAATTTTTACAGTGGATCTGGTCAAGTGTCATTAGTGTTAGCAATGTCCTAGGGTTTGCATGAGTATCTCTGAGTTAGAGTAAAGGGGTAGGAACCAAATACAGTCTGGCTCTGCATGTAACACATTAAAATGATAGCTGGGAACCTAACAAAAGGCAGCAGCACATGGTCAGTACAGAGAGCTGCACAAAAATGCTAACAGTGCATGTGGGCATTGTTTTATACTGCAGGTGGTAATACCTGAGCTGGCCTGGCTGTCTTTATAGGATGTACACTGAAAGTGTTGTGTGCTGTAGAGACCTATACTTGGCACCTCAGAGCCTGTGCCTCCGTGCTACTGTTCCTGCCAAAGTGCTATCTCCCTCCAGTAAGCACCACATCAGCCTGGCCAATTAGGGCTGGATTTAGGAAACCCTACAGTAGGCAAATAGTAGTGGTGGAGGTGATGGCATAAATATGTCTCTGTGAGGAATGTGGTGGGATGAGGAATGCTGCCTGAGCAAACCTAAGGAAAATAGTTGAATTTCTGCAAAGGGTAATTATTTTCTTCACTGTTTAGTGTTTCAAGTGCATTGTAACATAATAAACCTTTTCTTTGCCATAATCCTCTGGTGTAAGACACGCAATTATCCTTATTTCACAAAGATGCTAGTGAAAGGATTTACCAAGACTGGAATTTTCAAACACTGAAAAATAGATTTGTCTCTTAAATCTGCATTTGGACGCTTTAGTCTTGAACTTTTTACTTCAGAGAGGAGCCAGTGGTCACAAAGAAAGTCAGCTGGAATTACTCAGAATTGCTTCTTTAAGTTAATCAACCATTTTTGTCATTTTAATGAGAAGACTGTTTTTCCTTTATATCTCTTGATCAATTAAACTAGATGAAAAGCCTCTGCATGAAAGCTTTCAGGCATCTGCTTAGCTTTGGAAAAGTTTTGAAATGTTTGCAGCCTAAACCAGAATTTTTTTTATACACTACAGCCAGGGCAGGCACCTCTGCAGCAGGAATGAGGTCCTGTGAGAACGACCAGTCTGAATCCAGACACATCAAGGAGAGGAGGGTCATTAGGGACAGTCAGCATGGCTTCACCAAAGTGAAGTCATGCTTCACCAACCTGATAGCCTTTTATGAGGGCATAACCAGGTGGATGGATGATGGCAGAGCAGTGGATGTGGTCTATCTTGACTTAAGTAAGGCATTTGACACAGTCTCTCACAGCATCCTTGCAGCCAAACTGAGTCAGTGTGGCCTAGA
>JAOXOE010000874.1:14193405-14214101 GCA_028565055.1 Phoeniculus purpureus | reverse complement strand
CCTTCTTAGGTTGATGTGGAACCTTCTATGTTCCAGCTTACAACCATTGCCCCTCGTCCTATCACTACATGATACTTCTGATACTTTTGCTTCTTTTGCCCTGCCCTCTTTACAATGGGGCTTAGATCCTCTCTCTGGAGTGAAGACAGAGTATCCTGTACTCTCCCTGCAAAAAGAAGTTAACTGCTGCTAAATTTGTAGCCAGTGCAGTATATTCTTCCAAAAAATGAGAAGTTCGTGCTGTAGTAGAGGCCCGTGTTCTGATGGAAGAAGTTCTTGCTGACAACACACTAACCCTGGCCCCACTGACAGCTGCAACACCCTCTCTGAGATGTTAGTTGTTATTAAGAGTGTTTAAAACGTTGTCTCAGTTCTTGCCATTGACTGCCCACATGAACAATTTTATACACAGCCCCATCTTCCCTTTACTATCAATTATATTAGCAAAGAGATGCAAAACATGAAACCATTGTTGCAAAGAATAGATCTGTTTATAAGGATCTCTTTCCAAATTGGCTGTTTTAAAATTCAGTAGGTGAACACAAAGAGATGATCTTTGTGAGAAAAAAACCTCCATGCGGTTTGTTCCCCCTGCTTTTTATTGTTGGGCTTTGCAGGGGAACCATGAAGCTAGAGCATGCTTGACCTCTTGCCAAATGATTAGTAGCATATTTTTGCTTCAGATAGTCGCATTTGGTCACCATTTCAGACTGCAACAAGTTATCATCGTCTCTCGGATGTGTTTTGCCATATATCAGCTGGGTAGATTTCTCTGTGTGTTATCAAGCACCTTTTAGATCATAGCCCAACGCACGGTGCTAGGGGTTAATGCACTTCACAAATATTGAAGAGGCTCGCTGAGTTAGGGTTTTGAGGAATCCCTCTCGCCTCAGGAGCAGTCTTGTACAGAGGTGCTGCTCTCTCCTGGGTGTGGCCAGTGAACAAAACCAAGGAAACACCCACAGTGGCATGGTGCTCACTGCCGTTGGCAATGTCTGGGAAATACTGCTAGGGACATTATTAGTTTCAACGGTCTTGATGAAGAAAGGTAATAGAAATGCCTGAAACATAGTGCTCCTTACTTTTTCACACTTTCCTTTTCTGTGTTGTGTACCCTGTATATCCGAGTGGTCAGAACCGATGGCAGAATCCCAGGGAGGATTATGATAAAGCTGCATAGGGAAGGAAGAATTGTCTTCCTTTCCTGGGGTATGATTCTCCTTCTTCACAGTGACACACCACACTGATCACCTTCCAGCCACACACCACCACCTGCCTGTACCAAATGCCTGTCTACTCTCCCCTGGGTTTATTTTGATCCTGAATGCCTTTTCAGCGGTGATAGCATTGTTCTAGCAGAATTGGTACCTTGGTACATCTACTGTAATAGGACTGAAATGCAGGCTCAATGCTTGGATGGCAGCCCGTATGACACAAACAGCAAGCCAGATTTCTACCTTGTAAGAGAACATCTTATTTGTCGTATACACAGGTGCATCTAAATAATTGGTGTGGACAGGGATTGGAGAGTGTGTCCTCTTCTTTTCTGCTCTCCAGCCTGAACATCTGCAGTACCTTCCTTTGTATTACTTTGCAATGTCACCTTTAATGTCAATGGTTTCTAACTCAATATAAATAAGTCTGCCCTAGGAAATCAGCAGCAAACTGCCCTAACTTGATTTCCCTAACCCGGGGACCTCGTTCACCACTGACTTCCCAGCACATAGCTTTTCAGATGTCCTTGTTTCTTTAATGCAATTATGAATGGACACTGTTTCGTTTAGCCTTACAGATCTGATGACAGCACACAGAAGAAACCCAACAGAAGCCAAATTTTGACATTTCTTCTCTAGACAGAAATTAGTTTACCAGCAGAGGGCTCTCTCATTATTATGATGGGGGTTTTTTGTTTTTGTTTTTCTCCCCCTTTGCCACAGAGTTTTAAATGAAGGGGTACAAAAGATCTAACTCTGTCCATGTCCACACACTTTAGGGCAAAGGTAGGGTAGAGGCCAGCTCTCATTTTCTGGGTGTGCCAGGGTCTCATTTCCCCATGTGAGGCAGCTGAGGAAAGTGTGGGACCCTTGCTCCCCTGGTTTTGCCTGCCAGGGATGAGGCAGCTTGTGAGATAGCTGATGAGATAGATGGCAGGATTTTGGAAAGCACGTGGGTCAAATCTTTCCAAATTTGAACAGGGCTCCAGACAGCATTCTGGCGAGTGGACTGTAAAGCACAAATCCCATGAATGGTCAAGGGAGGGTGACAGAAAGGAGTTACTGCTGCCAGTGGCCACATGACCCAGCCAGCAGCAAGGAGCAGCTCATGGAGCAGCAGGAGCAGAATGTCCTCTGTGGAGCCCTGGAAAGGATACCTGGCCCTAGTTCTTCTGGAACTGTCCCAAATCCGTTTGATGGAAGCCCACTACTCAGTGCCTCCAGCCCTTTGCTGAATAACTGGATGCAACACTGTCACAGTGAATGCTAATGCACAGCAAACACTACGTGTTGTCACAGAGGAAGGTTATGTCGTGACAAGGTTTTATTACTGGAATAGTTATACTGTTGCCCCTTGCTGGTGTCGTGGAAGGCTGCTTCCCTTGTCTTCTCTGCTTCTGATAGTTCTTCATGCTCTTGGTCGTGCCGTTGAGATTCACCGATTTTAGTGCATAAATCACACCAAGTAATTTTGCTGTAATGGTACTCCATTAAAATCCCATGAGGTGATGGCCACTGGAATCCTGTTGTGATCTAGCTGATATACTTTTGTAATTTAAACTTTTCTATCTGCTAATGATGATGTCATGAAAGAAATGCATACATACAGGCATGCAATGATTACAAGATTAATAATCTATATGAACCTATGTGAATCTCTCTGAAAATAAGCTGTATGAGCTCTGTATATGTCCTTAAAGAAACAGTTGTCCCTAACTGATAGCAAAACCTGGATATACTATATGTATAGTAGTATCAAGATGGGGAGGACAAGTGGTGTTCAGACAATCCTTTTCTTGTCCTTTCCCTTTAGGGACTGCACAGCAAACTACACCCACAGCCACCACAGCTCCTGCTTGTACCACTGCCCCACCAGCATAACTATTGCATATTGCACATCCATGTTGACCAACACAAGCTCTGTATGCAAATGACTAAGGTGTGATATCAGCTGGGCGGATCCCTTGCCTGGTCTGGTGCATCACTCACCAGCCAAAATGCAGAGCAATGATTACAGGGACTTAGATAGCTATGAAGCATGGGAAGTTGAGGAGCAATAGTTTAGCAGCTAAATATGATGGTAAGTATTAAATAATGTTAGAAATTGGGCCCTGCTCATTCATTTCACTGCTGGACCCTCAGCTTACTAGGCTGATGCAGCTGTATATGAGATAGGATGGTATGCTAATTTTATATTAGCCCTGGACCAGCTACAAATATAATATGGAAAGTAAAGGGTTGAGAAGTCAAGTTTGTGTGTACATGTGGTTTGCAGAATGAGTGGCAGTTATCAGGCTGGGAACCACATCAGTTCTTTGCCAGCTCAAAATCCCCTAGAGCAGAATGTGCGATCAGTACTATAAGCAGATAGAGTTGATGCCTTTGAATTAATGAAGACATCAGCCTGATCTCCATCAGGTACATCTACTTTGTATTCTGCAGTGGTTTTTTAAGTGACTGTCTACTATTGTGAGTCCTGCTACTTCTGACAGATGAAGGTCAAATCCCACCTTATCCAAACAATGACAAATGAAGACCAAGTCAAAGTATGCACAGCATTTTTAGAAAGGTCACTAGATGAGAGCTGATCCTGGCCATAGTGTCTCCATAGACCTCCAGTCACACTTAAACAGGCATGTTGGGGAATGGGGCATCTGCTTTGCATGTTTCACCCAGGCAATATTAGTCTCTGTGTGGCAATTGCAGAGTCTTAAAGGAAAAGTCCAGTGATTTTTCAAAATTCTAGCCAGTTAGTAAGAGGAGTGGAACTGCCTTTGAGCAAACATGAATATTGTATTTATGAGACTGATCATCTATCAGGCAAAGAATGAAATAAGAAAACCCAACAACCCAGAAAGCAAATGGTGATAAAGTCACTCATCTCAGTGGGTAGCAATTCTGATGAACTGAAATGGAAGGTTCTTCTCATTGATTTAACTGGAAAAAGTAATTGACTTTGAACTCTTCAAATAAGTTGCAGTCTGTATTTAATTTCTCATCCAAGGGAAAAAAGTCATATTGTTTTTCTTGTGGCTTTAATGTCAGTTGCACAGCTGAATCCCTTGCATCAAGCTCCAAATTTACCCCTGATGTCACTGTGCTTAGGACTGAAACAAAAATCAGCCTTTCATCTCTGAGTTGCTTAAAGGATCATGCCATAATACCACATTTATTAATTCAAAATCTTTTTTGTCTGCACATGCACAAATGGAGCTGAGTATTCAGAGAAAAGGCAGTGAAAATGCAGAGACTGTAATTTAACTTTTAGACATTAATGCAGCCTATTAGCTGGAAATATTGTTACAAATGTTCTAGCAAATGTAGATATTTTTGCCCTTGGACTGTCTGAATGGGGAGATTCCGCACTTCGGGCTGTCAAGGTCACAGATTCAAACTTCTGACTTTCTTGCATGGCTGCATTACCTTCTGAATAACATACATGCAGTGTTAGATTTGTCACCATTTCCAATGTTGACAGGGGATCTGCTTCCAACTGATCCCTGAGGATGTCCAGAGAAGCCACACTGTCATCCCTAATGTGGACGAATTTGGATGGGAACCTGCTAGTCCCAAGTTTGAACAACCATCTGAAGACAGAGGAGTGATGCTGGAGTTTGTGCAGCATGCTTTTTGCCTATTTCAGTATGAAGGATGTGATTTTATTCTGCAGTGCTTCCTGAAATAAAAGCCTTACATGTGTGCTTGCTGTCAGCTTTACCTGGCTATGTACAAGCTGTCTGGAAAAACTCTTGTCTTGTTTAGTTCTCGTGTTGTTTAGCCAAAGATTACTTGGAGAAGAAAACTGGTTTGATAATTGCACTCCAGTGATTTACACTGACACTTTGGGGATATTACACTTTCAATCACAAAAACAAATAAGAACATCAGAAAGGTCATCTAGAAACACATCATTATGGAGAAATACTGAGTCTTGCTAAGTCAAGGCTCCAGATAGCAGTGTGTGCTAGAAAAGCGGTGAGTGCTAAACACAACCCCCCTTGGAAGATGCTTTTAAATTCCAGAAAATTGTAATCAGATCATTGCGTGAATGAGAATTTGGGTTAGTTTATTCTTGTTTACCAAATTTTGTTCTAAAAATTAAGGGACAAAGACAACCGCAATGCCGTTTTTTTCAACTGGTCTGGTAGGGAGAAGCTATGAGCCTGATTTGTGGGCAGGAGATGTGGCCATTGGTGACCCATTAGGTGCTTTCTTCACATAGCACAGAGCGTCACTCCCATGCCCATAGTTTCACAATTACAAAAGCCTAGGGGAAACCGGAAAAACCTGGTGACAAATTTGTTTTAAAATGATGTTATGCTATTTGTTAGTTCCTGTCCTTTTTAAGAGAAAGAAAAAGAAGAAACATGATCCAGATACCTCTGCTTCCCAGGAGAATATGACTGTCTTTTTCTATGCAGAGTAGAAAAGCAGAATAAAAACTTTTCTCTGCAAGTGTTATTTTGCTGACACTGTCTTGTATTTTTCTGATAAAGCCAGAAGACAGGCAAAAGTGTTGCTGTATACCAGTGTATAGCAAGGTTAGTTAGAAGAGCATTCCTGTCGTGCTTGTCACCTTTTTCTTCCCAGTTTGTACACTCTTGTAACACTGTTAGTACATTAAATGCATCCAATTTTGTCATCATGTTTATCCCCAAACTGGTTTTGTCTATTTGCCTGTGGTTATCCAGGGAACTTTCATGGACTTATTTTCCCTAGCCCCAGAGAAGGTTTTACAAGCCACTTTGCACCAAGTTCTGCCACAAGTTCATGGATTTTTTTCTTTTCACTAATTACAGAACTTTTATTTCTGTTTTGGTGCTATAAGCTGTCACAGACTGTTTTGTTTGAGAACATGACTCCTATTCCTCAATCACAATAACAGCTTTGCTGTCAGTGTTAACAGTACTGTGAAGGTCATTGCAAAAAGGGCAGTCTGAGAAGCTGCAGAGATGCACCAGTGTAAAGGTCAAGCTTATATATATTGCGCTGTGTGGACTATATTCAGCACTACAGGGACTCAAAATAACCTGTTTAAGTAAATGAATAAAGAGGTATACCCAGACCTAATTTTTGGACGCAGAGGTTCAAGGTGGTCTACTTGAGCATCATTCAGGCTGCCAAGAACACTACAGCTTCCAGCATCTCTTGTCTTTCAAAACAAGCCCTAAACCTTTCCCCAGGGCTAAGGCAAGTTTGGACCCAGCCATTAAGGTGAACAGATATGACTTGTCGGAAAGACACACTTTTCCTTTCCTCCATGACAAAGACACTTTCCTGACTTTGAGATTCTCTAAGAGGTCATGATATGTTTATTTCTACTGTGAATAGTCCCTATGCACCCTTGCTTCTGTGTAGCATCTTACAGGCACCTATCAGGTTTAACTACAAATTCTTAGTGCACAGCTAAGATCTTGTATGAAGCTTTTGATGCTGTTGACTGACTACTCTTTGCTTTGATGCCAAGCAGATGATGCTGGTGGCATCAACTCATGGCAGTAACTCATGGCAGAAATGGAGAAGGCTGTAGAAATTTCTGATTGTACATTTCTAGACTGACACAAACTGTTCCTTGAAGTCTCACCAGTTTTCCCTCTTCCTCAGAGTATTCATCAGACATTTCCTTTTTTATGGCACTTATCACAGTATCTCAGCACTTCAGCATCTTAGCAATGTTTATCCTTACAGCCTGCCCTGAATACAGAAATATTTTTATCCTTACACTTTTTAAAGAGGGAAGAATTGCCAGGGAGGTATTACGTGTCTTGCTGAAGAGTACAGAGCAATTGCAGGCCAGGAAATCTTAAATCTGGACCTCATATGAGGACAATAATAACATTGTTCCTCTGAGACTGTGTAAAGAGACGTTTTCGAGCAAAAAGGGACAGCCTTACCAACAGGATAATAACAGATGGATGTGTTTACCTTGTGAGGCAGGAGGAGACTCATGGGGGAACTTACCACTCTGTAACTAACTGAAGCGAAGTTGTAGTCAGGTGGGGGTCAGGTTCTTCTCCCAGGTAACTAGTCACAGGACAAGAGGGCATGGCCTGAAGCTGCACCAGGGGAGGTTTAGAATGTATATTAGGAAGCAGTTTCTCATGGAAAGGATAGACATCGGAATGGACTATCAAGGGCAGTGGTGGAGTTGCCATCCCTGAAGGCGTTTAAGAGAAGACCAGACCTGGTACTTACTGCCATGGTCTAGGTGATTGTGGTGATGTTAGGTCATAGGCAGGACTTGATGATCTCAGAGATCTTTTCCAGACTCAATAATTCTGTGATTCTGTGACTTGGCAGAGCTCTTGAGCAGTGCTTCCAGCTGGAAGTGTGTGAGCACTTCTGTCTTTGGAAACTTTGCTCTGGAACAGAGCTATCTGGTAGAAGGAAACCTTGTTTTCTCCATGGTTCTCCAGGAAATGTGGTCAGAGGCAACAAGCAGGAACAAGAGCTTCAGTGTATTTTCACTAGACTATGTGCAGATATAGGTATGAGATGTAGGTAGGCATTTAGTGTGTATTGCATTGTATTTGCTGGCTGTTCTTTTATTATCTTCTGATTACCCTGAAGTGACATACAAAGATGCTTTTGTTCACCTTGTCTTGTTGAGAAGCATCAGAAGTGGTCAGCAATTTGAATGGTGACAACCATCTGATTTTCAGAGCTGGCTTCAGAAAAAAATAGCTCTGGAAGTATTTTAAAGAGTGGTTGGGGAAGTATTATGGAATGACGTGACTGGAATGATGAGATCCGTCCTAAATCTTATGCTATTCAACATTGCTATTGGTAACAATTTTTCCAAAGGTAGAATAGCTTCTGTTTAACATTTTAGGCCAACACAATGATTAGTGGGGTACACTGCAGGAAACAGTAATTATTGCTGAAAACAGCACTGTTGACAGCAGTGCACCCATTTAAACCAAGGAATTTCAGTGTAGTAAAACTAAGTCATACAATAAACCTCAGGTCTGCTCTCCTTTCTTACCAAATGGGACACCTGGGACAACATTTCTGACCTGGGTAAAATTAAGGAGGTGAGTACCACCTGAGGAGCTTCATCTTGTCAAACAAAGGTTATGGAGAAGCTGCTCCAACCCAGCTCACCCATCTTCAGTGTGTCCAGAATCTGAGATCAAAGCATTTGTTGTCTCTGTTATGTACCAGACTGGCAGTGTGGTAATACTTTACTGGGAAGAAAGCAGCAGCTGTTAGAAGAGTATTTTATGTAGTGGAGAAAGGAGTAACTTGAGGTCTAGTGCAGGCTGAGTGGAATTTCTGGAGCAAGCCATGGAGGCAATAAATTAAATTTCTATTTCCTGATGTTTTCATACCAAGACTGGATACTCAGACTAACCAACCAAAATGTCTCAGACCAAAATCTGCTGTTCTTTGTCCAGGTGCAACTGTGGGGCTCTGTGAGGTAGCAAAATATAATATAGTACCTGCCTACCTTGACAGTCTCAGGGGCTCATTAGGTAATGAAATGAATCCTGCCCAGTATCTTCTGTAGAGAAGATGGTCCATGCTAAAATGAACATTTTTTATAAACCAAATCATTCCTGGCCCTAATCAGAGACATCTTCTGAAGGACAGTGGCTCCATTCACACCTCACCAGCTGCCCAACTGTACCCTCCACCAGATATGTCTTCCACAGGCAGCTGGACTGTCACTTTGCTGGGTCACCTACAGAGACCTGCTGCAGGTGGCCGTCAGTATGCAGTGGCCATGCCGGCCAGGTGGCAGTCGCCATGATGGTTTACTGGAGCTGCTACACTACTTCCAACTTTGAAGAGAGCTTTCTCTAGAAATGCTTTGATATCTTTGTAAATGAAACTTGTTACGTTTGTGATTTAATTAAGCCTGTTTTGAGACTGGCATATATGAGGCCACTTTCTTTAGCTGCTTTTATTTTTATGAAACATAGGCATAAGTTACTTCAAATGAGAGATCTCTCATACTTCTGTCCTTATACACAGATGGATAGAAAACAATAAAGTTTAGAAATAAACAACCCCATATGGAGATTGCAAACAAAACTTGCACTGCATGCAACAAACTAGTCACAAAATAAACCATTTTTAGTATTCTACCACCTAGCAATTAGAAGAGATTAATAGCATAGAGCACGAGTTAGCCCACCAGCCAGCTTATCAGTGAGACCTTCTGGAAACTTCTCCCTGAAGGAAAGAGTGGGAAAAGAGGACAGAGCCTCTGGCCAAAGAAGAGAGGAGACTGTTGGCTATGCTCCAGGGACAACTTTTTCTGCAGGTCCATCAGGCTTGCTGCTTTCTGTGAGGAGGAGGGCTACCAGCATGCAGTGGCACTGGCTGCTGAGGCTATTGCAAGGGAAGTGTCCCTGCATTTGACAGGAGATAAACATAAGACAGACACACAATTAATCACAGTTTTAGGCTAGTATTTGCCTAAGTAATTTTTTTTTTTTAATAACATCGAGTGGTGTTGGTCACCTGGGGCTGTATTTGAGGCTGGTGATACTCCAGTCCTCAATGGGGGCTTCAAGAAACCTGCGTATTTGTGTTTCAACTGCATAGTGGAGTGCCACCAGGCAAAAGCAGAGCTCTCCAGGGCAGTGGGCAGGAGGTGCAGTGGGCTGGTGTGTATGATGGCTGTGGGGAGCACTTACTTGGACTTTCTCCCTGCCAAGGTACTCTGGCCTACTACTTTGTCAGCAGACAGTGCTGGGATGACGTTGCTGTGCTCCTGATGCATCTTTGTCCTTCATGTAATTTTTCCCTGATAAGAATTTTCACATTTCCCTCCCTCCTCCCAGAAAGTGTTACAGATGGGCACTGAAGGTGATTCCAGGCATCAGAAATTGCCATAAACAATTATTTTGTTCCTTATGCTCTCTGGGTTTGTAAAGATCCCAGGCAGAAGTTTTTCTGTCCTAGAGATGGTGTCTGAGTGACATGCTCAGAGTCAGGGCAGTTATCGCTATATCTTTTCTAACCCTATGGATATCCTGGAGCATCCTGTATTTACTTCTCTGAAATGAAATGGTGCAGGTGTAGCAAGTGATACGGTATAGCACAGGCTCACCCATGGGACACACTGGAGGGCTTGATGCCCAGTCCTCTGGTCAAAATGTTGCAGCAAGAGTTTCACCTCCACAGGATGCTCCCGATGTGGTTGCCCCTGTCTGGGACATGGAGAGGCTGATGGGGAGCTTCCTACCACCTTTGCAGCTGCAGCCTGTGGATATGACACTGCATCTTTCAGCAAGGCAGCACAGGGCAGCACTCTCAAGGTTGCCTTTTGAATAAGGCTTATCAATCATTTAATGATCGATATTGCCATCTGCATAAAGCAAGGAGTGGTATTTATTATCTTTTTACTGGTGTCTTTAATTTAAATGGAACAAAAACTGGTTTTGTGTGGCTCCTCTTGCACATCCAATAATCCAAAGCACATTTACAGATCAGTTAGATTAGGGTATGCACTAGTGCAGATTAGCGGTTGTCCTTCTGCAAGGCAGTTCCACGGAAAAAGACCTTGGAGTCCTGGTAACCCATGGGACACCAATGTGCCCTTGTGACCAAGAAGGCAAATGGTATGCTAGGATGCATCCAGCAGGTCAAGGGAGGTTTTTCTTCCCCTCTACTCTTCTTTGGTGTGACCACACCTGAAGTACTAGGTCTAATTTTGAGCTCCCCTGTTCAAGAGAGACAGGGAACTGCTGAAGATAGTCAAATGGAGGGCTGGTATGATCAAGGGACTTGAACCTTTCTCCTATGAGAAAAGGCTGAGAGAACTGAGGCTCTTTAGTCTGGAGGAGGCTGAGAGGGGATCTTATTAATGTCTATAAATGACTGAATGGTAGGTGTCAAGAAGGGACCAGTCTCTTTTCAGTGGTGCCACATGACAGAACGAGGGGCAACAGACACAGTTTAGAGCACAGGAAGTTCCACCTCAACATCATGAAGAACTTATTTACTGTGAAGGTGATGGAGCCTTGGAACAGGCTGCACAGAGAAGCTGTGGAGAGTCTCCTCTGGAGAATTTCAAAACTCACCTGGACATTTTCCTGTGTGACCTGTCCTGGGTGATCCTGCTTTTGGTGGGGTGTTAGATTAGATGATCTCAGAGGTCCCTTCCAATCCCTGCCATTCTCTGATTCTGTAATTCTGTGATGTAGTGCTGATGCTGTGACTGGGTAAATGGGGCAATCTGGACTGCATCCTGTATCTCTGTATCTGCCTTCCACTGGATGTGATGCATGTGACGCCTAATAATTTTTCAAATAGCTATTCCACACCTGTTGCTGATTTTGACTAACTAAACCCAAGCTATTGGGTTTGTACCTTTGTACATTTTTTCAGCACCTTTGTAAAAGGGAATGTAGGACTTTAGGAAAAGTTGCCAGATTGAGGTAGATGCAATTCTATACCCTCATAACAATATCGAGGCATTTACAGCTTCAGGAGGGAATGTATGCAGCCTCAAACTAGCAGCCAGGCTCTCCTGAGCTTTGTCTGCAGGGCTTTTTAATGAAGATGGGCCTCATGTGACATCCTTTTTTTGCAAACAGTACTATTCCTAGTGGCAAATAAATGGATTTTTTTCCTTGCAAGAGATAACTTTTGAAAACAAATTGCAACTCACTTACCTTGCAGAGAGCTTTATTTATCTGTTAAATACTGCATGTAGGTGAGGGGTGCAGGTGGCTGCTGGTGCCCCATGGCTTTTCTAGGCCAGGGGCTGCTGAGGTTGTTGACACCATCAGCAAAGAAGCACTGTCAGCTCCCTAGCTGTCATAGCCACCTCAACCAGCCGACCTCAGGAGAAGCAAACATAGTTTTACCCAACCTTTTAACCTGTTCAATGCTTCAGAACAGCAGATGTTGCCTTCTTATTAGATGTCGTCTGAGGTTGCAGCAGCCACTTAAAGCTTTGAGATACTATTCATACAGATATACTGGCATATAAGTTTATTAATAGCTGTATAGTCCTAAACACATTGCTCTATACTGGACCATAACTCTTGTGATCATTCACTTTTTTCCCTGCCTTTCTTGCCTTTACAGTGAAATAGTAAACAGTTATTTCTGTACCCCAGAATCTTCCTATTCAGCTTCATTAATGGTTGTTTCTGTCACTTTCAAGCTGGTTCTGTAAAAACTGTATATGTGTAATTGATCAAACCGCTTTCTCATTTCTTCTTAGGCAACATTATTGATGTCAAGTGAGAACAGGGTCCCACTGAAGTGTAAGAGCAAATTTTTGCTCAAAGGCTACACTGTACTGAAGGGTTTCCCATCCTCTGATGGTCATAACCAATACTTTTAATGGAAGAAATCATCAGCTCATTAAATGGGGTATTTTATATTTTATGTCTGGAAAACCATCAGGAGAAGATGTAACAACTACAGTTGAAAGAAAAAAATAATTGAAGTTTAAAAGAAAATACCCTACCAAACACCCAGATCTTTGGAGCTGCTATAAAATGAGAAGCACACCATATTCCAGCTCAAACCACTAATGGTTAGATTCCTCTCTCAGACTCTCATAAAACAGAGTAGCCCCACTGACTTTAACAGAGTTATGCTGAAATTATGCTGTAGTATATATGGTGTAGTCAGCTCATTTGGCCCTACAAACTTGGCATTTGTCATTGTAGATCTGATCCAAACCTTGTGGAAACCCCTTTGGAATTTTGTATTCAGATAATGGGTTTTGAATCACATGGTATAAGTAAGTGTAACCTGAATGACAATTTACTGTTTGTATGGCTCACAGTATGCAAGAGAGCCACATCAGCCAGCTGGAGCATCAGTAATTTTTGCTTATGAATGGAAATGAAACCGTGAAGTCTTTCACTTAGTCCACCTAATTGCAATCAGATGGTGACTACTTTAAGTAATTAACAAACCAGAACAAGATTGGGGCATTGACTTCCTATGAAGGGTTCTGTCTCCTGGTGTTATGTCTCCAGAAAAGTGATTGTCCTCTTTTCCTTATTGTAAGTCTTGGCCAGCCGTAACACTCATGTTGTATTATTGATGTTAATTGCTTTTAATAGTTTGTATAGGAATAGCATTTTCTTTTCTAGTATGTTTGCTTAGTTCATTATGTTCTGTGTATGTAGTGGGCAGGAGTACCCAGAGATCATGAAGCCCGTTTCTGACCTGATTTATTTTGGAGTTGCATCAACAGAATTTGATAAACTTTAATGAAATGATTCTTGATTTATGGTAGTGGAGAGTAAGGACAAGACTGAGATCTACTATAATTCTGTCAATCTGCCACAATGACATTGCTCACAGTAAGGAAGAGAGGGAGCTGTGGTTGATGTATGTATATTTACATAATGTTTCTTTACGATGGCTGTGCGTGTTCAAAGGAAAAAAGTTATTGTGTGTTCATCAGGGATTTTTTTGGAGGTGTTATACTGGTGTAGATGACAGAAAAACTTAGTGCGGTGTACTTTATGCTTGGAAGCAAAACAACACACTACTAAAGGTATGCATCCCTTTTCCTTGCTGGAAAATCCTCTTACTCTGCAACACGTCTCTTGCCTTCTGTATCGATGAAAGGGAAACAGCTTAATGCTGATTGTATAAAAAGAAGAAGCCTTTCTTCTAGTCTCCATCTAAGAAATGGGCAAATGAAGGGAAAGGATGCTTTTGTACCAATATTGCATAAAGGGTAATGAAACTGGAAATAGATTTGTGATTTATTGTTTCTACAGCAGCACACTCCAGGTATATGGGAAAAAAGGCTTCCAATACGTACAGTGGCTGCTCGAATAGCATGACTAAAGAAAGGCCCTGTGAATATGAAAGATCCCAGATGAATGAGCCCTGAAATGGAAAACCTCTGTTGCTATAGCAAGAAGGTATTTTGTGTCTTGTCAGTAATCTGCCAACATTTACATTTGATCTTTGGCAAGCAGAGGCATTCATTCAGTAGTCCGTATAGGCCCCTTTCTCCACCTGCCACCAAAACTGACAAAAATTGTGTTGCAACCATCCCTTTTTCTAGGTGTGAAACCATCAGAGAGACAATGGGGAGAGCTGGTGATACAAATTCCGTGTAAGGTTCCACATCACTTACTATGCTGGAGAAAATAGAAGGTGTGTCTTTCTCAGCTGTAGATAGTGGTTTCACTGTGGTGAGGTGAAGGGTTGGTTTAGACTAGTCAGGAGCTGGAAAGCAACTGGTAGTGGAGGAGATCCAGATCTGGAGAGCACTGTTCAGTGGAGGGAGGGTGGGGACAGCCCTGTTTCTAGTGTGTTGGCTGCCCATGTACCCAGCAGAGCCACTGTGTGTGCAGAGGCAAATCCCCTTCTTTTAAATGAACAACCCTGGAAAAATTACATGCTTTTCCCACTACCTCTTTTTGATGGATTGGATGACAATCAGCTTCACAAGACCTTGGGGCTTGTGACTCAGAACAAGAAAGCAGCTGAAATGTTGAAATGCCATGTGGGACTGGAAAGCCTGTTTCTAAACTTAATTTGGGACAGTAACTGCCTGCTCAAGATGTGGTCTCTCTATGCCAGTGTATAAAGGGATGGAGGAACAGGCTTGAGTGTGAAAAGCACACGCACTCTTTGTAGGGCCCCAGCATGTAACCAGGTGTGCGGTGCAATTTATTTTCGTATTAATATTCCTTGGGCAGGCTCTGGAACTATATCTGTTTTTCAGATCTCTCCATTTAATGAAATGGCCAAAGATAATTGTCTGGCAATACAGTTGCACTTCAGCAAAACAAACAGAAAGACCCTAATTTACATTTGTGCCAATACCATTAATGTAAATTGGTTATTAGCTATTTATGCTAAAAAGCTGTAAGAAAAACCATAAAGGTAGTTTTATTAACTACATTTTGCCTTCTAAGATCCGTGCTGGAAGGCACACTTTGCAATCAGTAATTTTCTCAGGTGATATAGCATTTGCTCCACCTAACGAACATGTTTGTAAACAAATCACTACCCTCTTTTCTGCACTTTGCGTTTTATAACACTTCACTGCTACGAAATTAATAGGACAGTCATGTGCAAAGCATTTGCAATTCAATTGCAATGTTGTATTATTCTTTACCCTATTAGTCTCAAGTATATGTAGGAAGGGATAATTAAAGAAAAAATAGCATTTACAAATTATTATAATGCAAGAATAACAAGGAGAGAAGTGGGTTTTGAGTGTAGCTTTTTAATAAGCATGTAGGGCAGGATGGAGACGACAGGAAAACAGAGCTGCTCCTGATCTGTTGTTCTGGTTTTAGTCTCTTCACGCATCTACGGCAAGGTTTTCTGGGGTGCATGGGCCAGATTTGCCCTTATGTGGTGCTACATGCTCATTCTCATGGAAGAGCTTGGTGAAACTGTTGCCTTCACATATAAATTGTGACCACCTTGATTTGTAACACAGCCATTCTAATGTCTTCCTGCATTGTTCAGGTCCTCACCTGAGCATCTCTACAGCACCCGAGCACTGGCTTCCCTGCCTCACCAGTCAGGTATGCAGGCAGCAACGGCAAGAGGAACAGAAGAGATAAGGCTGTTGAAAAGAATATGGCACACTATTTGGAAAGAAGTTCAGAGGCAAGCTGTACACCTGCAAAGACGTGCAGTGCTACCCAGTGTTGCGGTAAGCAGCTGTATGAAGTGGCAGTGCAGAATGAAATGTTTCATGAGGTGCCCGGTCCCAGATATCTCAATTAGCAGTGACACTACGGCTCTATTTGAACAAGGCTTTCTTCTGGCAGCAGAGCCAGCTCAGCAGCACTGACTTCCTACTCTCCTTGTTCTGGCTCTCTTGACTAGCAGGAAGTCACAAAAGCAGTCACCTACAACGCAGCTCAGCACAACAAACCAGCTTAACTCAGCCTGATCCCATGGTCCAGTTGTGCCCACCCCAACCAGTTGACCTGGTACAGGTGACGGGCTCTATGTGTTGTGGGACACCCAGCAGGAGGAAGAGGAGGGAAGAAGGAGAAAGGTGTGGCCAGGACTAGCACTGACACTGGGAATTGCAGCCTAAATGTTAGGCAGAAATGACTTTTTCTGCCCACCATGTGTGATGGACAGATGGAGTGATGCCTGGATCAGAGGGAGGTCACAGGCTGGCTTTTTGGAGGACCTGAACATCCACAGACATTGCAAAACTGGGTAATGATTTGAGGAGAGGGACACACAGTGAAGTGTAAGGGCTGGATTGTGTGGGAACTCTCTCAGGCAGTGGTATTGGGAGGCTAAATGGTCTCAGGTCTCCGTGATCCTGGGCACAGCACCCTCTCACTGGCAGGACCTTGTTCCTACATGAGCACCCCAATGTGTCCTTTGCCCTGTCCCATCACTGCAGCAGGCATTTGGAGCTGAGATGCTTACTCCATTTCTTTGCCAGGAGGAGATGCATTTGAGAGCTGGATGTTGGCTCCTTGGCATGGGAGACACTTCAGGACATTTTGGACTTGAAGAGCAATTTTGAGCAAACAGATCGTGCTGGGGTGTGATTCAGTCACCTGCCTTTTTCAAGGCTAGTTCTTCAATCCTCATATCCTACATTTTGTCTTCACACAGGTGCAGTTTCAGCCAGATCTTTGGTTTCCTCACTTACTGTAATCCACCTTTGACTGAAGATCCTTTGTGAAAAGCAGGATTGAGAAAGATGAAGGATGCATACTTTTCCTTTTCCAGAAATCAGGAGAGTTTTTAGTTCAAACCAAACTGCAGTAGCCTTGTTAGCAACTGTGAACTTGGAGGTCATGTATACTTTTTCTTATTTCTGTAAAGCACACATTCTGAAAAATGCAAATAACATCACTTTAACGAATTCACATATTCTACTGGAATTCCAGTTTTTCACATTAGTATTTAAAGTTAGCAGTAAATTATACTCCC
This sequence comes from Phoeniculus purpureus, assembly GCA_028565055.1. Taxonomy (NCBI): domain Eukaryota; kingdom Metazoa; phylum Chordata; class Aves; order Bucerotiformes; family Phoeniculidae; genus Phoeniculus; species Phoeniculus purpureus. The sequence continues at coordinate 14,197,020 of JAOXOE010000874.1, read as the reverse complement.
AAATTGTAGTGACATTTACCCCATTTATGTCTGGTGTCTAGCAGACTATTGTTCTTTAATTTAAGGCAAATTATCTAGTCTGGAAAGGAGGAAGGTAAACCTATTTTCTGATGATCTTTTGAGGTCCCTTCCAATCCCTAATGATTCTATGATTCTTTGCAAAGACATTTATGAAGCTGTGGCAAATTAGTAGCTAGCAAGTAGCTTCTGTGTGTAGGAATATATTGAACTCCAAGGATGCATAGGGTAGTATGAGCATACATATTCCATATCAAAAACAGCCTGGTTTTTCTCATAAGGAAGAGCACGAGACTGTTTTTTGCTGTGAGCAGGTATCAGAGACTCCTTGGTCGGTTGCATTGGTTGCTCTTAGAAGGCTGTTGTCTGTGGCTGGGATGGGAGTGCCATGCACTCCTCTGGCCTCCTGGTTGGGAGTCATAACACTCATGGCTCTGGTTGCAGGGTAGATTCTGAAAAACAAGTTAATAATTGATCTATACACCTTGTTTTTCATTCTTAAGACTACAGACATAGAAATGATAACATCTGTTTTTTTTAAAATAATAAATAGACTGTTTTTCACATGTCATGTTAAAAACAACAACAGAAATGGTAGCTCAAGGAATGGGTGACTAGCTGTCTATTTTTAACAAATGTTCTTTAAAGAAGAAGAAATAAGATGCTGCTAGGGGAGATCGTGCAGCATTCAGGAAACTTTGTGAATCACTCAAGATAGGCTGAGGCTGCCATTCTTTGTATGGCTTTCCAAGTTCACATAAAGGTTACATGGCTACCAAGATGAAAAGCAGTCTCATCTGTTTTTTTCTACCACAGCCTTTTTCCATTACTAAAAATGAGAATTGTGATGAATCATGTCTTCAGCTGAACATCAAACACAAGTCTGTAGTCTTCAGTAAGCATTAAATATAGACATGAATATAAATAGAGAAGAGGAGGTTGTTATTCGGGAAGAAGGAGGATAATCACAAGGCACAAGCCAACTATTTAACATGTGCTTTTTGTCCCTTTAATATCCTATGTTCTTTTATCTGGGAGTGGAGGGCAATGGGTTAGCATGATCCTATCGTAGGCTATGGGCTCTCTTCAGAAAACTGGGATGAATAGTCCCTATCATCTATGAAGCTGTTGTGATTCTGCTCATTCTCTGTAAATATCTGGATGGATATTTCACCCAGCTTGGTACTAGCATGGCTTCCTCCAGATGTAATCTGTGTTGTTACCAGAACACATGGCACAGAAGAGCCCCTGAGTTTAAGCTTTTCCTTTATATTAAGGACCTGGTTGCAGAGAAATTGCAGTTGAACCTGGTCTTCCCACCAACATCACTGCTCAAGGTCTCACGGTTCTGCTCTTCCCTCCAAGCTCTGTGCATGCAGCTGCAAGCAGTGCTCTGCTCTTCCTTATTTTACTCAAAGTTCAAGCAAGACTCTTTTTCTGACGGTAGACTGTTCAACACGCTGCCACTAAAGTCTTCAACACCACAGTGTCTGGCTTGCCTGGAGACCCCTGGCTGTTTGAAGGCTGTCTCCAAAGCCTCAGTGCTCAGTCCATGTGCTTTGTTTCAAACCTACCACTGCAACCAAATTCAGTGATGTTTCTCTCCATGTGTATTTTCTTGATATAAATGCCGAGGCAACTGTTTTTGCTGCTCTTCTAGATTCCTGGCTTACTGGAGGTCCTGGTGAAGGGGACGGATTGTAATGACCCTCTGAGAGTTTGGTTTCAGCTCTGCCATTGCTCCTAGGGTCACTCACGGTTGTTGCACAACAAGGCATGCAATACCCTGATCATGCATTTGTCTCTGTTCCCTGTGCTCCCACAAGACCTTTCCTTCAGAGAACACCAGACAGGCTGGCCATCCAACAAACAGAGGGACTCCTACTACAGGCTGAAAATGGGGTGGGCTGTTGGTCCTCCATATGTGGCTTCAGAGCAGAACCTGAGGGGTGTGTTAGAGATGGTAAATGAAGACTTACATGGTGAAGGCAAGAATTTCAATCAGGCTGAGGTCACATCTACGATGAGCAAGCTTCCTCTTGATAAGGAGATGCTTGTCACCCATGTCCTTTTATAGTCTGATGTTTCTTACTCCATTTCAATACACATCACACCACTGCTACCAATTTAATGTGTCATTACAATCGTCATTCTTTTATTCTTCCATTGAGAAAACACTACATGTCTTTATTCATTAAACCATCCACTCTAGTCATTTTACTGTAATTATACTGTACTGAAATAACAACATATTTATACGTTTTGGGGAAGGCGTTTAGATAGCTTTCTTCCTTCTGTAGTTCTTTCTTTCTGTAGTTCTTTGGATACCAAGTTTTAAAGATCTGATTCATATCGTTGTTCAAAATTAGAAACTTAACAGTGAGATATAATGGATTAGTCTTCAGTGATTACAAGTACTTTGTCACTGTAGGCTAAGACATGAGTCTAAAATCATTTAACATAGGAAAGAGAATCAAAAGGCATAATTTAAATACAGCTTCTTTAATACATTCATCTAAAGATAAAAAAGATCCTCTAAAAAGTCTGTGAGGATATTGCTAGCAGAAAAAAAGTCATATCTACTGTTCACACACATGTCTTCAGTGGGTGTCTTCAACGAGCAGAAGAACTCTTAATGATTTGGCTTAATTTTTTACTCATCAACACTACTGCACAATCTGTCCTGAAGTGGTAATTTTCTGTGAAAGCTATATAATACCACAACATCAGTGCTTTTCAAATATCAACATAATGAATTACTCATTAAAGGGTTTTCATTAGCACCAGAAGAACCTCCCTCAATTAAAAATACTTTCTTTAAAAAAATACCTGGTCAAGGATAATTTCCACCTTTCAAAGAAACTGAAATGCATGTGACAAACTCAGCAAGGCTGCTGTGCCCTGTGCTGCTCTTGACCCTTCCAGATATTCTTGTCAGCTCTGTCTCTGGTCTTCCCTGGAAATCCTTCCTGCTTTAAACTTTTCGTTTTCTCCCATGTTTGCCGTGTGGTAGGTAGGACACAGCATTGCCTCTGGACATGTTGACTTGCTCTAGCTTCTTATAAAGTAAAATCTCAGGTTTATTATGACACAAAATGATTCCTATTGTATACTTTCCAAAAACCTGCCACTTCAATAATGACCACCAAAACTCTTTATCAAATAAAAGGTAGTAGAGTTCTGATGTGTCTCTTTTTTAAGGTGTAGAGGAGCACAGCGTTCAGGTAAAACAACCTGCCAGGTACCTTCAATTCTTGCCAAATGTTTGAAGTTACTTTCCCTGGGGTTCCAAGCTAGCTGAAGGATGCAATAGTACAGAAAGAGAAACCTTTTTCTCTACAGATATTAGGGGGAAAGAAGTAGTTCAGCATATTGCTAGGAGGTAGACATAAAGCGCGGTCCTTCAAAGTATGCAGCCATTTGAGATGTGCTGAAATGTTACACATGCTTTCAGGAAAACGTGTCCCTCAGGGATCGGTCCTGGGACCAGTCTTGTTCAACATCTTTGTCGGTGTCATGAACAGAGGCATTGAGTGCACCCTCAGCAAGTTTGCTGATGACACCAAGCTGTGTGGTGCAGCAGACACGCTGGAGGGC
>JAOXOE010000874.1:14167011-14180307 GCA_028565055.1 Phoeniculus purpureus | reverse complement strand
CCGATCTCTTAGGATTTGGACCTGTACTCCTTACCAAATATACTGCACACCCCCCCCCCCCCTTTTACGCAACACTGAACTGCAAGTGAGTCCATGTATCTGAGTCACTGCCTTTTCTTAACAATCAGGACATGACACTTAGCTGTTAAGAAGGAAGCCTACAGAGGGTGGAAGCAAGGACACGTAACCAGGGAGGAATACAGGTTGCCCATGCAACCAGGGACTGAGTTAGGGAAGCCAAAGCCCAGACAGAAATAAATCTGGCCAGGGACATCAAGTACAACAAGAAAAGCTTTTCTAGGTATACTGATGAAAAAAGAAAATGAGGGAAAACTGAGGTTCCCTATAGAAGGAAAAAGGTGACCTGGTAAGTTACGATATGCAGAAGGCTCAGATATTCAATGACTTTTTTTGTCTTGGTCTTCAACAGTAAGCACTGAAACCACACTGCCACAGTCAAAGAAGTCAACGGCTGGGATGAGTAGGAACCACATGTTTGTGACCACATAAAGAACCTGCAGGCGGGACCTGATGACATAAATCTGTTAGTCCTTAGTGAACTAGTATATGAAGTTGCTAGGCCACTATCCATCATAGCTGAGAAATCATGGCAGTCCAGTGAAGTTCCCACTGACTGGAAAGGGCAAAATATAACTCCCATTTTTAAAAAGGGAAAAAGACATGACCCAGGGAACTACAGGCCAGTCAGTCTCACCTCTGTGCCTCGCAGGATCATGGAGCAGACCCGCCTTGAAACTTCTAGAGCACACAGGAAATAATGAGGTAATTGGTGACAGCCAATACAGCTTCACTGAGGGCAGACAGTGCCTGAAAAATACTGGTGGCCTTCTATAGCAGGGTTACAGTGTTGGCAGATAAGAGTAGGGCAAGTAACATTATATGCCTGCACTTGCGCAAGGCATTTGACACTGTCCTACATGGTGCTTTTGTCTCTAAAGACATGAATTTGTCAGATGGACCACACAGTAGACAAGGAACTGGCTAGGTGTCTGCACTCAAAGAGTTGTGATCAATGTCTTGATGTCCATGTGGAGATCAGTTATGAGTGGTGTCTCTCAGGTGTCTGTTCTGGAGTTTTTAATGTCTTTGCTGGTGACATGGACCGTAGCCTTGAGTATACTCTTCCCAAGCTTTCCAATTACAGAAAGCTGTGTGGTGTGGTTGACAAGCTAGAGGGAAGGAAGGCCATCCAGAGGGATCTTAATGGCCTTGAGAACTGGGCCCATGCAAATCATATGAGGTTCAACAAGTCCATGTGTGAGGCCCTGCACCTGCACATGGATTGGGGTAATCCCAAGCACAAATACATGCTTGAATAGATTGATGAATGGATTTAGAGCAGTCTTAAGGAAAAAGACTTGGGTGAGTTGGAGGATGAGAAGCTCAAGACAAGCCAGTAACATGTGAATGTAGTGCAGAAAGCCAACTGTATCCTGGGCTGCATCAAAAGTGTGACTCGCTGTGGCATGTGCAGCCCCCATCTCCTTGGCAAGGATCTGATTAAGACATGGGCTTACACACACTACTGATAAATATTGGTGGTTTATATCTCACTTGGGCCTCACCATCTGGGCCCTCCAGCTTCCCACCATCAGACCTCCAGACTGGTGTGTGCAATTAGCTAGAATGACCCGAGGTCACACTTGACTTGGGTACAAATGGACCTGAGCCAAGGTCCTCCTTGGAGCAGCAGGTTTGCAGCTGGGAACCCTCTCCTTGGGCCAGGACATTATCCAAGGCTACTTCCTAGGACTGAGTGCCTCCTCACTCACCCTTTTTGATTTGGGTATCCTTAAGTGGGAGATTCTCCACTGTGAGTGTGAGCATACACATTTTGGATGACTGTTACTTAATTCCTCAAACTTTAGGAATTTTACTGTGGAGTAACATACCCAACTGAATATTCCTAAACTTGTGTGTTGGAGTGCCAGACAACTCTGGTTGCAATAAATTTGCCATGTTGCCTAGGGAAGCTGTGGATGCGCCATCCCTGGAAGTGGTGGATGGGGCTCTGGGTAACCTGATCTAGAGATCATATGGCATGAGGGATAGAACTAGATGATCTCCAATCTGCCTTCGAATCTAAACCATTATGTGATTCTATGATGACTCTATGATTTTTATTCTTGTTATCTTACCTCCGTTGTCAGAGAGAGGACAATGACCCATGGGCATAAAAGAAGAACGGAAACAAGATGAGACAAAGCTTGAAGACGCTTGGCTCCACCTACATCTACAGACAGTTTTCGGGAAGCCATGTGAAAACCAACTTTACAGCACAATGCCAGTACCAGAAGCAGTACTCCTCCCTAGAAACACAAAAGGTTCCTGTTATCACAAGATAGAAAGACGAACGCCTCTCTCTAAACTAAGTGACTTTTATAAGAAAAAAAGATTAATATACTTTCTTCACCAACAAAAGCCAAAAAGAGGATAATTTATGCAATTGTTACTCTAAATTACATTGTTATACCTCATCACTACTCACAATAGCCTAATATGACTTGAAGTTTAAAACTCTCAATATTGTTAACTGGCACACAACAGTAAATTGGTATACAAGGAAAAAAACCCCTTACATTACTTCATTTTCCATTTTCATTATTAAAACCATACTGAGAGCATATATAAACCCCAGAAGCACCATGTCACCTTGGTCTCTTAATCCTCTCATAAACTTTTCAACCACTTTAGTTGCACTGTACCAAATTTCTTCACAGTATTTTCTTTCAAAATTGTTCTATAAATGAATCACAAGATACAGACAATCTCTTCTCCATTAGATCATACTTGCTTTGTGCACAGTTAACCACTCTATCATTTTATTATTTTTACATTAATACTTTCTTAGCTGCTCTATGTTATTTTTCCTGTTTTAGTCCTTAGCAAGGGCACTTTAGTAACAAGAACAACTCAATCAGCCAGGTCAAATCAACACACTAACACTTTTGAATGCCACCAGTTATAATGGTGCTATACTACGGAGAAATGTCAGAATCTGTGTCTTCAAATACAAGTGTCTAGTGTAAAGGCAGCAACAAAGCACAGTCCCCTCAAAGTGAGTAAGAAACTGCCTGTATGCAAGTTCATAATGAACATCCAGAACTGATGACAGAATAATTTAAGACAATTTTGACTTCTCAGGTTACGTGTTACAGAGAAGTCCTTTTCTATCCAAGTTGAATATTACATGGTTTGCCTTGCTGTATTGAAGCTGCTCATGCTCAGTCAGGATGTAAAATTACAGTGCTAGTTCAGTTACACTATAGGGTGGGAATACTGAAATTCTAGTTTTGATTTAGGTGCAGATTCGCTCTGTGCTGTTGAAATTCTTACCTACGAAACTTACACTGATACTGATCTACTGAACTACAAGTTACCTTGTGATCTGCCACACCCAGGAAAGCAATGATTGTATACAGAACATGAGTAAGAGCACTGTCATGATGCCCCTCAGCTAAATAAGTAAGTTAAGGAACAGTTTCATTTGATGATTTTTTTTAAAACCAAACAACAGCTAGAGGTAGCAGGAGATCACAGAGAGCAGACAGACACACTGAGCCTTAAGGTTCGTCAGATCCTTAAAAGTTTAGGAATGATTAAAATGTTTCCACAGAAAACAAATAGTTAAATATAGAGAAAAAATCCAAGTATTTTAAAACATGAGAAGATAGTCATTGTTAAGTACTGCACAGCAGTCATGATATAGGATTTTGGCAAACAGATTTTCAAAGTACTTGCTAGTATTAAAAGTTAGATTGATTTTCACTAAAAGCACTACAACAATGAAGTGTCCAAAATATGATCCTCACCTTTCCAGCTTCTATGGAAGAGTCAGACTAAATGACTTTTAAAGGTCCTTTCTAATCCAAAACATTCTCTGATTCTGTCAATCTTTCTGGATTATATGGAAAGGACTGTCAGCTACTTACTGCTCACAGTCCAAACACCACAGACATGTTGTCTAGAATATATAAAACTAACCAAGAGCTTGTATGTCTTGGCTTCTAGTAATCCTAAGCAGTCTGATATCTTTAACTACAACTTAAAGGTATAGTGAAATTCTAAGTTATCGAAGTAAGCAATACCATTCATCTGGCTGTATTTAGATATAAAAGTAAAATCTTAAGCTGTAAAATTCTGAAAAGGTAAGACTCCTACGAAGAAAAATGAACGTATATTCAATTCAGTGTACTCAACTTTATATTCTCTGTGATCCAGTAATAATTAGGACTTGCTCTTACACATAGAAAGAAAGGATACGATGTTCTGCTATTTTAGCCATGAGGTCATCGTTATCAAAAAGTAGTAAGCAGATGACAGCGATGATGAAAAATGCAGCACCTCTTGTCTGTAAAAAAAAAAATCCAACAACAAAAGACCTCCATAAATATAAAAAAAAAAATTTTATCATGTAACAGATTAATGTAAAAGAAATACAGTAATTGAGCCCTTTCTCTGCCCCCCTGCTTCCTGATCAGTGTGTGTTTTAGTTCAGTAAGAAAAAACACGAAAACCTTTTTTTTAAAGTGATGCAAAAACATAATTTTATATTTATTCCAATTTTCAGATTTATCATATAACTCACTGCAAATCACCACTTTAACAAGCCAGAAGCCTGTATTTTACAAACTTCAAGTGTAATTACTTCCCTCTTCATGGTGCGTTTCTGCCTGCCAGAATGCACAGCAACTTAAGCTTGATGATTTAATAATTTGTAGTATTAAGGAGCTATAAACAAGATCTTGCAGTCAAACTAGAATTCTGTCTTAGGAGAGGTAAAGGCTAGAGCACTGTGCAAAGGCTGTGAGAACGACAGATATCTGAAGTGTTTTTGTGAGGAAGGGACAGAGGCAGCTATGAAGTCCCAGCTCCCAGAGCTCTGACCATGACTTAAGAGAAATGCAGTTTTGGTATTCTTCACTTTGGCAAGACACTGAGCTTTACAGCTAAGACATATTATTACAATTCAACTTCTGAATCCACATAAAGCTATCATTTTGGAATGTCATCTAACTTCTCTTTGAAATATTAGAGGACAGAGTTACTACTCCCTTGTTTCTGTTTATATACGCAGCTCAAGTATCAAGCGTGGCCCACTAAGATAGAGGCTGATAAAGAACCTCTCTGGAGCTCTACATCCACTTTTTGAGTGGTTGGCTGGAGAAAAAATTTGTCCTCTAGATGAAGAGCTTCATCATGGATGCTACGAGCATCTTGATATAGGTAGAGTAGGTAGCTAGTAACTATCACAGCAGATGACCATGTTATTCACTCTAAGGCCAGCTTAAAAGTGAGTAGGGATACTCCAACAGTGGTTATGAGACAGAGATTTCAAAACTCACAGCCTAAGGTGGCACCAAAGTCAGACTTTCTCTACACAGCAAGTATTCTAGCCTCAGGTATTTGACATCACTGTTTTTGAGGCTAAGCCTGCTGGGAGCTGGGATGGGGGTCATTCTGTGTAGGGGTGCAAACATTAAAGTACTTCAGAGAACATTTTTGCAGAAAAAAACCCCAAGTATGTGAAAAGCAACAGACATTGAAAAGGCTAGGAGAGGACCTAGAGACTATTGCTGGAGTTCAGTGTCTAAAGGCCAGAACTCACTAAAGCACATATGTTATTTAGTCAGTTTGAATCCAAAATCCTGTTACAAAGAATGCTGAAATGCAAAAATAATTCTCAGAGATCTTTTTCCTCCTGTGAAGAGAAAAACTCCTTGGGTACCTTTCATAGATCCACAACAGTTTTTCTCTTCATGTCATATTTTTAATTTCAAGTATTACATTTTGTCACTATTTAAACTAAAAAAAAAAAAAGCACAGTTTTGATGAACATGGGTCCTAAACACTGTTTGTTCCAGGTAAAGAAGTATTTCAATTTATAGCATTTAGTATGTTTTACATTTGCTAAAATAAATTTGTAATACCTTTGCTGGTCCTCCACCTGAGTTAGTGAACAAGACGCTAAGGAGTGATAGCACAACGACATCACTGTGCTCAAACAGCAACAATGTCCTATTAAAAAAAAAAGAAATAAACATGTTTCCTTACAAGGAGTTTACCTCACAAGCTTTATATATACTATTTCAGCTAAAATTCAATAACATTGCAAAGATTTATCCTGTAATTTCAATGGCAAGTTTAAACAATTCAAAAGGATAAATGCAAATATATAATCTGTTGCCTTCACCGGTGACAGATCTAATTGTGGACAGCTAGACATATCATAGAACAAAGAACTTTCTAACTCACGGAACAGATTACAAATATTTATTTATACATTATTTTAAATAGTATTTTTTTCTAGTAATACAAGATGCTAACTTGCTCAAGAAGGAACTATTATTCCTATTACAATATCTCCTATCAACCAAAGTTTCTGGCTTCCAGTAAAAAGAGGTCCTGTTCTATTACACCCTATTTATTGAGGCATTGAGGATCTTAGTGGCTGATGAAACCTCAGAAGCTCTTAATTGCTGAAAATAATACATTCTAATTTGCACACTTTCTTTTCCAGATAGCAGAAGCTGACTAACAAGCTGCAACTGACAGCTTTCCAGAGCAGAACATGAAAGTAGTAATTGCTGTAAATTTACCAAATGCTTCTGCCATTCTCCATATAGTGGTACAACCGTCTGGGGCCAGATTACTGATACTGTTTGGGAAGACTGACAGCATCCAGAAGCAATATGTTTGTTGTTATTCGCAGGTATGCCTTTTACTGTGTAGAGGATTGTGCTTAAAACTTCATAAAATATATCATTTTACAAGGCTGTACCTTCCCTTGCTAATGAAAGAAGCTTTCTAATACATTTACCTTCATTTTTGGAAGTCTATTATTATTTTTTTATAGTTACTCAATGCTGCTGACAAAGACTTTCCTTGGACTATATGCAATAATAGTACCCAATCCCAACACTGGACAGACATACAATCAGGTAAAGCAGTGTCCTGCAACAAATGTAGACACTGATTTTAGTCACCCGTCACAGGAATACAAGATACTATCACTTCCATGGTCTTCAAACAGTTAAACCATTGTGGTTACATTATCGAGACTTTGCAAATGATTGAACCCACAGTTAACAAAACTGTCAGTGGTATTGTATCACATCAGTAGTTCACTGGCAAAGAAGGAATGTAGAGAATTACAAGTTCTACAAAAAGTTCTATGTAGCTTTTACCGAGTACAACAGAGTTCACAGGACAAAGCATAAAGTCCAGTTTACAATTTCAAGTAACAAAGGAAGATATTGGCATCAGGGGTGAACTGACACAAAACAAAAAACGAGGAGCAAGATGGTGAAAGATCAAAAAAAAACTAGCTTAAATAGATAAAACATACTTTATATTAAATACACATTTACCTCAGTGGTCCACAAAGAGTAAGGCCAAAAAACCACAAGAGTGAAATGATACATCCCACAATCGCATGCTTAAAGATTTTGATCCACTACAAAAGAAAGGTATTTAATTACAATTTTTCCCAGTTTCAAAATGAATATCCCATTATTATAAGAATAGTTTTAGCACAGTAGCAATAGAAATAGAAGGGGAAACATATGTTCTGTAAGTTCTGCAAAATGTAGAGTATTGTCATCATCTTAACAACTTCAGCAGACAAATAAGGTTTGTTTGGACACACGATGAAACAGAGCAACTACTTTCCTGTCTGCCACAGTACTAGGTCCTACACTATAACCTGAGATCTCCTTAAAAACAGCCCACAAGCAAAGAATTCATGTGCATTTACTTGTCAAAGATGCTGTTTGGTTCATTATCTATTTTATTTACCAGATAAACAGATAAACATATTAGAACTAGACAAACATCAAAGGTAAACTAAGAGCATAAGCTTACAAATTTTTTGCACGAGTTACAATTTTCTTTATGAAGCAACTTATAATTCAACTACTCAATACATTATTAACTGCAAATGCAAGTTCTTGAAGTAATTAATTTTGGAAATATATTACACATTACAAAGTACTTACGATCACATCATCAAAATCCAGAACTGAGACATTTTTAGCAATAGTGAAATCATATATTGATTTTTTTGAGCAAAAATCAAAGATTACTACTTATTCCTGTTCTGCCCTATGTCTTTAATCATGAAAGCAGTTGACATTTGAAATGCTTATGACACTGCTCTTCAGATTCTCTCTACTTAGCACACACACCGATGATGTTACACATGTAGCTTTTGTGCATACAATTGCACAAAGCCAAGAAGAATACGGACCAAGTAGAGATAATTTATTTTTTACAAAACAGCAGCATCAAACCTGGCCTGACTGTGACACCTCAGGATACTGGGCACTCAATGTGTATCTGAAGGGGAGACTAGCCCCTCATCATGATGCACCACTCACAAGCACTCTTCTGGCATGGGGAACACAACCGTAACACTTGGACATTCTGTCGGTCCGGAAGCTGCCCTCTGAAACCATTAAAGTCAGCTAGGTAGACTAAGATATTTTTGAAACTCCAGTCCTCAGAACTGATGCATGTATGCACTTAAGGACCAACTTTTTCAGCATACTCTCAAAATGAGTTCACAAAAGCTAAACTTGTTTTTTATAATGCACCAGACAGAAACTCAGTTACTTCTGGAAACTGCAACCACATCTTCCAAGTGGAATAACTTTTGGTTTGCCTTTGTTTTTGGCAAGAGCTGTGTTGTCAAGAATATTTACAAAAGACAGGAATTGCTATGATACGTCAACTCACCTGTCGCTTGGTTACCACTTTTCCAGAAGAAAATGGTTTTTGAAACAAAACCATAAAAAATGCAGATCTGTTAAAAGAAGATTTTTCTCTATTAGTGTATCAGCAGGCAGCTTTTTATTCAAATCAGCTTTAATTAACTATGTCTGTCAAAAGGGCTTCCTCTACTTTTTCATTAAGAAGCCACACTCACTGGTTTTATTTTCCCTGATGCATTACATACGTCAGATACCACTATAAATGTGATAGCTAGTGAACTTCCGTTGTGGTGAATTTTAAAATGCAGGTTCTTCAGAGAATGCCTAATGAGAAGTCTACATGTGATTTGCAGAAATCAAAATAACTTATTTCAGAAGTTTTTGGGATGAATAATACTGGCTTTTATTAGCAAGATGCATACACCCAAAGGCTTATTCACATGCATAATACTGAATACAGTCTTGTTAGAAATGCCAAGAAACAGCACACATCTTCCTCAACCAGGATCAAGAGTAAGTGATGGAGAAAAACACTATGGTACTTGTGCACATGCAAGTGAGAAGTTGAAACACAAATAAATTTGCTCAGTATTGGGGCTATTCCTGTTTAATATATTTATTAATGATTTAGAGAAGGAGACTGAATACACACTCAGTAAATATGCAGATAACTCGTACATGGGCAGGTACATTGATCTGCTTGAGACCAAAGAGGCTCCACAGAGAGATCTAGACAGGCTGGATCAATGGGCTGAGGCCAACAGCGTAGGCTTCAACAAGGACAAGTGGCTTGGGTCCTACTTTAATGCAGCAAACCCACTGGTTTCTCATAGAGATCTGCATACACAGAAGAGCTGAGCAATCATCAACTGTATTGCACATAACAAAATCAAGTGGCAAACTCTTCATGTGGGATGAGGTAACCCTGGTTATATGTACCAACATGGGGACAAGAGGCTGGAGAGCAGCCCGACACAAACAGATGTGAGGCTCTGGGTGGACTGCAAGTTGAGTATAAATCAGCAGTGTGTTCTGGCAGCCAAATGGACCAACTGTGTCCTGGGGTGCATCAAGCACAGCGTTGCTGGTTAGGCAGATGAGGCAAATGCCCCCTCAATCTGACAGCCTTTTATGAGGACATAACCAGGTAGACAGATGATAGCAGAACAATTTGTCCAGAATGTGATCTCTAGGCACATTAAGGACCGGAGGGTCATTAAGGTCAGTCAGCATGGCTTCACCAAAGGGAAGTCATGCTTGACCAACCTGATAGCCTTTTATGAGGGCATAGCGAGGTGGATGGATGATGGCAGAGCGGTGGATGTGTTTATCCTGATTTCAGTAAAGCATTTGACACAGTCTCCTGCAGCATCCTCACAGGTAAACTGAGAAAGTGTAGTCTGGATGATCAGGTAGTGAGGTGGATTGTGAGCTGCTTGAAAGAAAGAAGTCAGAGTTGGGGTCAACGGCACAGATTCTAACTGAAGGTCTGTAGCTAGTGGAGTTCCTCAAGGCTCCATGCTGAGACCAGTACTATTCGATATACTCTTTAATGATCCGTATGAGGGAACAGAGTGCAGTGTCAGCAACTTTGCTCACAACATGCACCTGGGAGGAGTGGCTGACACACCAGCAGGCTGTGCTGCCATTCAGCAGGACCTGGACATGCTGAAGAGTTTAATGAAATTCAGCAAGGGCAAGTGTAGTGTCTTTTACCTGGACAAGAACTATCCCAGGTACCCAGGTATCCCAGTATACGTTGGGGACTGATCTGTCAGAGAACAGCATAGGGGAAAGAGATCTGGGGGTCCTGGTGGACAGCAGGATGACCATTAGCCAGCAACGTGTCCTCGTGGCCAAGAAGACAAATGGCATCTTGGGGTGGATTAGAAGAAGTGTGGCTAACAAATCAAGAAAGATTCTCCTCCCCCTCTACTCTTCCCTGGTGAGACAGCATCTGGAATATTGTGCCCAGTTCTGGGCCCCTCAGTTCCAGAAGGACTGCTTCAGAGAGTCTAAAGCAGAACCACAAAGATGATGAAGGAACATCTTCCTTAAGAGAAGGGAGCTGGGTCTCTTGAGGGGTGACCTCATGCATGTTTTTAAATATGTGAAGGGTGGGTGTTGGGAAGACAGAGCCAGGCTCTCCTCAGTGATGTCCAATGATAGGGCAAGGGCTAACAGGTGCAAGCTGCAGCACAGAAGGTTCCATTTAAACATGAAGAAAAGGTTCTTAATGGTGAAAGTGACAGAGCACTGCCAACAGGCTGCCCAGAGAGGTTGTAGAATTACCTTCTCTGGAGATGTACAAAACCAGTCTGGACATGTTCCTTTGTGACTTGCTCTCGGTGATCCTGCTCTAACAGAGAGGTTGGACTAAACAGTTTTTTCAGGTCCCTTCCAACCCCTAACATTCTGTGTCATTCTACATTGCTGCAGCCTCATCTTAACTACTTTGTGCAGTTTTTGATTACTTTATTCTGTTAAGGTTCCAAACTATTAAGATTGTACCTGGAGGAGGGCCATCAATATAGTGAAAGGTTTAAATGACCAGAATCAGCAGAAACACTTGGTTTACTCAGCCTGGAGAAGGCTGAAGGGTTACCTCATCACAGGCTACAACTTCTTCAACAGGGGCAGCACAGGGGGAGTTGCCAACCTACTCTTTCTGAT
Organism: Phoeniculus purpureus; assembly: GCA_028565055.1. Taxonomy (NCBI): domain Eukaryota; kingdom Metazoa; phylum Chordata; class Aves; order Bucerotiformes; family Phoeniculidae; genus Phoeniculus; species Phoeniculus purpureus. The sequence continues at coordinate 14,168,902 of JAOXOE010000874.1, read as the reverse complement.
GACTAGCAATAGGACACAAAGAAATGGAATGAAACTGCATCAGGGTAAGTACAGATTGGACTTCAGGATTGAGAGGGTGGTCAATCACTGGAATAGGTCACAGGGAAGTGGTCAGAGTGGCAAGCATGGAACCAGGGAACACCTGCATGGTGCTCTTCGTTATGTTTTAGTCCTGTGAGGTGCAGAATTGTACTCAATGATGCTTCTGGGGCCCTTCTACAATTCTGAAATTACAGTGAACAGAGATATCCACTGCTATGGACTCCTTCCCCTCCTGGACAGGCCTAGGATGCTGGCTATGAGCTTGACGCTAACAAAGCACACACAGGCAAAGCATGCTGTATGAGCGGTGGGCACAGCGTCGCCCCCTGCGCACTCACCCCAGCTGCACTATAAAGATAAACTGCACGAGGTGCACCGCTTTCAGCAGGTCGTATGATTCGAACAGCCCCACGGCCTTCAGCACTTTGGTGAAGCACAGCAGCACTATGTACCGGGTCAGCCTGCAGAAGCAACGCGGGTCATTACACTCGGAGCTGCAATTACGACCAGACCGGGCGCCACCGCCGCTGTCTTCCGTTCCCGCCTCCCCCGCAGGCCGTTTCCGTCGCTCCCCTCAGGGAGGCCGCAGGGCTCGCCCCAGCCTCCCTCACACGCTCCCCTTCCACCCCACCCCGAGCCGCCGTTACCGGGCGTTGGGCACATCCACGGGCCCCAGCACGCCGCCACCGGCCAACGCCTGGCCGCTGTACTTGTCCTCCATTGCCGGGCGGGGCAGTGGTCACGACCCCACGCCTCTGCGAGCGGAGGGGAGGCGTATAGGCGCTCAGGGAATCCCCATCCTCTGCGGCACCCGACCGCTACCGACAGACGCGAGAAGCAGTATAGGCCGCCGGCGGCAACGCGCATGCGCCGCCCCCTACGCGCAGGCGCTCAGGGGCGAGACGAGTCACGTCCGCAGGCGCCGGAAGCTCGGGATGGGTAGGGGAATCCTGGGCGCGCTCTGCGGTGAGTTGGCGGAGTGACGCGTGTGGCGGACGGCTTGTGGCAGGACGCGTTGCCCCGCCTGGTGCCGGTCCCGGTAGGCCGAGAGACGTGGCATTTTATGCAGTCGCAACGTGGCAGGGGTTGGAAGGGACCTCTGGAGATCAGCGTGTCCAGCCTGTCATTGTCCCAGTCGATCAGAGACCCGGGTTCGTTTGCTTGGGTCGAATTAAGGACAGTTGTGCCATGGGCCCGCATCAAAGTCAAGTTTACTGAAGTCATTGAGGGTAGATAAGAGACCAGACTCCAGGCTGTAGCGGGTCTGTCACGCCAGCTCTGCTGATCTCTGGTGTCTTCAGCCATCTTCTTTGACTTCTGTGGTGACTGGCCTTATCACCAGTGGTGCAGTGGGCTCGATGAACCGGAGGTGGGTGCTGATCGATGCCTCACCACTTCCTAAGCTTCCCATATTTCCCATGTTTCTGGCAGTCTTTTTGTCAGCCTTGGTGTGGTTGTAGGTTGTTGTGGGTTGATGACTCCTCAGTGCTGCTCATGTCTGGATTTTTATCCCTACTGCCAGAGGTCTAGGCCTTTTGTTTGCCCCCAGTGACACGGGGGACAAGTAAGTTCTTGAGAGGCTGCAGCCCATCATGTTCTCACCACATATGCATAGTTCTGCTGATAAAATTACGGTGTCTCAGGGCCTGCTTGCTCTCACCACAGAGCATGTATCTACTCACCAGGTGCAGGGCCTTCCCTGTTAACCCTGCTCACAAGTTGCCTTAGAATCACAGAATCATTAGGGATTGGAAGGGATCTCGAAAGATCAGCTAGTCCAATCTCCCTGCCACAGCAGGATCACCTAGACCAAGTCACACAGGAACACATCCATATTGTTTTCTAGAAG
>JAOXOE010000874.1:14143357-14154238 GCA_028565055.1 Phoeniculus purpureus | reverse complement strand
CCTTATTAATGTTTATAAATATGGAAAGGGCAAGTGTCAGGAGGACAGAGCCAGGCTCTTCTCATTGTCATCCAATGATAGGACAAGGGGCAATGGGTGTAAGTTGGAACACAGGAGGTTTCACATACATATTAGAAGAAACTTCTTCCCAGTGAGGGTGATGGAGCACTGGCACAGGCTGCCCAGAGAGGTTGTGGAGTCTCCTTCTCTGGAGACACTTAAAACCCACCGGGACATGTTCCTGTGCAACTTGATCTAGGTGGTCTTGCTGTGGCAGGGGGATGGACTAGACAATCTTTTGAGATCCCTTCCAATCCCTACCATTTTGTGATTCTGTGACAGAGTATGCATGTATCTATTATGTCAAATGTCTAGAAGGATGGCAAATGAAAACTGATAGAAGGCTGTGTGAAAGGATAACACTTAAACAGGACTGGAAGACTTCTCTACTTGACCTTCCCCAAAGCAAGGCTGTGGTAAGGAACTGCAATATTTTTTACTCAATTATTTTTAAAAGACTTCCAGTGATTATGATGTTTATGGGACTTGAGTCTATTCCAAAACTTCACTTTCCTTACAGTTAGCAAGCTACCGGAAAAGCATTTTTCCTCCTTCTTTTTCCTTTCCTACATAGCCCAACTGCCTTTTCTTGCTGTTAGGAGAGAAAATGACCACATACAAAGTTGTAATGCACTGAAGAGCAAATACAAAATGCCTACAAATTGAAGACTTACCCTCAGAAGCAGTTCAGCTAAAATACAGCCCACAGCCCACATATCAACACCAACACCATACATTCTAGCACCAAATAGTAGTTCTGGGGCTCGGTACCATCTGAAAACACATTTTGGGAAAAATCACGTGGCTTTGCTCAAGAAAAATGCTGTTTATTATAGCAATACAAAAACTATAAATGAGATACTGCTACTGCCTGTATATTTTTCAGACACTGAAGAATTGTACTCAATCCTGCAGTGTTATGTTTAAGAAAGACTGAAGAAAATTGTTCATTCCTCAGCACAGGTTCATTTATGAACATCAATTAAGTATAGTTTCAGCTGAGCAGCTTAACAAGAAATAGAATTGCAGATACGCAAAAGAAGCATTTAACAGGCAGGTTTGTGTGTTATAAGTCAGTATTTCCTTAAGGTTTATGTTGTAAAAATGACAGAGAGAATTCGTCCCAGCTTTCAAAATTCCATACAACTGACCTAAGTACTGAGACAAGCTTCACGCAAAACAAAACTTTACAGTCGTTTCAACTGTAAGAATGAAAGTTTAATTCAATGAACTGACGCAGGCCACATCTGAAGCTATTGTAGAGGATGCATATTCTAGCAGTCCTCATGGAGCCTTTATTAAACAATGCATTTATGTGTTTATGAGACTCCTGCCAGTACAACACACCACATGAGCTAGGCATCAACATCAACCTTTGAACATCTGACATGACACATCTGAAGAGACACTGCAAAACAGCTACATATTCACTAGGTAAGAAATAAAATAGAATGTCTTACCTTGTTACGACCTGGTGTGTATAAACTCTGTTTGGGCTTCCAAAAGATTTTGCCAAGCCAAAATCAGCCAGTTTCAAAACACCATTTTCGTCTAATAACAAATTATTTGGTTTAAGATCCTGTCAGTACAGAAAGCAAAGAATAGATTTGCAAGTGTTTATAAAAGCAGACTTAAAAGTGAACCTCCTTAGTGTTTATATAACTGTTCATATGCCAGGTATTCTGTGCCATAACAGTATTCTAAAATGCAGGCTTCTGATTCTATTTTAAGTCCACACAGTAAGGGAAAAAGACCCAAAACAAAATACACAAAACAAAATAAATCCATCATACATGAAAAACAGAGTGAAATACACATATTTTTGTTGCAGATTTTAAAAGAAAACCTGCCTCTTTATAGGTTTTAGCTTTGCTGCAGAAACCAGTTAAGTTGCATCTTAACTGTGTAGTTGCCAAATGAATAATAAAAAGACCTTGCAAAAGTTTCAGATAACTGCAGAAATAAGACAAGTGATACAGTTTAATACAGTAAGTGTGTTGCAGGTTTAGCTCTGTCCAGAATTACAGTGTCCACAAAGCCATTTGCTCACCCCGCTCTCATTCTACCTCCCCAGTCTCAGCAGGGTAGGGGACAGAACAAGAGCAGAAAGAAATAAGATCTAGGGGCTACAAAAAGGTAGTTTAACAGATGAATGAAAGAAGGAAGAACCCAAACAAGAATGCAGTGCAATAGAAATCACCACCTTCCAGAACATAAATAACCGGACAGTCTCTAAGCAACTGCTACCACAGAAGCAAAAAAACGCCTAAACCTGTCTTCCATTTACTCCACTTTTTACTGCTGAGCACAATGGTATCTAGCGTGCCATATGCCTCTAGCCAGCTCCAGTCAGCTGTCCCAGCCATTTCCCCATCCCACTTCTTGCCCCTACTCCAGCCTACTGACTGGGCTGAGGGCAGGGTGAAAAAACCAGAAAGCCCCAACAGAGCCCAAAATCTGTTTAACAGACAGAACATCTGTGTGTTACTAATACTGTTTTAGGCACAAATCTAAAACACAGCACTCTGTGTGCTATTCTGAAGAAAGTTAAATACATCGTAGCCAGACCCAGCTCACAGTGATAATCAAAGTAACCTGTTAACTTGAAACATTGTCATATAAAATATCTAAATGGGAAACACGTCAGTAACGCTTAGCATTTCTGGCACTGCTACTGTTATCTCCAAAATAATTAGCATGAACGTTTATGCATCTGAACTTCTTATTAGAGTTAATATCTTATTAGAACTATCTTATTAGAGTTTACACTCAAACTGCATCAAATGCAACTTTAACTACAGCATAACAGCTGCCACTTCAGTGCACACTCACCCTGTGTAAAATCCAGTGCTGATGAAGATATTCTAATCCTTGAAGTGTCATCAACATATATGCCTTGATGTGAGATTGTGTCAGCACAATGCTGCTATCCTTTATAATAACCTGTACAGTGTTAGATTAATAGTAAGGCTTAACATGCATTAATAACTTCCAGTCTTTCAACTAATAAATTATGTAATCCTTTAAGTTTGAATTGCTAGTCACAGATTATCATTCTCACCATTTTTGCAGACAAAAAGGCCTATTCAAGAGATGAAGAACTGAAATGGAGAATCCAAATAGCCTGCACAAACTTTGCATAACCAGAAATAAGAAAATCTTTGTTAAACCAGAGTTTAATATTTAATTGCAGTTCCAGGTTGATATTCAAAGATGTACAAGATACAGAAGTACATATGAAAGTAATAAATGCATCAGTAAACATGGTGTTATTTTCCCACTACTTTTTTCTCTGTGTAACCTAAACATCTAATCTTCACAAATGTAATGATTTCCTCTCACATTTCCAAGACAACCAGGAGCTATGGCCACTTAATTGTATTTTAACAAATCTCTATTAAGTTTTTTGCATTCCTTGATTTTTAGCATTAAAATTCTATGTCAACATTTTGTTAAAACATATTTTCTATACTACTGTCCAGAACTTTCTTGTTAATAATACTGGACAGTTCAGTAATAGCCTTTCATAAGCTATAAGTTGTTTAAGACTGACAAAATAGCAGTCTAAGACTAGAAGAAAATTAATGTATGTCGCACATGCGTAATCAAAATAGGCTGCAGTCTAAAATGGTGGCCTGAGTGATACCACACAGCAGTTGAATACTCTGCACACCACGGCACTGTGTTATGCAAAAGCATTTTGTTCCTCTTTGTTTGCTGTAACTTCTTCAGATCACAAATGCTGCACAGTTACCAATTAAAGAAAATAAATCCTCTAGAAAGTCTGTCCATTACGTTAACTTCTATTAGCAAAAAAAGATCCAATCTTTTCAGTCTTGCACTTATCTAGGTCTCAACAAACCTGTCGAAGTTTTCTTATAGTATTTTAAATCAAAGCCACAGTTCTTAACAGCATATATGTAATGAGCTAGTTTAACAACTATATTAGTATCAGTCCACAGTAGGTATAATGTGTGCATATACAGATCATGACACTTAGTGTTAGAAAATGAAGAGTCTTGTCTTGCATCCAAATATCCCACATCATGACATCTACAAAGACAAACTGATGGTCTTAGAGAATGAAAGTTCTGTAAGATGCTGATTTGCAAGTAACCACCATTACTACACTTAAGTGGTTCTGGTGTGTGATTTTTAGTATGAGCTCATCACTTGGCATACTTCAGTATGACACTTGAATTATGCTCAGCAATTGCACTCAGATGCTGATCTATAACTTGAGGTTCTATACTCTGACTGGAGTCCCAGAAAACTAACATAGTGAACATAATCTGTTTCTTGAAGAGCATGTTGAGGTTATTTAAAAGCAGGAGCATTGACAGCTGATGATTCGTACAAGTTGTCAAATAATTCAAAATGGTTTTAAGACATGATCTTAATCAACTGACTTTATAAAAGTCACCTCTCTAACATGGCCAAATGTAAGCCTGTTCAAGTAGTATTTTCAAAAGAGATTTTAAGATACTGAAATAAAGTCAATAAATTAATCTTACCTCTAGATCTGTTTCCATGAAATCAAATACCAGACTAATATTAGACTTGTGTCCAAATGCATCTAAAAGCTGTAAAGCAAAACACTATATGATGAAGCATACTCAAACTTCATTTTCTAAAGTTCTGTATCATTTTAGGTGTGTATTTTCAGCTTGGTGAATTGTTTTTTGACTTGCAATACAAAAATTCTTCCTCAGCTTCTTAACTCAATCTTCATAAACAGTACGGTAATAATATTTTACACAATTGACCTTCCTTCCTTCAGTTAAGAAAAAAATAATAATGAAATTAAACATATAAGTTTAATTGTGGAAGTGGATGCACACCTTGTCCACTTCTCAGAACTTTGCTGTTCTACAAAACTTCTACCCTTTCTTGAGACTAGATCAAGTTTTCCCATGGATTCAGTTCTGTGTATCTGCTTCCTGTAAGTCTACCATGGCAGGAACGTTGATGACCTCTAAGGCTCCTTCCAACCTTTGCCATTCTATGATTCTATGCAGTGTTAAGAAATTCTAAGTATTAGGCTTATTAACATCCTTACAAATACATTTTCTTGGTAGGAAACTTTCAAGGATAAATAAAACTCTTTGGAGAATATCCAAACAACTCTTTCTTTGGACGAAGTTGTACAATGACAGTCTGGCTAAATTTCAGTCTGAATCTGTATTAGAAGTACTGGAGGACTGATTCTAGAACTAGCATTCATTTCACTTACACCGATAATATTTGAATGGCTTAGCTCCTGTAACAATTTAATCTCCCTGAGGGCTGTTCTGTTGATTCCTACACGAAAAAAGAAAAGAAAGTATTATAGATTGAACGAAATTTAAAACTTGGGATTAAGCACCAAACAAGTATCTCACTCTGTGACTGGCAATTTCCTACTGCAAACTATGTTCTTATCACTTAACAATTCGTAGAACAAGTACATTGCCAAGTAAGTAAGCAGACTGCTATAGAATAACAACGAACATACAGTTTCTTCCACCACAAATTACACACCACTATAATCAGGTTTAGATTACGATGCATGCCAAACCCCTTTCAGAGTATGTAGCAAATGCCTATAAAAACCCTCCATCTTATTCAGGTTACTCTAAGGTTTGCTTTTATTTTAAAGAAAAGTGATATCTAGCAAGTATTATTTATTCAATGTGATTCTCTTCCAGAGGGAGGCACACTGACAAACTCACAGATAATCTCTTATGTTTGACACAGCATCACAATACTTAATTCTAAAATTACCTTAAATTTAAAAAGGCAAGGTACACAGTTTTCTATATTCATGCTGTGGCTATAATATTAGAGTAGCTGAAACCTGCTCATCCGTACTTGTATCTAATAGACTGTATTGTGAAAAAAGTGAGGGGTGGGAGGTAGTGGTGGGGTAGCAATGAATGCAGCTTTCTGGCAGTCACAGCCACTTTACTGCATCAAACAATGATTCCTACAGGATAACAATTTCTCCTTCAAAAGTGTTGGTATGGACAGCTCGTACAAAAACTGACTGGCAAGAAAATGGCCCTGTGGCACACTGTGCAGGAAGCTTCCACTGTGCATGAGCTGAAAACCAGTGTTCTGCCAAGATGTGGGACTTGAGTCAACCTATAAGTCCCTAGCAAATTTCTGGGCAAAGGTATATAGATTATTTTATACTCCTGCTTTACTTATTTCAATTACTTATAATCATTATCATCAAGTTGGCAGTGTCTGGTGGGCAAAACCTTAGATTAAAACATAAGTAAGCCACTTTATTGGACAACACAGGGAAAACCACACATACTCACGATTTTTAACAGTACCTTTGTATTATTGCTAGCCATTGTACAGGCCTTAAAGGACACTTGGCCCACTGAAGGCCAAAGGGAGCACAGCTCTCTGGCAGTCAGCTTAACTGTGAGACTGAGATGAGTTTCTTTTTTAAAAGTCTTCCCTTAGAATGGATTTGGAGAATTGAAAGCAAAGACTCTACACTAGCAAGCTGGTAACATCATGCAAGATCCCTGAAGGACAGCAACCTACACACACAATTTTACAGTACTATACAGGCTGTAAGAGGAGACCAGGATTATAGGGTTTTTTTCCTTGCAATACCATGCCTAAAGGCATGTCAGGTCAAATCACATAATCAAGACACTGCTCTACAGATCAGATTTAAAATAAAACTCTAGTGTGAGCTTGTTTTAAGATCTTATTAACTTTTGTTTCAGCATAAATCACAAAAATAGAAAAACAGAAACATCTGAAGAACAAATAAATGCTTTAACTTGTCTTAAATATTTAAGGCACAGAAATGCATTAATAAAAAAAGGTATCCTAAAATCACTTCATAAAGATTATTATTCTAAGCAATATCCATGTTTGAATTCCATTTAAATTGAGGTTGAATGCTCATATACAGACATATACTATGCACACAGGTATTTCTGTTGCTCTTTCCTGTTCCTGCAGCTTGGAAAGCAATCTTCTACTAAAACAAGAGAGGTGAGCTCACTTTTCTCAACCAAATTATGATGTGGGAAATTAATGTACCAATTTACAAAAACAAAGTGAACAAATCAAAGGTTTTGCAGCACAACTTTGTTTTAAGACTCACCGTCTTTAGCTTCTGATCTATGTCCCAGTTTAATCTGAAAAGACATATTTTATACGATTATATTATATTATACAAGGGTAAGCTATCTGCCCCAGAAGCAGAGGATACAATCCTTACATTAGACATTCCTTACATTAGTAAGAGTTTCAGTATAATGAAGCACTTTAAGAGCAAGAGGTGATTTTTAGTTGTGTGTGTTGTCTGGGTTTTCCCCCCACCCCTTATAAAAAAAATTGTTACTGCATTCATTACTCTTTACAGAAGCTTAAAAACGGTCATGATGACACTAATAACAGATACAATGCAAACTGGCAGCATAAAATGCTTTGTAGCCACAAAGCCTTATTATATCACTAATGACCTTCTCCTTGGGGAGAAATGAGGGTAAAGTAATTGACAGTTGTTGTAGAATGATTCTAGTAAAAAGAGAATACTCTGTCAACTTGGGCTGTATTAAAGTCCAACTATATCAATAATCTACTGCCCTGAAATTTTCAAGTTCAGAGATTGCCATTAACATTTTCAGATGACACTTCATGATAACAGCCATTTTCAACATTTGTATTCAGACACCAAAGTTGCAGATCCAAGATTATTTTCCGTGAATTTTTCTTAAAAAAACCCACCTCAATCTGTCAACAATCCTAAAGGACCAAGAGTAACATTCCTAGACTGAAGAAAACTGAGCACGACAAGAGAAAATAATAATAAAGTCACCAAGGCGGGAGTATTGAAGTCTTAAGTTTGGAAATGTGTGTTTCGGGTTTGGTTTTTTTTCAAAAAATTGATCTGACATTTCAAGCTGCAGAACAGATAACTCGGAAATGTAAAACCTAGTCTCTCTTTAGTCTAAGGCTGGGTTGTATGTGTGGAATTAGAGACAGGTTAAAAGCATCATTTAAACAAAACACTCTAGAAACAAAAGTACACACTCTGGTATTACCCATTAAGCCACTACAAACCAGTAAAAATCAGTAGGCAGGTCAAAAACAACCAGGCAGTGGAGCATACAGCGGGAAAGCGTTCCGACACTCACCTTTTTAATTGCCACGATTTTGTTATTGGTCTTATCCTTTGCTTTATAGACGGTAGCGAACTAAGAAGAAAGAAGGAAAGAGACCGCCGTGAGAAGGGGCCTGCGAGGAGGCCCCGAGCCCCTCTCCTGAGGCTGCTAAGCAGCCCAGAGGCGGTGCCCTGCGACGGGATAAGGCCGCGAAGCGCTCCCGCACCCGTACCACCTCCCGCACGCCAGCCGCGACTCAAGAGTCTCACCTGCCCCTCCCCAAGGAAGTCCAGCTTCTCGTAACGCTTGGCCCGCGCCCGCGCGTCCATCGCGCCGGGGACACCGTAACCGGCGGCAGCACCCGGACCTGCAGGAGCAGCGCGGGTGACGCGGCGCCGCCCAGACAGAGCCCCGCGCCGGACACGCGCCGCTTCCGGCCCGCGAGACGGCTCCGCCCCTGGCAACCGGCGGCTTCGCCACGCAACCCGCTCCGTGTCCTGCGCGCGCAGCCGGCAGCACCCCGCGAGAACCGCGTGAAAAAGCCTCGCGTAGCTGCGGGGTTCACGACTGCCGGCCGAGCCGGTACCGTTTCATTAGCAGTCAACCCTTCGCATCAGCTGCGGTGCGGGCTCGGGACTGGAAGCACAGGGCTCTCTCCCGAGGCAATTAAACGCTGCAGTTACCCACGGAACGGGCTGCTACGGAACCGTCCGAGCCGCGTCTCCGCCGGGACATCCTGGGCTGCATCAGAAGCAGTGTGTGACCAGCGGGTCAAGGCAGGAGATTCTCTCCCTCTGCTCTTCTTCCGTGAGACCGCACCTTACAGACCTTAGTGGACAGCAGCTTTCCGTACTGGCGGGGGCCTACAGGAAAGCTCCAGAGGGAAGAGCAGCCGTAGATGTAGGACACGGGCGAATGGTTTCCAACTAGGAGAGTATAGATTTAGGTTAGACCTTAGAAAGAAAGTGCACACACATTTTGGTTCACCTTTTCTTAGACAATTCTTCAGAGTTTAGGAGTTTTACTGTGGAGGAACACATTGCCAACTGAATATTCCTGAGCTTGTGTGTTGTTGGAGTGCCAGGCAACTCTGGTTGCAATAAATCTGTATTTTTCCAATAACTACTGCTGCTGGTTTTGTGGATGCCCTTGTGACATCAGGGGCAACTCTCCTCCTCTACTCTGCTCTTGTGAGGCCCCACTTGGAGTACTCTGTTCAGGTCTGTTGTCCCCAGTATAAGAAACACTGGCACAAGCCCAAAGGAAGGCCACAAGGATGATCAGAGGGCTATGATCTCCTATGAAGAGACTGACAGAATTGTGTGAAGGGGTGTGCTGTGAAAGATTGTTTTGCTTTACCAGGGAAAGGGGTACATGAATGTGCTTTGAGGCTGACTGAGAAGAATGTCAGGGGTTAGTAAAACAAAAGAGGTCTGATTGCCAGCCTTGAAGTACAGATAAAGAGGAGAGACAAGAACAACTAATCTTCAAGCAGCAGAGCTAAGTGGATAACAAGATGTTCAAGTTTATTTTCCAGGGCTTAGGTCTGTAACAGCTTGGCGTTCTTGCCAAAGAGGAAAATTACTGTGAAAAAGGTCTTCAGTGGCAGTCAAGAGACCACACCGAAGACCCCCAAGACCAACTGCACAGACACAAACAGGATGATAACAATTAATTGTCATATCCCCTCCTGTTTATGCATATGTATGAAAAGATTGTATATAACCTGATGAATTCTGCTTTTCGGCCTTCTGTGTGTCCACCAGTGATAATAAATTACCTCTCCAAAAAACTCTAAACAGGCTTCTTGGGTCTTTCCTTGTGTCAGTTTTTGATGACTGCGGCAGGACAAGATCTCAGACCCTCTGCTCCCATGTGAGAATAGCCACAGGAAATGGACGCTCGCTGCGGCACCAAGAAACTTTCTCAGAGGGTCTCTACATCCCGGGGCAATCTTCGAGGAAGCAGACGGACCAGACCGGACCTGCATCTAAAAAGCAGTAGAGGTAATTTATTGAAATCTTTTTTTCTTTCTTTTTCTTTTTGCTGCAGCCAGGACAAGCGATAAGCCGTGTGAAGAAATCCTGCGCACACTATTGTTCCCATAAGGAATTGGTTGGGGAAAGGCCTCTAGTAGTGGTTCCTGCCTTACAACCTAGCAGCCCACGGGTTAGAGTCCCTGGTCTGTGGGAACCAGGTGCTGAACAGGTAGGCCTGATCCTAGGGCCCTGACCAGGACAGGGGGAGGACAAGATATGCTTGATCTTTGGCCCTGACTGGGATACAGGGAGGGAATCAGAATTTTCAGGTCCATTCTTGGGGAGATTGGAATTTTATGGTTTGGTAAGAGTGGTTAACCAATTCCATCATAAGGGTACCTGTTGTGTTTATGTATGTCGATTTGGGTGCATGGGACTGAAGGAATGATTTGTTTGTCAGTCCCTGTGTGTATTTTTGTGTGTGTGTGAAATTGCATATTTGTGTGCCATGTCTCTGTGTGCCTGCGTGTTTATGAGATGTAACTCAGTTACAAAGCGAGAGACGCCAAGATTTTAACTCATTGAAGACAGTATTTCTGTGCGCACTGTGTTTTTTTTCACATACTGTTTTGGTTTTGTGTTTTGGTTTTGTGTTGTAAAGTGATCTGGAAAGAACAGGAGAACTGGTTTAAAATACTGCTTGTTAAAACAGCTTTAAAGAAAGA
>JAOXOE010000874.1:14126999-14143257 GCA_028565055.1 Phoeniculus purpureus | reverse complement strand
TTAAACCTTGCAAGAGAGGTCAAGGGCAACAGAAAGGGCTTCTTCAAATACACTGCAGGTAAAACTAAAACTAGAGGTAATGTAGGCCCCCTGCTGAATGAGGTGAGAATACAGAGAACGCAGAGAACGCAGAGAATGCAGAGAACACCTTCTTTGCCTCTGTCTATAGTTCCAAGGACTATCCTAGTATCAGTCCCCAGACAACTGAGACCCCAGGGGAAGCTGGGACAAGAGAGGAGTTTGCCCTGGTTGATAAGGGCTGGGTTAAGGATCATTTGAGCAAACTGAATGTACACAAATCCATGGGCCCTGATGAGATTCACCCATGAGTGCTAAGGAAGATTGTGGAAGTCATTGCTAAGCCACTCTCCATCATCTTTGCTCAAAGTCACAGGGATCAGGAGAGGTCTTCAAAAAGGGCAAGAAGGAGGACCCAGGTAACTATAGACCGGTCAACCTCACCTCCATCCCTAGAAGGGTGATGGAACAATTCATCCTTGATGCTGTCTCTAGGCACATTAAGGACAAGAGGGCCATTAGGGACAGTCAGCACGGCTTCAGCAAATGGAAGTCATGCTTGACCAACCTGATAGCCTTTTATGAGGGCATAACCAGGCGGACAGATGACGGCAGAGCAGTGGATGTGGTCTATCTTGACTTCAGTAAAGCATTTGACAGAGTCTCCCACAGCATCCTCGCAGCCACACTGAGGCAGTGTGGTCTGGACAATAGGGTAGTGAGGTGGATCATGAACTGGCTGCAAGATAGAATCCAGAGAGTAGTTGTCAGTGGGACAGAGTCTAGTTGGAGGTCTGTATCTAGTGAAGTCCCCCAAGGGTCAGTACTGACACCAGTCCTGTTCAATCTATTCATTAATGACTTGGATGAGGGATTAGAGTTTGCTGATGACACAAAGCTGGGAGGAGTGGCCAACACCCCAGCAGACTGTGCTGCCATTCAGCAGGACCTGGACAGGCTGGAGAGTTGGGCAGGGAGAAATTAAATGAAGTATGACAAGAGTAAGTGTAGAGCCTTGCATCTGGGCAAGAACAACCCCAGGAACTAGTATAGGTTGCGGACTGACCTGCTGAAGAGCAATGTAGGAGAAAGGGATCTGGGGTCTTGGTGGACAGCAGGATGACCATGAGCCAGCAATGTTCCCTTGTGGCCAAGGCGGCAAATGTCATCCTGGGTTGGATCAGAAGGGAGGTGGTTAGCAGATCAAGAGAGGTTCTCCTCCCCCTCTTCTCTTCCCTGGGGAGACCACATCTGGAGTATCATGTCCAGTTCTGGGCCTCTCAGTTCAAGATGGACACAGAACTGTTGGAGAGAGTCCAGCACAAAGCCACAAAGATGAGGAAGAGCTCCCTGATGAGGAAAGGCTGAGGGAGCTGGGTCTCTTGAGCTTGGAAAAAAAAGGAGACTGAGGTGTGACCTCATAAATATTTACAAATAAGTTAAGGGTGGATGTCAGTAGGATGGAGCCAGGCTGTTTTCAGTATCATCCATCAATGATAGGACAAGAGGCAAATGTGTGTAAGCTGGAGCATAGGAGGTTCCACATAAATATGAGAAGGAACTTCTTCTCAGTGAGGGTGACACAGCACTGGAACAGGCTGCCTAGGGGGGTTGTGGAGTCTCTGGAGATATTTAAAAGCCACCTGGATATGTTTCCATGTAACTAGATCTAGATGAACCTGCCAGGCGGGGGGGATTGGACTAGATGATCTTTCAAGGTCCCTTCCAATACCTAACGTTCTGTGTTTCTGTGATTCAAGTCTTTCTCATCCAAAATCTCCCACATGTCAGTCAGCCAGTACAGCCATCCTGGCTCCTTTACTAGCTTTAGATCTCCTCTTTCTGAGTGAACACCACCGTCTGACAATAATTACAAACACCATGCAAATATTTGTACTTTCTACAAATACTCTGATTCAGACAGTCCGTTCATGTTAACTCCCTGCAGTGCTAGGCTCACAATGCAGACTGGCTGACTGCTTTGCTCAGTGCTACTTTTGCAGAGCTCAAGGAGGGTGCAGCACCAGCCTGATCAAAATTCCGAAACCTGAAAACCTAGGGCACTTGAAAACAGACTGTGCTGTGATTTTTAACTGCCTTTATGACAGCTGACTTGACTGGTTTCTCAACAGCAGATGTGGAAAGCTGAGTAAGGAATTTTTCTGCTAAAAATATTTGAAGTGCAGTCTAACAGACGTTTCTTCTGGTAGCCAAGCTGGCGTAACAGCCACAGGCTCCTGTCAGCTATCCACTCACTTCTACCCTGGCACCAGCACCCTTGACAGTTGTTTTTGCTGCTGAGGGGGACCAAATAAAGCAACCTACTGACTAAAAAAGGGCAGGGGCAAGAAAAAAAGATATATTAAGCTGCTAATTTAGTATGCAACAGCAGAAACAGTTTTACCTTTAAGGAGAACACACACAGTGTGCCAGCAGAAGCTGGAGGAGCATTGCTGAATGCTTGGCAACAGTCCCACATGCTTAGACACTTCTCTGAACATAGGTTTCAGTGGTACCTTCCTATCCTCCATTTTATTTGAGTGCAAAAGGCTTCTGCCAAAGCAGCAGAGTAGTAACATCCACATACGTGGAGCAGAAACAGACCACATAAGGGTTTCTGATTGCGTGAACTACTTTTCCAAGTACACACAAGCCTGGACACACTTGCACATTCCCATGTTTGGCACTCTTCGGAGGTACCTATGGTTAACAAGAGTTGGGTAGGTTAAAAAAACAGGTCAAAAACAGACTCACAAACGTGCAGGCAAGATGCTGCA
Source organism: Phoeniculus purpureus (assembly GCA_028565055.1). Classification (NCBI taxonomy): domain Eukaryota; kingdom Metazoa; phylum Chordata; class Aves; order Bucerotiformes; family Phoeniculidae; genus Phoeniculus; species Phoeniculus purpureus. The sequence continues at coordinate 14,140,462 of JAOXOE010000874.1, read as the reverse complement.
TCCCTATAATGAATACTCTACCAACATACACGTAACATCTGTCACACATGCAAGTCTTGATTTTTGCAAGCTGTGTTCCAATCTGATAAACCAGTGGAATGAGGTATTACAGACACTTTAAACACACATGTAACTGTTTACACTGAGGAAAAGGGGTAAAGAGAATGTGTCCTGAACTCTGCTTTTGTCGAGACAGTGACATTTTTAGAAGGCATTTTCCAAAGATGTTTCCAAGAAAATCTCAAAGGTCTTAGAAAATATTTAGTGTAGCCATTAAAACAAAGGAAGGAGTTTCAGGATCACTGCCCAAAACAGCCTATAGTGTTTTTTAATTACACAAACCGTAGGGAAGTATCAAGCTTCTCGTAAGAAAGCACTCTTCCTTTTGAGAGGCTACAACAGAAAATATAAAAATCAAAGGGAAGAGTATGATGTTAGGAAGAGAGTGCATACTTAAGCAAAATGAAGACTTGGCAGTGTTTCATCTCCCTCTTAACTGACTGCCCAGCCAGAGTGGCTGTGAAGATACTGTTCTTCCCAGCCTACCCAGCCTGCCCAGAGAGGTCAGAAATGTGCCTTGCTGAAGCTTCTGTTCACGCGGGCCTACAGCAGTTTAGTTTTTCCATGCACTGCTCCATTATTTGATTACCAGCATTATCTGGGCTGTAAGCCTTGCAGATAATGCAGTCACTGAACAGTTAACCACAATGTCTATCAGTAATCCCCAAGCATGTAGTCTTACAGCTACAACATGCAGCATCCAAGCAGGCTGGAAAAGCAAAGCAACCTGTCCTGCACAAATACTATGTTCTGAAGTAGCTACACACTTTCATTTTGGACTTCAGTTTCAAGAAAGAGCATCAACTGCTCTATTAGCACATTGATTCATGAAAACAACAGATAACTTGGTGTCAGGAGTCCTATGTGTTAGGAGATGGGCTCAGACTACTGTTGAAAAAGCCCATTTTGCAAGGGTTTCTTCAGCTGGATGCATGGTTACACAGTGGCTTGTCCCTGTGAAGCAACCAATTTCACTGAAGACGCTTTATTTTGTCCTTTGACTTAACTGTCTTTTCACAGCTTCTTGAATATTCAGACTCATCACGTGGCTTAATCCAAGAGGCTTTGTGACCAGGACAGCAGCTCATCAACTGACCTCTTATATTTTGGAACACACACTGCAAACTGCAAAATTAAAATTAACTTCAGAGAAAAGTCACACTAGCCTAGATGCTGCCTGAGCACTGCTTTTCAGTGAGGCTTTCCTGCCCCAAGCAGTTTTCAAAGCGTAAGTCTTATGTTCTACACTTCAGGGCAGAACTGCTATATAACACCACGCAGCTCAAAGCCCAGAGGAGCAGCCAGCATTTAGAACAGCAATGCCCAGAGCTGAAATGCAGGCAAACCACTGTCAGGCTCACTGGATGAGCTCGAGTTAACCAGAACTGAGGATGATTAGCTCCTGTTACTAAGTGGTGACTCAGCTCAACATGAGGGGAAAAAAAGCCACTACAAAATGTCTACATTAAAGACTGACAAACTGCTCTTCCGATCATTTTGGAAAAATCAAGGCAATTGTTTAGTCTGGCCCAAGATCTACAGTTTATCACATCACCCAGTTCTTCAACAGTATAGGTATTTTCCATCAGGACAGGCCATCTGGCTTTTATGGCAATGTGACGTGTACTGTCTGTCTCTCTGCTTAGTTACATCTAACACTAAAAACAGGAAAAAAAAAATCCCAGTTTTTAATTTGTCTGCTATGGTTCTAAGGCAGTAGTTCTTGGTGACGCTTTCCTCACTTAACTTAAGGAGTCTTGTAACTACTTTGTCTTTTCGTCCCACTCAATGAGGCAATCCAAACTGTTTACCCTCACTCACATTTGAAGGCTTGAAGACTTCTCCTCACAGCATCTAAGTTGTTTGGTGTTTTTACCGGCATCCCCTCATATTTCTCCATTCTTCTTACAAAATCATGGCAGCAGCATCCGCCCAACTGCAGACCAGCAGGTCACTTGCAAAACACCACACTATGGGTGTTTTGCAGGTGCCTGTTCTTCCCACATACCTTGCGCAGGCAACCAGCTAAGCAGACCACAGTTAAAAGTTGTGTCTTGTTTGCATTGCGATCATACCATCTGGGTTACATCACCTTTGATAGTATTCTCCACTCCACCAGTCCCTCCATCAGTCTTGTGTGCTTTCAGGGGCAATTTAAAATGTACCCTCAGGTCACTGATTAAAACCCTCAGGTCACTACTTTCATCAGTGAGCAGATCCTGAAGCTCCTTTGCATTGATCTCTTGACAATCTTCACTAAGAGCAACCTCCACTGAGTGGCAGGTTCAACTGTCTTTTCCTATAATTCCGTATTTCACAGTTCTCTTATCTGCAGGTCATTCCAGTTCATGGTACAGGCACTTTTTTGCCTTTCACTGCAGAAGAGCTATTAACAGAGTAACTGGAAGACAAAAGTCAGCAACAGCAAAGTCTGACAATCTAAGGTCATCACTTCACAACCTGAGCAGCTTTTCTCCATGTTAGCTCTGATTTCTAGACCACAAATCTGGAGGTAGAACAAAACACGCAGATGCAATGTGGTGTATTGCAAGGTAGTAACTGCTTAAGTTCATGTACCACTGGAGTAAAGAAGCTGTTAAAATGAAATTTCTGTAGACATTCCCTTCAGTGCACATAACTGGAACAGCTGCTTTTGAAGGAACTGACTACTGTTGCACAAAGATGCTGTATTTAAAAGGTGGTTTCAGTACTGAGGGCAAGAATCTTTGAGGCAGGGGGCAAAAAAGAAGACCTCAAATCTTTAGTCCAAGTGACAAGAGCCACACTGCAACAAAACTTTAACGATTTCTCACCATTTCATATTATAGACTACATTCAGCTACTGGAAGCATTGCTATAGAAAGTCTAGTTTAGATCAGTGTCACAAGAGCCAACTTCATACATGTTTTCATACTGGCAAGTTCAAAATGGAATCTACGCTCCAGAAGTAACTTGTATAGCATACATGAGCCACTGTCCTGCCAGTGACTGTAACATAATAAACAAAGGAAAAAACCTACATGAGACAGGCCTTTTCAGAAAACATTAAGAATGGTTCCTGTTAAAACTCAGTATGAGAGATGACAGGCTGACACATTTTGGACAGAAAAAAAAAAAAAAGAGTAAAACTTTACATTTTCAGACTGTGAATATTCAGGTAGCTAAACAGGTGCCTATACCACCTTTAACTGCTATGTTGCAATCACTAAAATGCAAACATCAGTCCCAACAACGTCAACAACGAGATCACTGGGTGTGTCAGGATTCCCTTCAAAACAGATCCACCCTCCCCCTGCATGCCATCATGGGTGAAGGTACAGTCCCACACAGCTCTGGCTGGCTTGGTTCCTTACTGCCTCCTGCTGTAGTATGTGCTGATGTTGAAGTCTGTCTCTTCTGTCAATCTCTTGTGCGAACTGAACAACACAGTAGGTCAAATGCAGTCAGCAGAATGGTCAATCACAGCCTAAAAATCTAGGAGGCCAAGGCATTTAAAATGTCAAAACATACGAGACCCTGCATGGTTGATAAAGAACTAGAAGCACCATTAGCTCTAGTATAAGAATGATCTTGGAAGTACCCTAAGTCCAAGCGTCATCACACAACCAAGTTGAGAACATCATCTAGCCTCAGAATACAGTCTGGAATGACAGCTGCTACCAGTCCAATGAGACCTTCAGCTTGTACTATAGTCATAGCCCAGGCTTTCATTCAATTGCTTCCCTGAAACAAGTATGTCTTGCACCCAGAACTGCAAATGCCATCTGTTGTAATGAAAGTTTCAGTAAAGGAAACAATGTTCTGTAATCCCTACACTTGCAAAAATTAAAATAACAGAATATGTCAGGATTTATATCCTTCTGCTGAAAATTAACCCCTTGTCCCTAAAAGTGAAGGTCCTGCTCTTATAGTGCCTTCATTTCATATCTGTAGAGCCATGGGTGTTCAAGCTGTTTCTTTAAATCCACAATGCCACTGACTTGTGGAATGCAAGCGAAGGCTACAAAAAAACCAGGCAGCAACAGAAAACTGAGCAGAAATGAGAAAAACTATCTTTTGCTTCTTATGCAGTGCCAGGGAAAGGATTCCAACCTAGTGATTCAAGTGTCAAATGATAAAATACTTCAAGGATGTCAGTGTCTTTTGGTCACTTTTCCCTCCACTTTTAACAACTTTTGAATCCAGCAGCTAATTTCATACAGCTATAGCAGACAGATGGGGCCCTCAAAGATACTACATTCTTACAACCTCCATGAAAATAGGCAAAAGGTTTAGCAGAGAAAAATGATCTCTTAATGCTGAGTGAGAAACAGGATACAAAACAAGTTCAACATTTATTAGAAAGGGATTCAGTGTGTAAAAAACAATGAGCAGTGGTATCTGCAAAATTTGCTTTCCACCACAACAGGATACAGGATAACCTTTGACTTCTAAGAAGAAATCATGCATCCATAAATCAGGGAAGTATAGGAGGCTACAGATATGGCTTTGATAACCTTTGACTTCTAAGGAGGAACCTGACACCCATCAATCAGAGAAGTGTAGGGGGCTACAGAAGGCTCTACCTCAAAGGTGTGAATCAGCGAACCAAAGGATGGAGGATATGTGACAGTAATGAAGTTCAGCTAAAGGACAGTGAGATCAAGACCACCAATGACCACCAGAGGATCCTAGATGACCATATATAGAAATTATACCAGGCATGCTAATTATTTTAGGAAACTAATGACTATGTACGAACCTAAGACAATGCTAACTATATAAAGAGCTAAAAGAACCAAAGAACCACCGGTGTGCCTCTGATCTGAGTTAAGCACCCAGAGCTGTACTTTTGCTTTATTGATTTTGTCCTTATAATAAAATTAATGCCACTTCGTTTTTAATGACCGCATTCATCACAAGTGTAACACACCAACCTCACAGGAGAAAACTACAGAAAACCAGACATTGCTAATTTGGTTGCTCAGGTGACTATTTGTTTGAAATAGAAAGTGCATGTTCTGCAAACAGGCAAAAAAAGTCTTTCCCCAGTCTGTTTTTCTTAAGGAGAGAGTACACTACTTCAATCACGATTAATGAACGGGGGAGGGGAGGAATCGAAAAGCAGCTAGTGAGCAAGGGTACAACCCAGAGCTACATTAATCTTTCTTTAACTAAGTGGCTTGGGTTAAACACAATAAACCAAACTCCTCTCACCCAGGAGGAACATTTGTAGAAGAAAAGTTGCAACCTGCAGATGCAAACGCAGATAACTCTTTAGCACACAGGGTGCCACCTTCCTTTACCATGAAACCCATGAGCCCCAGTAATAAGACTGGCCAATGCCAGTCATATAAATAAAGGGCTTTTTTTTTGACTCCTCAGAATTATAGGTCTGAATATAAAAGTAATGTATGAAAATGAGATACCCTAATTTGCTGCTCATCTTAGTGTATTTACCACAAGATACATGATTTCTAAGTGCAGAACAGGATTAGAAAGCACACAGGAGTTAATAGACCTAGCTTTATAGACTTTACATAGCTTTATAAACTTTAATAACTACCAGTTCAAATGAAAATTCCATCTTCTTGAACAACTCAGCCACAACACATTGTCCCCATCAAATTAGTGTTAACTATTTAAATTACACTTATTTAACTCTGGAAGAAACATTCATTGTAAAAAAGATTTTCCACAACAGCTGCTTTCTTTAGCCATGATCTCAACTTTATTCTTTTGAGAATAACTACTGAAGAAAAGCCAAATGTAAAATCCTGTTTCCTGTAAATTTAAGCAGATGTTTTTATGTAATCAAAAGCATTGTGGAGGCCCAAGCCAAACGGTATTTTCACTGTACTATCAAAATAAGCCTACCAATGGGACACTAGCAAAAAGTAACCTTTAGCAGGCTTGTTACAGCTCAGAAATCTGAAAATTACAATTCTCTTCAAAATATGGTTGTATGGCACATAATAAAACCCAAGTGCAGAAATTCTTTATAAACAGACAGGTTTCTTATAAGCCAGCTCCCAGCAACTACTTGGCAAGGATACAAGCCACACAGCAACTGAGATTATTTTAGATAATTTTTGAGTGCAAAATCAGCATAACCAAAGTACACTGAAGTTTGGCAGCTCATCACTTTATCCTTTCATAACATGAATGTGAGCTGTGAAACCTGAATGCATTTGTTCTGACAGGCACCATTGACTAGATATTTAGCATGGTTTGACCCCAAACCAAAATTACCAATCACTCATTTGCTTCACATTATGAAAATCTGCTGGACTTATAATTGGAGAAAAAAAATGTATAGTCAATTGGTGTTAACTCACAGCAAAACTTTTATATCAGTTACTGACACCCACATACAATAATCAAACCTTCATAGATCAGAAGGACAATACCAAAGTTCTCAGATCTAAGAAAGTAGACCCACTAAAACTGATAGGCAGATGTAAGAGACACACGGGGCAAGAATATTGAATAACTTAAAAAAAAAAAAGTTAAAACAAAACCACCCCATGGGATATAAAACCCATTAAACCAGCATGTTTTAAGGAAAAAGGAGGGAACGAAAATGGATATTGCTTTTCAGGACTCAAAGTTCCATCTTTCCTTGAGCACATAATCTCTGTTGCCGGAGACAGGGTTAACTTCATTCTCAGGGAAACATTTAAAGAGAGGCCAAATTTCTTCTGAGTTTTCCAGCTTGATGAACACTACCCATAAAATGCCTGAGGAAGTTGGGTTGAGAGAAAAAGAACTTTTATCCCTTTTGTTTTTCTTGTGTATTGGTCCTGTTAGGATCAATGAAGGGTTTCAGCCCTTCACTGAGGTTGGAATAAATAAATTTACAAAGGCAAAGACCATTTTTCCTTTTAAAAAAGGTTACACTGCCTGCTCTTAAAACATAGTTTATTATATTTATTAGCTTAAATTGCAAAAAGGTTATCCACACTAAGTTCATGGGTATAATTCCAGCAATGTGACATATTTAGCACAGATAAGTCTTACATAAAAAATAGTGCTTGAGCCAGCAGAATACATCTCCTCTGGGTACTGCATACTTTTGGCACTACAACTGCATCCACTTTAGGGTTTTAGCTTTGGCTCCAATATTACCGAAGGAGTTCAGTTTATTTACAGTCTCCAAAGCAACACATCAATGTAAATGAAACATGTTACTATCACACAAAATCATAGAACATCAGAGATTGGAAGGGACCTCGAAAGATCATCTAGGCCAATCCTCCAGCACAAGTTACCAAGACAAGCTGACATACCAAGAATTGACAAAACTTACAAGAGTTTAACCCTATTCTATCCAATATTACTAGGCAGGATAGGTACAGTAGGTTTTAAAAAATGCCTCTAAGTTTGGTCATGCTAAAGCCACCCCACTCACCAAGCAAGCCTCACAACAGTATCACCCTCCTGTTACTTCTACAAGACGTTACTTCTACAAGAGCTACACCAAAGAAAGCAATGAAAAAAGCAAACAGACGCAAAGGACTGCGGTAACAGCATCTGGTAACATTGCTGAGCCGCTCCAAAACTGGTTTCAAATGCTGCCAAAATGCAGGCGAAGCAGCCACCCTCTGCTTTAATATTAGTAAATCTTGTCACTGCTGTCCCCCACAGCCACCCAGGGCTGTTTGGCAAGGCACAAGGGAGTTCGTGGAGGATGGGTGCCTGGAGGCATGCTCAGTCATCACCCCTGCCCATGGAAGACTGAAAGAACTGCAGCCAGTAGACCAGATCTACCAAACCTTCAGGAAAAAGCAGAATTTTTTTTTGGGTAGTTTACAAAAACACATGAGAATAACCAGATACTGAGGGTGGTCAGAATGACTGACAAAGAAATATTGATAGATTAAGGATCATATAAAAGAACTGGAATAAGCTCACTGGCTAGTCTGTTGCAGACAGGACAAGTAGTAATGGATAGGAATTGCAGAAGTGGGGATTTAGGAAAATGAAGCACAAAATAACGTGCCCAGGGAGGGTGTTAACACCAGGTTAGAGATACAACTGGTAGGAGCAGAATTCCTTTCTTGAGCGCAAACAAGGAGGAGCTCTGGAAAGCGACTCACAACAACCACTCCCCTCCAAGTCCATGGTCCTTCATCCATCGCAATGGATTCAAGCAAGAAAATAGGTACGAGTGATGCAGTGCACTGATTGTTCACCACACAGACAGTGAAGGGCATAGGTCCTGCATCACCCTCCATCACCACCTGCTCTCATTTCACACTTCTCTCTGCCAGCACCTGCACTTGCCAAACCTTTATATAAGCCAAATTTAAAGAAGCTTGTGAGAAGGTCTGAAGAGCGCCAGGCAGCCAGCGGCTAAGATCCAAGGTAGAACCATTCCAGTGACACCACAGGGTCTCCACCAGGCCCCAGCGGCAATTCCCTAACTGCCTCTGGGAGCTCTCAGCGACTCCCTTTAGAAAACGGTCCTCGGTCCTTGAGAAGGGTCTTCTCAGGGTCCGCGTATTCGCACGAAGCCCCACCGGAGCACAGCGGCTCTGGGGCTGCCCGCACACACGAAGGGTACTGAAACACGAAGGGAATCCATCCGGAAGACTCCACAAAAGCACCCTATAACGCTGGAAGAGCCGCGCTTTACGGGCAGGCTCCCCGCGCCTCACAAGCACTGCGATACCCCGGCGCGCTGCCCCACCGTGGAGAACGCGAACCACGGCCGGGGGGCAGCGGGCAACGGGCCCTGCCCGTCCGGGGCTCTCGGTCCTCAGCGCCGGCCGGTCACCGCCCGGACTCCGCAGGCGCTGCCGGCACCTTGCTCTCCCGCTCCCTCAACACTCCGCGTCCGACACCTCCCGCCCGGTCCTGCCGCGCACGCTTGCGCCCACAGTTCCCCTCCCTCTACCTGGCCGGCGCAGCAGGGTGCGGACATGCCGGCGACGCGACCTGGCTCCACCGCCGCCTCGCTGCCTGCCTCATGCGGGAGCAGGCTGGGCTGGGCAGGATGGGCAACCCGGGGCGCCGCCGACGCGGGAGGAGCGGCACCGGCACCGCCTCCGGTCCCACCGCCGCCCGCGACGCTACCGCTCCGGCACCGCCGCGCGGCTTCCGCTTTCGTCACCTGCAGGGCGCTGGAGGCGGGGGGGCGTTGCGGGGCTTTCGCGACCCGGACAGCCGCGTGACCTGTCCCACGCCCTCTTCGCGCTCCACCATGCCCGTGTAGGCAGCGGCGGCCCGGCCCGGCCTGGCGGCTCCGCGCGCTCGTGCTGCGGTAATTCACCAGCCCGAGCCGAGAGCTGCGAGGCGGGCGGGTTGCGGGCAGGAGCGGCCTCCGTCCGCCGCAGTGTCGCTTATCGACGCAGCCGAGGTTACGGGATTGTTAGGGTTGGAGAAGACCATTAAGATCGTCGAGTCCAACCGTTAACCCAGGCGCACCGCTGCACCAGTGTCCCTTAGCTCCGCGTCTGCAAGGCTTCTGAACGTGCTGGCACGTGCCTCGCTAGTCACGTACCCCCCCAAATACCCGGGGGTTTAGTAGCCGGAGTTGAGCCAACTCGCTGGATAAGGAACAGAAACACGTGGATCTTCGAAGGACCAGCCGACAGATGTAACGCTGCCTTGCAGCAGCCCCGGGAGCAGAGTGCATCCCTCGCCCTTGTATTTCCCGCATTTCTATGGGAAAGGCGTGTTTGTTCTAAGGACTGCTTGAGGGCTCTGTTGTAGCGGAAGCTGGTACCTCTCCCAGTGTTTCCCTAAATGAGCGTTTCTCGGCTCCCTGTGTGGTGGTAGAACATCACTGTTGCAGACAAAGCCACCAATAGTAGTAGTGAAGGTCTCTGGACAGACTCTCTCGCCTCGTCAGCTTTGTTGCCTCTGTGTGTGCGTGCCATAACGTTTACGATAACGTTTAAGCTTTATTCTTAAAATGCACTTTGGACTGCAGTGCAGCTAAAAGCTACTCAACTGCTCCCAGGTCTCACACATGTAGATAAGGTAGCTACACCTACCACAAAACAAAATTGGTTTGGATTGTGGAATGTCTGGTGTAAAACTGCTTCCTCTTTCTCCATTTATGCAGTTGTAGTCCATACATCAGGAAGCAGATCATACAATGAGTTGTAGTGCCATAATTTGCTGGTGTTTTGGGAACCAGAGATTTCAGAGTTACCACAAGGATACAGTTTATGAAAAGGTGATGTGTTGTGTTTTTAATGGTGCTCTATAACATCCGTGTGTACTGATAGACTGGGTATCTACCACTGTTGTAAGATTAATCCCGATGACTTATCATTGATTTCTTCATCCTTCCCCCAAATCACCATCAGAGTCCTAGGAACTGTTTAACCAGAGTAGTTCCCTGTTCTCAGGCAGGTGTTACAGTTATCAGACCCATTTGATCTCTTTACCATACAAAAGGAGTTTCAGGTCACCACCTGGTATTGAGTCCTCAGGGCAATCAGCCAGCACCTTGCTATCTTCACAAAAGGAGAAGCCATTTTCTGTTACATCAGCAGCATATAATAATGTTGAGACAACTTATCACTCCTGTTCATTCTCTCACACCCTGTCTGGAGGAAGGTTGTGGAGCAGTTCATCCTGAGTTCAGTCATGCAGCAAGTGCAGGACAGCCAGGGGATCAGAGCCAGCCATCATGGACTTAGGAAAGGCAGATCCTGCTTGACCAACCTAATCTTCTATGACCAGGTGACCTACCCAGTGGATGAGGGGAAGGCTGTGGATGTGACCTAGACTTCAGCAAAGCATTAGACACAGTCACCCACAGCATCCTCCTAGAGAAGCTGGCAGCTCATGGCTTAGACAGGTGGACTCTTCACTTCATAAAAAAACTGGCTATGTGGCCAAGCCCAGAAAGTTGTGTAGAATGGAGTTGAATTGAGTTGGTGGCCAGTCACAAGCAGTGTTGCCCAAGGCTCAGTGTTGGAGCCAGTTTAGTTTAACATTTTATCAGTGATCCAGATGAGGGGATTGAGTGCAACCCAGCAAGTTTGCAGATGACACCAACTTGTGTGGGTGAGTTGCTCTGCTTGAGAGTAGCAAAGCTCTGCAGAGGGATCTGACCAGGCTAGATTTATGGGCTAAGGTCAAATGTTTGAGGCTTAGCAAGACCAAGTATCAGGTCTTACACTTCAGTCACAACAAACCCATGCAATGCTATAGGCTTGAGGAAGAGTAGCTGGAGAACTGCTCAGTGGGAAAGGATATGGGGGTACTGATCAACAGCTGGCTGAACACGAGCCAGTAGTGTGCCCTGGTGGCCAAGAAGACAAATAGCATCCTGGCTTGCATCAGAAATCAGGTGGCAAGCAGGACCAGAAAAGTGGTTGTCCCCCTGTACTTTGCACTGGTGAGGCCTCATCCTGAGTATTTTGTTCAGTTTTGGGCACCTCAACACATGAAGGACACTGGGATGCTGGAGTATGTCCAAAGAAAGGTAATAAGGCTAGAGAAGGACAGGTCTTAACGAGGACCCCTTGTAATCAACCGGGGGTTGATTAGTCTGGAGAAAAGGAGGTTGAGGGGAGACCTTATTGCTCTTTAAAACTACCTGAAAAGAGGTTGTAGAGAGGACACTAGCAACAGGACAAGCGAAAACACTTTCAAGTTGTGCCAGGGTAGGTTTAGATTAGACATTAGGAAAAAATCCTTCACTGAAAAATCAGTCAGGTATGGGAACAAAGCTGTCCAGGGAGGTGGTGCAGTCGCTGTCCCTGTTGGTGTTCACAAAATGTCAAGGGGTTTAAGCCAAGATGAAATTAACCAAATAATTTAGTTAATGTGCTAATGGGCCAAATAAAAACAAAAGGAACACTTATAAATTGTAGCTAAAACAAAAACTAACTTGATTTGGGGAAAAACTACAAGACACATTTATTTAACTCCACATAAAATCCCCATGTAGACATACAGAGATTACTTACATGTTCTTACATAACTGCACCAAACCACTATCTCATCTTCTCCAAAGGGAGAGACTTCCAGCAGGTCTTTCTCCCTGTGGAGACATGAAATCCATCCAGTCCATGTGCACATCCCTCAGTGTCAGAGTCCAGTTCTCTGTTCCAAGCACTTCTGAGCCAGTCCTCCATTTCCAACCTGCCAATTCTTGAGACCATCAACAAAGGAAGAACTTCCTCAATTTCAGCAAACCATGGAATTCAAAGAAAAACACTTCTTTCCACTGATCCTTGCAGTACCAGTTTCTTTCTCTTCATTCACTGTGTTCCGGGGGCAAGATGGCTACTACATTCAGCACTCAGTGACACGTGCTCTTTCCAAAACACAGACAAGTGAAGTGAAGGAGAAGCTGGAAATCCAAAACTGGAAACTCCAACTCCTTTCTTTGCAGAGCCACTCAGCTTGCAACTGCAAGTGGATGCATTGCGAGTTGGCACAGTAACATCCCGATGCCTCAGGCAAAGAATCTAAAATTTCTAATGTATGAAGAAGATGTAGACCTGGCACTTAGTGGGCATGGTGGTTTTGGGTTGATGATTGAACTTTGTGGACTTAGAATTCTCTTCCTACTTTAAAGATTCTGTGCAACCACTGACACAATCCCAGCCTCTGCACTGAAGAAAACAGCAAAGCTCTGTAATGGTCTTTCCAATCAGTGAGAGCACCCCAGGGCCCTGGAATGTGCACCTTGGCTGCTTGAGTGAAAAAGTTCATCACCAGGAAGGCCAGCTATTGTGTTGCTGGCAAGCATTAAAGCAGGCTAATAGCAAAGCCTTGAGCAGATGTTATTGCATTAAAAGATCAGTCACTCTGAAACTATCAATGTATTTAGAATAAGGTTTACTCATCAAATATCTATTCTGAAATCAGAATTTCATGTTTCCTTTTTTTATCAGAAAATATCATCAAAAAATTATGCTTCCCTAATCTGATCTGTTGACCAGAAACCTTCAACCAGTAATTACTACTCCAAGCTTCTTTTTGGCAGGGTAAAAACATACCTCTTTGAAGAGATGCTAAGTCTGGTTTCAGGCTTTTAAGGGAATCAATAGCATCAGCAGAGAAAGTAAAATGCTTTAGCCTTGCTTTGTATGAGGAATTTTATGAACACAGATTTACAGAGATATAATGAGTCAGGCAGAATGGGGTTGTTGCTACTATTGTTTCTTCTCTCTTTATATTGCTCTATTAACCTGGCCTTATCCCACTGGGTTTTACTTTTTAGTTCTGATTCTCATTCCCATTCCAAAAAGAGACAAAATATTAGCTGCCCGAGCAGCTAGAGATCTGGTTAGGAAAGCCAAAGCACAATTTGAATTGGACCTAGCCAGGGAGGTCAAAGGAAATACCAAAAATTTCTACAGGTATGAATGATAGAAAGAAGCCTAGGGAAGGTGTGGGCCCCCTCAGAAAGGAAACAGGTGATGTGGTTACAAGTGACATGGAAAAGGCTG
>JAOXOE010000874.1:14095015-14126899 GCA_028565055.1 Phoeniculus purpureus | reverse complement strand
AATTTTCCACCTACACGACCTGACAATTCCTCGATACATGACTTGATTGACCTCACCCTTTTTCCAAAGGTGATACAGCCTCTTTTTCTCACTTAGTTCTTTCAAAATTTCCTTACTCATCCAGGCTGGGAATTTGCATTTCACTGGATGGAGATGTTTGATCTGCTGAATGTTTTGGGCACAAGCTAGGCAGAAGACAACTACTTGTACTATGCTTATTCATGCCACAGGCACACCCCAGCTGGGTCCTGCTGTGAGGTGGTTTCACAGCAAACACAACAGACCTGACCCACTCTGACATGGCCACAGTGTGTGCTGGACAGAATATGACATTACACATGAGGTCCACCAGAAAACACAACTGGCAGCTGGCCTCCAAACCCTTGCCAGCTTCTGAACCTCCACTCAGCCCTCCTGCCTGTGGCCAGAGGCTCTGCTCCTGCTACAGGGGCTGAAAGGGAGATCCCTGCTCATTTGCCAATTTGCTCCCTTCAAGCTTGCCCATTTTCAGGGTATCTTCCAGCCTACACCATGGCCCTTGACCACTGGAGGCTGGGAGATACAGGCTCTGGCTCTTGTGCTGGCAAAGGTAACTGCATGAAGCTTTGAGTGATCTTTTGAACTCCCCAAGCAGGAAACATACTGGTTTGCTGAACTGGTAGCTGCAGGAGCCAGTCACAGCTCAGCCAGACAGCACTTTTGTTTCAGAAGTGCTGTTGTGACCTTATAATGGGATGCCAGAGCTCACAATGTCTATTGGTTGATTAACTCCTGGATAGCTTTCAAGGTCCAGCTGTTACAGACAAACATTTGCCGGGAGGTTGTAGACTGGGCTTAGGAAATGTCTGGCCCCTCAGATTCCCTTCAGAGGCTGTGTAGTCCCTGTGAGTAAGAGTTTAAACAAGTTCCTCTTGCACCACCACCTCTTTCTGGACTTTTGAAATGCAGACTGCAAAGTGTGTGGCCTCTGGCAAGTCAAGACTCCGCAATCCCACATCTTCAGAAACAAACGTGTAGTTCTCTCCTGCTCGCACCACCTCTGCAGCCAGACTGTGCTCAACTGAGGTAGCAGCTGTAAATTGGAGTTCAGAATCTTGGGCCTCCTGCACCAGGGTCTAATGTTTCACCAAAGGTTAACTCTCCTACATGCCACAAACACCATGACACATACACTTCAGATGCTTCTTTTCTCTGAAGACCATCTCCTGGTCTGAAATAGCAGAAGAGAACATCTGAATGCTGCCAGGTGGGGAGAAGGTAGGACTCTGGCCAAACCTCCCAGATGGGAACTGCTAAGCAAAGGTGCAGACCCTTGGCACCACTACGGAACCACTTGCACCTTCGTCAAAACCCATCACTTCCTGAGTATATACACCAGAACTGAAACCCGGTGCAACCAGTGCCAACGGGAAGACTGCAGCCGACACATACAGCCTTAATGTGGATGGTGAGAAGCAAGCGACTAGGACCCATGGAGACATCACATTTTCCCTGGTGCAGATCTAGGTGTCAAATTCAGCAGCTGCCCACTTGACCATCTGGGCAAATGAGAGGAAAGGAACAGAAACGGTACATGCCTCAATGCTATACTTGGCCTGGGAGGCATTTGGTTTGTACTAACAGTTATCTGACAACTCAGAGATCTGCATTGTACATTTCAGGTGCCACAGACAAATGCGTGAAACCTGTCATCTACCAAGATGTGTGATCTCAGCAGTGTGCTCTTGTGGCCAAGAGGGCCAACAGCATCCTGGGGTGGATCAGAAGGGGGTTGGTTAGCAGATCAAGAGAGGTTCTTCTGCCCCTCTACTCTGCCCTGGTGAGAGAGACCCCATCTGGAGTATTGTGTCCAGTTCTGGGCCCCCCAGTTTGAGAGGGATGTGGAGCTGCTGGAGGGAGTCCAGCGTAGAGCAACAAGGATGATGAAAGAAGTGGAGCACCTCCCTTATGAGGAAAGGCTGAGGGAGCTGGGTCACTTTAGCTTGGAGGAGACTGAGAGGTGACCTCATTAATGTCTATAAATATATGAAGGGCGGGTGTCAGGAGGATGGAGCCAGGCTCTGCTCAGTGTCATCCAGTGATAGGACAAGAGGCAATGGGTATAAGCTGGGACATAGGAGGTTCCATATAATATCAGAAGGAACTTCTTCACAGTGAGGATCACAGAGCATTGGAACAGGCTGCCCAGGGGAGTTGTGGAGTCTCCTTCACCGGAGACGTTTAAGATCTGTCTGGATGTGTTCCTGTGTGATTTGGTCTAGGTGATCCTGCTGTGGTGGAGGATTGGACTAGATGATCTTTCAAAGCACCTTCCAATCCCTAATGATTCTATGATTCTATGAAGATCATGGTCTGGAGGAACACAAAAACAGCACAGGCTGCTAAGCCATGTAATAGTCCATAGGCAACATTTGTTTTGTTAAACATCCAAATGTAGTGAATAAGAAAGATGAGCCAATTTACTTTTCCTGGATCAGTAACTGCTTATCCTCTGTATTTATGAATATTTAAAGTTTCTCCTAGAACAAACTGATTTTTCAGCTCTTTTTTTAAAATGTAAGAAAAACTTTATTGGTCCATTAAACATTAAACCTGTAACAATACATTCACTCAGTATACAAAAGAAAGCATCCATAAAAACCATGAACATGCTTTTAAAAGGCAAAGCTGTTGACTACTTTACAATTAAGATCCTATAATTCAGAAATCTTTACCAATTCCTTAACGAAGTATTACAGTTACTACAGATCACAATGTTACAAAAATTATTAAATAAACTAGCAAACCCTCCACCTTCACTGGACTACAGCTTTATAAAATAAAACCACACATACACACCAAAAAGTTCCTGTAAGATATTAAGAACCTTTAAAAAGACTAATTAAAATCCCCTTTCCATTAAGAAAAAGTGTCTACGTTTTGACTTTTTTGCATCCAGTTTTCGAACACAGCATTACAGGATGCTGAACGTCACTCACTGGTGGTAAACAAGAAGGAGAGAGTGACCCACCGTGTTCCCCTAGTAAATACTTTCTCAGCTTCTACAGGAGAAGCTGAGCAATTTTTTTAAGTTGGCATGGATGTCCAACACCACCTAAGCACCTGGATGTGCTTTTACTGATAAGTGAAAAACATGGTTACATCGTGAGTAACAAAACATTATTTCCCAATAACTTTCCAAAATTATTCTTGGATTCACACTGAGGCTTCTTCAGCAAAAGCGTGGCTGCAGTGCTGCACCCCACAGTTCTGGTGAGCAAAAGCCCCAGAAGCTCTAAACTGCTGGAGTCACTTCAAAGCTGACAACCATGGCTCTGAAGAAGTCTGTGCAAACAGCTGTACACTACAACACTGGGAGATACTGGGGACTGGCAAATGGGGGAAAGCCAACATGGGTTATATCTGAAATGAATTCCAACTTTAACAAAGAATCATTACTGAATGGGTGTGGAATAAGTTAAGACCTGGTTTGAGGAAAACAAAACTGGATGTAAGGCCCACTTGAAATCTAGAGTTTCTTTGGGCATTAAAAAGCAGCTGTCACGCTAGTGTCCCAAAGTTTCTACTTCAAACCCTGCGCAGGGTGATTGCATCCCCATCCCGAGGAACTTGGGTATTCTGCAACCAGGATGCTGAAAATAAAGAGAATACCGGTTCCCCAGACACACAGCCTGTTGTTACGAGTGCGAAAAGCCAAAGCTTTCTAAGCACTTCACCCTTGTACGTTTTCCTGTAAGGCCATGTGAAACACTCAGTTCAAACTACTGTTTATAAAACTGAAAACACAAAGTAAAATGTCATGGTGCTGATTACGTGCTTTCCTCCCACAAGAACCTGCAGGCCACTTCAGAAAACAAATAAGCAGTTTTGAGAGAGGAAAACGGATCCATATATAATAAACTGTGGTCTTTGACACTGCTTCAATACTGACACTTGTCATTATAAAAAGGGATCAACAAGACCTAGCAAAGAACTCTCTGCTAGTTTCTAGCACCAAAGACATCTCCCTTGACAGCAAGCAGAATGTGAGTAAAGCAGGTTTAAAATGCCATTAAAAAACAAATCCAAGGAAAAAAAGGTGAATAAAACAAGGAGATACAGCCTGCAAGCAAAAGCCATTGCTTCTAAAACCCAGAAGGAAAGCTGAGAGCAGAACTTTAGCTGCAGATAATCCTGGTCCTCTAGCCACACAGGTAGAGTCTTACGGTATTTCGCTTCATCAACTCACTTTGGAGAAAAAACCAACAGTTTACAGCATAAAATCTTTAGACCATGTTTTAAAATGAGTCAGCGGATTATTTTGTTAGCAACCTGTTCAGAGATCCCCATGATGCTGCAGGCTGCTAGCCAAAGTTCAAGCAGCACTACCTTGAGTTCCCAATTTCCCTGATTCACTGGGCAAGACCAGAGAACTGTTTAAAACCAGCTTTTTTTCAAGTGCAGTGGTTGCTCCATTAGCAGACCAGGAACAGCTGCACCAGTGGCTGATGAAGCAGTTATACATGCATGGCTTACAATCTCAGAGCGCTCCTACATTTGTAAAAAGGTGCTAAACCACAAAAATAAATAAATAAATATACATGCAGTGTTTATGGTTCTGTGAGGGGGAAAAACCCCTCTCTCTGGACTACGTATACATTTAGCAACTTTGAACTACCCGTTTCAGACAAAAGTGTCCCAACCCGAACGTGATTTACAGGACTGGGTGGGCAAGTATGAGCCTTTTGAACTTAGGGAAATGCCTGAAGTACAAAGTTAAGAGTAACACAAATATGTAGGTAACTAACTGAAGTGTGACCACAGTGGAATTCCTTACCTGGTACCCTGCTGCTAGGGCTGCCTGCATGCTTTAAGGAACTAAGTGGTGAAGAGCAAACAAGCATATCCATCTGCTTTCTACATGTTCTGAATAAGGTTTTATGGTCTCATTTGCTAGTCCAGCTATCTGGAATCAGCCTTGCTCTCTGAGTCCATCCCGTTGATTCTACCTCAAGCAAGAACCATCAATGACTGTGGTCCTCCTCTGCTGTCTTCATGAGAAAAACTAGATTTTTTTTCGGTTTCTGACATCAGCACAGCAGTGATGTTGTAAAAAACCTTCCTTATGACAGTAAACTTTAAGAGGTGTGAAAAATGCCAATAAAACTGTTTCACCTTCCCCAGAAGAGCAGAGCTAACTTCTGCCAACCCAGTCTGCTCCTCCAAGAGTTCAAGAAATGACAGCATTACTTTAAGTTCAACTAGAGGAAACACAGTACAGGACATGTCCTCTAGACTTCCTGTCTGTCTAACAACAGCTTCCTCACTTCACACAGCCCCGAAATACCAGGAGCCAGAAATGCTGCACCGCTCACTTATGTCTGAGAACAAATTCAATGAACAATTGTGGCACAAGGCAGGACCGACACTGCCCAGCTAAATGCCTCAAGCTAAGCAGTTACCTGCATTTTCAAGTATGGGGAGAGAACAGTAACTGTTTACAGTTTCAATGCAAATATAAGCTCCAACAACGCATTTAATTACAAAATCATCAGGCTATTTGTGAGTTTTCCCAGTTCATATCTGACTGCACAGGAATATCTGAATCAGCCTCATCCTCAGAGGTTTGTCAAGACACTGTGAGTCTGTCTGTGCCTTATACACACTGGTATAATGTACAAGGCAACACCACCCTCTCACAGATTCAGTTCAGGTCCTCCTAAACAGTTCCAGCGCCTCCTGAATTATTATAGCTACCACAGCAACAGGTATGAAGGCACTTCTTTAGAAGTTTTTAAAAGCCCATTCATGAGACTCATCTGGAATCTCTGAACTGAGCATTTGAGTCCTTGACCCTAGATGAGGGCTTTACTAAGGAGCTACACATGGAATGTCACAGATTTTGAAGTGAATGCTAAGCCTGTAAGATTTGCATGGCCAGTGGGAAGCCTCTCTGAGAAACAGGAGGCTTTGCATGCCCACTTGCCACTAATTACTGATTCTTTAGAAAGGCCTAGAGATCCACTGCTGGCTCTGGGATCCCAGCATAGACACACAGGTCTCTCCAAAGTTATTTTGGGAGTGTTTTCCCACATTTGCTCCGAAGTAGACAAAGTGGTGTAGTCAGGCACTGCCTCATTCCTAATCCTATGTATACCCCCAAGTCTAGATGCTGAAGACCAGTAGCTGGTAGAAGGGAAGGATGAAAGAGCAACTCAGTGATGTGAGTGCTGTGTAAGAAGAACAGACTTATGCCTCACTGTGGACTTCCTTATTACAACCCTGTTTCCTTTGTGGAAAACCTATTTCCTTATATATAAACTGTAAAAACATGAGCACAAAGAGGTGCAGGAAGTCCTTATGGAGGCAGATACCGCCTACATTTTTCATGAGTGATTAAGAACATCCACCATCCACTGGCTAAGATAGGAATTAAGGTCACCCACATCTGTGACTGGGATGCCTGCTATCAGAACCAGAGCGTAGTTATCATTCCCTGCCTTGTAACTTGACACAGTTCACTCCTGTAGACCTTGTTGCCCGTATTGTTGTTATAAAAAACACTGTTCATGTTAATAAAAAAAACAAGCTTGGTTTCTAATAGCACATCACATATAGCACTAGAAGGAAACTGTTTTAGGGAACAGCATTCACCAAGGAAGAAGAAAAAACCTGGAATATCTCACTCAGCCCCAGCTCCAGCACTGGATCACGAGTCTTTGTCCAAATAGCTGCTGTGGGTTAGGTGGGACAACTTTGTCATCACTGCTCAGGCCATACAGTCTTATCTTAGAGATGTAAGAGATAAAGGCTTCTAGATTGCACATGCATTAACAAAGGCCTTTTCTGCTTCAGAATGATCTGTGTGGCTGGACTCCAAATGCAAGCAGACACATACTGATAGGCCCTCATGCTAGCTGAGCTCCTGGCAAGATCAAAATTGCTCAGAAGCAGAAAAAGGGAAGAAAAAAAACCTGCCTTCCTCTCAGGAGTTCTTTGCTGCTTTCCTAATTCAATGTTAAAGCTAAGCTTCACCTGCTTTTTTGTCCCCTAAGTGTAAACAAGAAGAGCAGCAAAAGTCACCTCTAGACAGATTCCTCCCCCTCCCCAGATCCCACAACAGATGTATTTTGAGGCCCTTAATCACTGGAATAGATGGTGTAAGTATACAGGACTGCAGCCCCGTGGGTTTTATTTGAGGAAAGAGTGCATGGGGTTGGGAAGACTGTACCCTTAACAAGCTGCAAGCAGGACAGAAGCCCCAGGACACCACAGCAACAAGGCAGCTAAAAATGGCAATGAAAACAAGTGAAACTGGTACCTGCTTTGCTAGGATTACTCATCAGGTGTGCATCAGCCATCAATTATTGCAACAAAACAAATAAGGCATGCAAATATTTTAGCACTCTCATTAGCCTCTATGTTGTGCTTTTCTTTGTTTTGCAGAAAGCACTGGGTGAAGATGTAAGAAGATGTAAGGCTCAATCATATTGCAGAAAAGAACTGCTCTATCAGTTGATTGCTTGCATCTTGCATATTTCACATTGTATGTCTATATATACAGAGAGAGAGACTAGACATAAGCTCTGGGAATAGCATAAGTCATAAATTCATCCCAGCAGAATGCAGCTCACTATAGCAGGTTCAAGCTTACTCAGCATTTACGGCATCTGAGCAGTTGCTGACCAACAAATCATCTGCTTACAATAATAGAAGTAAAGTTTAATATTGTCAAGTCAGCCATTTGTGCTAAGGCAGCTGCTGTTGTATTTGTGTCTTTTGGTTTTGTTCTTTTGACTGCTTGTCCCACTTGCTTGGAACAGAAGTTTACAAAAAATGGTTAGCCTTTATTAACGTGCTGATTGGCTAAGTCTCATCCCAACAGTAAAACTAACATCAACAGAGACATACAAAATTTAGTAGTTAGAAAGAATACTTTCCAAACAACAGTCAGGCAGAAAAGGAAGATGACACACTGTAGCCCTTTTCTGACCATCAATGCATCTAAAAATAATATAAAATTAGTAATGGAAACAGAACTGAATATCCTGGGAGATCTTTAGACACAAGTTGAAACAGCAGGGTACAAGAGTAAATGAGCAGTCTACTTTTAACAGTAAATGGCTGTGCTTCTGTATTTAGCTTTCTCAACAGCAAACATTCGGAATAAAGAATGTACTGTACCTTAAATTCTTGTGTAGTAAATAAAACTTCAAATTTAAGTGTGCTGGCAAAGCAAAGTTGGACAAAATTCATTTTAAGAATTTATGTGTTGAGCTTCCCTTCTGATAACTGGAACAGATCTCCATGATGTAAAATATTCAGGTGCCATTTAAAGATACAATAGAATAAATACTCTATTATCATTGGTACATTTCTTTCTCAATCTAGATATAGAATAACTTAATATATTTAACATTTAGATAAACAGTTTATAGTAGATGCTTTGGCAGTCAAATTCTTACATATACTCTGTTTCTACAGAAGTATTTAGTTATGTTTTTGGAAAAAAAAATCTGGATTCTATTCAGAAGAATTATATGTGTACAAAACAGCAGTTCAAATCATCACTGCAAACTGCAAAACACAATTACTAAGAGTATGAAAAGGAATGTGTCTTTGCTCTAAAATATCCAACATTCACAGAGAGGAAGAAGATTATATCTGCACCATGACCTTTTCTTTTCTTGTCAGTGAAGTCAGAGAAAGTTTTTAAGTTATTTGAAAAGCATTTAACTTATTCCAGTATACGCAACATTTGTGTTTCCTACACTCCACACATCAGTGTTACCCAGTTCACTTGGAAAACACTTGTTCATTGCAATTAAAAAGTTTTAAAAGTCTTCAATCATTTGTTTGGTCTATCTAAAAAGTTACTAGCTGATGTGTAACTACAAGTAGGCAACAGGTGTTTCCTCATTACAAAATTACTGTTGTGTTGTATTTTATTTGTAATGGGGGGGAAAAAGGAAACGTAAACGCACAGAAGGACCGTCAAAGTGTTCACACTGAGAACTCTCTGGTTGGGCAACAGAGGGGAGCAGTTAGAGTCCATAAGTACAAACAAACACAAACCCAACAGGAGGCCATCTTAATCCAGAAGATGGACCAGGTGCCAGTGAAGAATTTTTCAATCTGTGCAGTTTCATAACTGTAAAAACAAAAAAAGGCAGCAATAAACTCACTATTCATATCTCAGACTAAGGTATTCTCTGTGTTTCTAAGTGGGACACAGACTTCCACTGGGTTGGAGCAGAGGAGAGCAGCACTTCACAGAGTAAGGTCTTGCTCAAAAATTATTTGGGAAAGACTAAGTAATTTCTTACTTAAAGAAAGGAGATGCAATAATCAGAGAAGTTCCTATTCACATCTTCACTCTTAACACAGACAGTAAATTTCTCAGCTTTACAGAAATACTTACTGGAACCAATGAGTTACTGTCATCATCACGTAAAGTGAAGCCAGGAAGAAAATAAAGTGGAAGTAAGCATAACTGTACACCGTGCCTTTCTTCTCATCATAAATCACTGTCTGGCCTCTCCTTTTTTCAGTGTGCCTTTCAGCATCAGCTGTAAGAGACAGGAAACAAGAAAGCTTTTGTGAATTTAATGAGAACTGAAATCAGCAGCTGGCTTCACAAAGAACACTGCAAAACACCCATAGCATGATTTAGAAATTGTGCAATACAGTCTGACACCTGAATGTCCTTGCCCTCAGAGCACAGACCTAAGTCTATGTAAAAGAAAATGGGCTGCCACTGAAATCCTGCCTTGTATTAGGTTCCTGTCCTACTGGCCAATTTTTGAGCATTTTGTCCATTTAAGTTCCTCTACTTGTAAGACAGATAGCCTTATGGCAAGTAATAACCCTGATTGTACCAGGCCTGCAAACAGGACACCCCCTTCCTAACTCACTCCAGAACTGCAGTCCCTGCAGAGCCAAAACTCCAGCAGTCATACCCACTGACATGCAAAGAGTAGCGATCAATCTTTGTATGTTGGAGTAATGAAATGCCCTTTAAGAAATTATTAACCAGCCTGTTTTAAAGTGGTATTGCTACATCTCTTGCTTCCTTTCCTTGCCTTACTTTGAGCACCGCAGCGCTGCTTCAGTTCAATATGCTGCAGAACAAGCACATAGGCAGCAATCTATATGCAGGTATGTCCTCACCCTTGCGGCTTTGGTCTTAAAGCCACAAGTGAGGTAAACTGTGCAGTGAAATGTAATTACCGTCTCCATCAGGCACACAGCAAAAGCAGCAACGAGCTACCTGTGGAACAGACAACAGGAAGGGTAAGAGTCTGTGCTACAGCAAAGACGCCGATCAGTTGGTGCAGGAAGTCTGTTACGCCTATGTTAGAAACACTAATTTTGAAAACTTTGGTTTGTATTTCCAGCCAGCACATAACTCAAATTAGAGTCTGCCAAGAAGTTTATAACAGCAGTTTCTAAGCTTTGGAAAAACCTACTCGGCAAGATTTGGAGCAAATAAACAATTCTTTAAGAATTAGTCCACCCATTTCACATAACTCAAGTTCAAACATTGGCGCAAGTATGTAGAAGAAAATGGTGAAAACTACAATAAAGGGGCTGTATATTAGGAATTCAGAGAGGACTTACTGCTTCAGACTGACATCTAAGTGCTTTCTAACTTAAAAAAACTCTCAACTGAAATAAAAGTGTAACGGAACTCTTAACACCTTGCTGGAAATCACAACTGGACAAGCATAAAGTCAGAAATTAACTTAGCTTTGCAAGATCTTCCTGAATTGGAGCCAGAGTAAGTACAAGCAGAATAAGTAAAAGCAAAAACCTAAATATACTGCTTTATTAAGATTAAAACATTTATTGTTTCGTTTTAACTCATAAAGGAAAGTCCAAATTGACACTTCTTGTGTTGAGTTGTAATGTAAATGGGAAAAGGATTCTGATCACCCAATAAATATGTGAGTGCATTTTCTGCAGCAGACTACAGTGCCAGTCAGCACTTTCTGTAGTGTATCGCCAACATTATTTGCTCTGATAAAATCCTACTCTGGGATGTGGTTTGACTGTGATCTGATGAAGACAACGAACCCTATTAAGTAAATGTCCCTCTCTGACTATAATGTCAATCAGGCTTTACAGTATGAAAGTCTACTAACAAAGTCAATAGTTCACAGTATACGAGGCAGTGAAGTTTTATGCAGCTGTGATATTGCTCACACTTAAAATAAAACAAACTAAAGGACAGCCCAGCCTGAAAAAAAGGGTTTTGCTTAGGGCAACTTAGAGATGTCCATGAAGGAAAAAAGGTAACTGGACAACCAAGATAACACCAGCAGCACAGTCCCTTGAGGACATCTTTGCAATCCTCCCAGCATTACATGTAAGTCACTATCACAAGACTGCCTCCAGGAACACTTGGATGAACAGACATTGCATGGCAAGAATGATATAGGAATACGGTAGCTTTGCAAAGTTTTACTATGACTTGTAATTGGGGGTGTGGGCATTAGGCATAGCATGATTTGTCTAATCACACGCATGAATACTTGAAGGGACACTGTGTAAATCCACACTTGGGGTGTCTCAATTTGGTTAGGTCACCTCATGCATATGAATAAATATTAACCCTTGTAATTCTGTATTTTGCATCCTGGCCTCTCCTTTCTGTTAGCACAGTTGCAAGATTTTGTAATGTGCTTCAAAAATCAGACAACAAGATTTTAAGGTTAAGTGCCCAACAGAAACATTAAAAGGCAGGTTCTACCCTTGTGTACCCATGATTAATTACCTTTACTCGCTGGGTCCATAAACTCATTAAAAGCCAAAAAGCGCATTCCTTCTAAAGAGCCTGGCTGAGAGATTAAATAAAACCCTTATTCCGTGTCTCTTTCTACTGCTGTGCCAACCGTCACCTACAGTGCCAGCTTGAGCTCCCCTCAGGCTGCACTTACATTCCGGAGCAAGTGCTGGGTTCCCTCAGAATTTGTAATCAGCTGCAGTTAAGTTCTTGCACAGGCAGAGTGATGGAATTAGCAACGCTAGCACAGATACCACTAGTCTCTCATAAAAGCTGTGTTCATCACAGTCACCAACAGACCCTCTGTGCACTACAAGCAACTGCAGAGCTTGTTCGTGCTCCTGGCCAAGAGACAAAGGCCCTTTGCCACGGGGAAAGGCAATCAGAGTGCAGTTAGTTGGTCTTCCCCAATCATTTATTTGTATTTACATTCAGTGGCTCTTGTACTGCTCTTTAAAACCAAACGGTCTGGAACTAATCCTGTTGGCAAGCACTGTGGCAGAACAGCCAAACCTTTCTAGTGAGAGGCCCACATCCAGCAACCTGCTGTGCCAGCCTCACTGAGCCTGCCCACTGTTTCTGCAACCCTAGACTCTTTGAATGAGACCTCTTTACAGCCCAGGGCTGGCAGAGTAAGGCAGGCAGGCATCAAGGCTATTTTCTCTCAGGTGCCCCTCACCCTGGCCTATCCCTCCTCAGCACAGGATGCAAAGGTGTAGGTTCTGCTTAGATCTGCCTGAGATAAGTCAGGCTGGTTCAAACCCATGTGTTGCTCTTGATGATGAGCCTGCTAGCTGTCTGTCTGCTTGCCTGCAGGGGCTCGGACCATGTAAGGAACCACTCTGCTTTTAGCTCCTCAGGCACCAGTCTCACCATCCCACTAGAAGCTACTCCAGCACTGACGTATTTCTACAGAGAAATACATTTTGCTTCCCCACACCCAGCTACAGCAAACACCAAGTGCCTCAGCAGACATTTCTGCAGTTTTGGAGTCTCACAAACATTCTAGTTAAAGACTTTTAAAAAAAGATTAAAACTGCAGATGCATGTAACACCAACACAGAGAGAGACAAGGATGAATGAAGAAACCTGTAATGCTGAAATAAGGACAAGAAATACAATTCAAGATGAAACTATAGATAAAACCAAAACTTGTGTGTGGAGAGAAGAGATAGGAACTTAGGGTCACAGTCTGTTGCTATAAAAACAAAGGCCACCAGGACTGAAAATGTTTAAGAACATGCCAACTTCTTTTTCTGATATTTTGTCAGGAGACTTTTCCTTTAAACAAGCAGACACGAGGTTGTGTGGAGCACAACTCCAAGAGCAGCAAATTATTTCACTACATAAAGGCACCTCCCCGGGATCAGCAAGATCAGCAGAAAAGCCAGCGTGGATGAGTGCTCCGCTAAGGCCATACCCAGAGGAACACAGCATACAAAAGCTACGATCAAGCTTTTGTTTTCACCTAATTACAGATTACTTTCCACCAATGACAGCAAGAAAAGCACCCAAAGAAGTCTGCACAGAAATCCTCTGTGGGAGGAAGCAAGAACTCACTTCAGTTTCAGGTGTTGCATATATTCCCTTCAGTGCCTCTGAGCTTGCACGTGTTGTTGAGGTCAAACTACAAACAAAAGAAGATAGTGTCAAAACTCTCAGCCTAAGTACAAATCCAGTGGATTTTTCAACACCATGCAAACGTAAGTCTACCCTCATGTCTAAGCTAAGCTTTTGCCTGTATATAGCATTAAACACTAAGCATGTTAAAAGTTTATTCTGCACAAGTATAAAGCATCCTGACGTAGGCAGGCCAGCTCAGGCTGAATCATGAACTTAAAAAGTAGGTCACTCATGAAAAGTAGTGAATTCATCACCATCAGAGAGCAGCAAATACAGGCTCTGATTTGCATTTCAGAAGAGATGCCTCCTGCTGTGCATAACCAATGTTCTTATATTAACTTGATAGCCACCAATTTCCCTCAGCATCTCTTAGGCTCTCCTAGTGAAGTTTTTCAAGAGTAAATCACCAATCAGTAGCTGTCAGCATACCAGCTGCTGGAAATCACTTTCTTGCTTTACTGTAGCTGTCTGGCGGGAATCCATTCTAGTTTCTTCTGATTAGAAATATCTCTTGCCCAGTCTTCCCCTTTCACGATGTGTAATGCAAACTTCCCATTAAGCACAGGGAGACAATGTGAGTTAATGCTTTGCTGGTGGCACTAAGCTTGGTAAGCAATGCTTCAAAACACTCCCCTTGAAGGCCTTATCTCCCCAGCTACATGGTGCACTTCCCCTCCAGGCTACGTAAAAGTTGTCTGCATTTCTAAAACATCTTCCTAAGGCACTGGAAAAATCATTCTAATATGAACTAGATCCATCACATACGATACATATATATGAGATATAGAAATTCAATGGAATTAATTTGGTAGCAGAGAAGTGGCAGTGCTGCCTCTTCAGAAGAGCTGCCTCTCATTCACTTTTCAAAATTTTCAAGGAGTTTCAGTATGTGAAGTGCACTGATTGAGAAGCAGAATATGCTTAAAGACCTGCAGAAGACAGACAGTGCTGTCTCAGGTCAACCCACAGAGCCAAAACAAGTGATACACCACTTTTCAACTATCAGCAACTTCCTCTGTCCCCAACCGGAGCCTGAGTTTAATTACTGATGTGAGCTAAAATATTACAGAACAAGCACAACAATGACATGGGCACAGTCAGATTTTTTTTTTTTAAAGTAGAAGATCACTGGCAAATCCTGATGGCAGTGCTGTGCTCATCATTTGTTGAAAGGAATCTCTCAATGCTCCCAGACAGTTTTTCTCAGTTTGAAAACTCTACTAGGAGGCTACAGAAATTTCAGAAAGCTTTTCAGGTAGACATGACTACACAGTGTTTTTCTTACAGAAAGAGCAAATACAGAATCAAAGCTCCTGCAGGCTGCTATAACTCTTCAATACCATGGCATTTACAATGAGGTAACTGCAGACTTCCCGACTTACCAAGAATATATAATGCAGCCAAACAAAATGGTTGTACCCAGGCCAGTAACCAGGTTTTCATCTGTGTGCAGACCCTGACTAAATTCAGGTACACAGATTGTAACGTTCTGATTATTTTCATCCAGGACTTCACAAAGCAAACAAAGAGAAGAGTTAGCAAAGATTATTTCATTGCATTTTAAAGTAGTTTTCAGACTGAAACTTTTAATAAAAATACTTGTGTTACTTCAGACACTGCATAGGTACATTTCAGTTGTTTGAACCTACGTTTTAAAAAGATCATACAGAAAAAAATAGGTCTGTAAATGTGACCTGGCAGATTCTGTGTTTCAGGCAAAACAGAAACGCAATTTAGCAGGGCACTAAAATTTCTTCTTTGATGAGAGCAGACAAAAAAGGGTGAAAAGACTGTTAAGTAAACTAAGAAATAAGCAGAGGGCAAAATGCAACAAAGGCTACACACAGGTTAAAAATAAACTCAGTGTAGTCAGGGAGGACTTTGCATGGTCCTGCAGGGCTGCATCAACAGCTTTATCAGCACACAGCTGGGACAGAGCAGAGGTAGGAGCAAAAGAATGGATGACAAGATTTTATGGAAAACCTTGGCCAGAGACATCCAGAATCCCCTAGCTGTGTCCATAAGGGAGACAGGTCCACTGTTTCACAGGCCTTTTAGCTAAGTCTGGCACCAAAAATCTAAGGCACGGGTTCAACAAATATTATCTTCTGCTTGCCCGTTCCTTCAAAAGGTATTTGCTGTTTGGGTGTTGCAAATGAATACCTGTAGCTTTCTTCAGGCCCGGCTTACAAGGCAGCCAGTTTGCAAGACGGGCAGTTAAAAGTCTCTCTTCAAGGACCAAGTCAACATTCGGTAAGTTCATGTCAAATCTGAGTGACATGGGGCACCTTAGTAAGTGCCAGCACCCCAGCTGTCACTCCAGCAAATGTCACTGTAAAAGCTGCACAGGCCAGTATGAGAGTTCTTATCGCAGAAATAGTACAGAAAGGAACACCTCTCAAAGCAGGTGGCAACCATGAGAGTTGTTTGGCCTGGGACAAGGAGGAAAATCTGATTCAGGAGGTGTGACTGAGTGTGCTTGACGAATACTCTGACAAATGCAGTAACAGTTGTAATACACACAAGAGGAATCAGAGCACGCACTTAACTGCTGAAGGTTTTGACTGTCACAGACACAAAATAACACCAGGCAAATGACTTAACACCATACATCGCTTTCTTAACCCTTTTTCCCCTCCCTTTTCTTTTTATTCTGTGCCTTATGAGTAACTCAGATGCTTTGTAAATTAACTTTTATACTCATTCAAAAACATTGCCCAGCTCCACAAATAAATCTTCCACATAAACACTGTCTGCTTTTCCTTCTTAGATCTAGAATACACTTGTGTGTGCCTGTACTTACACAAGTGTCACAGAGGGACATTCTTTCTCCCATTTCTTCCCTTTTTTTCCCTGGAAGATGTCTGTAAAAACTCATTCCTGCCAACAAACTTGCTCTGATTATTATTTTCTCAACTGCTCAACAGTAAAAGTTGAGCATTAATAAAGAAGGAGGCTTGAGCACTACTAATGTGAATGAGAAAAGTTTCTTTAGGTGAAAAGAATGCTCTGTGTCCAGATCAGTGTATCTGACAGTGACCTGGGGAAAAAAAGGAACCATTTTGAGTCGTCCTTGTAGGTTTTTGCAGCATAAAGAACTCAAACCTCTAAGGAGCTCTCTACTCCTGGCCTACAACGCCAATGGTTAGAAGACAAGGGGAGCACAGGGACTCTGCTGAAGAACAGCGTTATCTCAAGACAATGGCAACTTAGCCCAACTCTTTTCAAAGAGTTTTTCCCCTCCAAAAGACAAGCAGTACTGAAGCTTTTGCTTTACATGGAGAGTGCCAATTGCAAGGTCCCTCTGCTGCAAAGATTTCTTTTTAGTACCTTTCTTAGTACTTTTAATTCCTTCTGCATAGGCCAGAACACACCAAACCCAACACTCCTACATCCCTGAATCTGTTAATTCAGGCTCGCTACATTCTTGCTTTTAATATACAGCATGTCTAAAATAATTCACATAAAGCACTGCGTAACTTACTAGTTTCTGGTGGTTTGCTGGATAGTGCTGAGAAGGTGAGGTACATGACATAGCAGCTGATAACTCCTGATTGCAGCAAACCAGAATGGGGCTGGCCTTTACAAGAAAGATTTAAAAAGTTATTTTTGCAGACATTTTAATAAACTAAAAAAGAAATTCCTTTCTCTTAAAGAACAGCACGCTAGTAATTTTTCACACTAGTCTTTTCGCTGTTTATTTAAAGCACTTCGTAAGACTTTGACGCAGTTTAGATGCATTTCCACTGTCCTGTAGAGAAAAGTCTTCCCTGTAGTTCTGCTGGCTGTTTTAGAAAAGCATTAGATTCCCACATAAGCGAAGACTCATCCCTCCACTCTTGCCAAAAGCGCCAATTTTCCAAAAGCTATTGACAAGCTGCCATGATAGTTTTATTTGCCCGTAAATTTATTACACCCTGGTCCAATGTATGTAAGACACTAACAGCACACATAAAATATACCAAAGCATGAAATAGTGCTGTCAACTCCTCCAAGCCCAAACTTCACAGATGGTAAATCACAAGCAGTTACAAGTAAATGATAAAACAGTGGCGAACGAGTTTGACAGCTGTTACCTCAACAAAAGTTTTGTAAGCTCCACCCCACCTTACCAGCCATCAGCATATGAGCCTTCTTTACAGGACAACTGCCTAGTGGCATACCCAAAATGTCTCACACCTCTACAGGTTTAGGTGATGACCAGCAATACTGCTTCACAGAGTAGACGGGCAAAAGCAGCTCCAGCTCTGAACTATAATGAGATTTTCTGACCAGAACATGGGTTGTGCCTTCTAGCAGTGACAGAAACCCAGGACAAGAAGATGTCATCAGACTCACGATTCTGGACACACGGTGATATGGCCACCAGCGACACAAAAAGGCAGAGGCCACCATTAATGCCGATCAGGACCTTGTTGTACATGCAGCCCTCTGAGCGCGTGTAGAAAACGGCCATGAGGACCAGGGCTGCCACAGCAACAGAGTATAAGATGAGAGTAACTAGAGCAAGCAAACCACTCCACATCTGCTTATGATTTGCACCTGCAGTCCTGGGGAGAGAAAGACAAGCACTTCATCTTCATCTTCGCAAAAAAGTAAAATTCCAACAGCTGAACAGTTCATATCCTCACACACACAAGTCAGTGCATGCTTTCCTGAAGCACGTGTACATCACTACATCAACCTTGCAAGGTTCCTCCCGTAAAACTGAGTGAAACATTCCTTAGTGTTAGTGTTTATCTTCTGCCCCTTGCACTACGTTGACAATTGTACTACTCTTTCACTCAAAAACCATCCTCTCCATTTGTGTCTATCCCGTCAGTCTCCCTGAACTCATTAGTTAATGGACGGCACATTCGTGGTCCATCTTGTTTTCCTCTCGTCAACTTCCAAATACCTCTTGCAAAGACTACTGGGTTTTCAGGAGTAGTAACTAAAAAACCAGTTTTGACACAAAGGACTTTTTGGTGCATCACTGGATTTTTTTTTTTTTTAGTTTTACTGTTGTTTCGTTTTGTAGAAGGATGACCTATTTTAAAAGAATGTCTAATGCTGGTAGTGCTAAAGATAAATGCTGCTACTGCAAATCTTTCATCCATAGAAAAGCAGCTGCAGTAATCAGTAGTAAAAAACATCTTTCTTCCAGAAAACAGGTATCTAACAGAGCCCAAGAGTTTGCTAAAACTCTTTCTTAGCAGTCAGTTCATTAATTAGAATAAGACAGGACTGTAAAGCTTTGTTGAGGAAGAAAAGAGAGACAGAAATAGTGGGCACAGCAGATGGAGTTCCTGATGTGGGAAGGCAATGTAAATATTTTAAACTGATGAGAGGTCAAGGGCTGCAAAGGTAATATGCTTAAACCAGAAATAAATTCAAGTGCCAGAATGGGTCACATTTGGGTTGACAATGGAATCTTCTATATTTAGATTAAAGTAAGTAAGTTGAAGAGAAAGTAGTAGTTCTCATGTGAAAGGAAAAAACCCAGATTTAGGTACACTAAGTTAACACAAAAAAGCAAGATTAGTTTACATCACTGCAAACAGTCTTACTGTTTCATTTTGAAAATCTAGTTTTATTCTCTTACACTGTTCTGTTTCTCAGCAAGTATATTTTAATGTAAAATACAAACCGATTTGAAGTTAAAGGTTTACATATCCCAACGTTCTACTGCTTACCGGAAGCCAAGCAATTCTGGTCAAGAATAAATTGTTAGAAGTGAATAAGTAGCAAACATCTCTACTGAAGGAGAAAATGCACAGAGTAAAAATTAACAATTCTAAATACTGACACTGAAGAGTCTTCTTTCAGAAATTACATCCATGCTACTTTTAATTTCTTCGTTAAAAGAACTATGTTGTTTAGGACTCCATCAGAACTTCATGCAAACAACTATTTGCCCAAGACATACCAATTTTTATTCCATTTGTGTGCAAACTCAACAAGCAGGATGAGCTGAATGGCAATGAAAAGGAAACCTCCTGTTGCTCCTACATAGCGCCAGGCTGCAAAGCAGAGAATAGGTCACACTTGAGTTGTCTTTCCTTGAGACGAAGCAGAATTATCATCTACGCAGCAAAGCCATTACACAGTAAGAGAGGAATTCACAGACAGATCTGAGAGATCTCAGAAGAAAGGCCAGTTCAGCTAACCCAAGATTAGCTCCCTGACGAACTCAGCTTGCAACTTGCTACACTTTCAAAATAAGCCTGTTAGGACATTTACTGAGTTTTCCTGACCTAGAGAATTTTTGTGGAGAGAGTATGAGTTACTATATTCAGACAGAAAATACTGAAACCTTTATTTGTGACTGATGAGAGAGTGGTGTTGAAGGCATGTCACAGGACTCTAAACCCTGAAATTTCAGGGTACTGGAACCCAGCACTAAAAAGTGCAATTTCTTCCTTTTTCAGATTCAAATACCACAGAAAAACAAAGGTTGAGCTTAAGTACTTACACATGCTGTCCCAAGCCACTCCCAAAGAGATGAGAACAATAGGCATTCACTAACTAGTTTTATGACAGGTTATTTAACTACTTAACCATTGACCTACATATACTGGTTTGGGGTACCTGTTTGGATTATTTGGACAACAGCTGTCTCACGTGCAATATCAGTAATCTCTGAGGAAATACAGATGCTACCCAAATGCTTAGTTGCTTACACAGGTTTTGCTGCTGTGCAGTGTACAGAATATAAATGACTCTAGGTGTGCAGCTGATTTCAGGAAGACAACTAAGGAAGTGCATTAGCAAAATGCCGCTGTACCTTATCATCATGTTTTCCTTTTGAAAAAGGCTTCCAGAAGTGAAATGGAAGAACAGAACAATCACAGCACATTACATTTAGCAGATGATGTACAGATCTACTTTTCTTACTGTAACATAAGCTCATTACTCGAAAGCAAGGAAAAATGCCATTTAGCTGGTTTTCTAAGTGTACTGTATGCAGTTGATAAGTTTGCTGTTCTTCAAACAACACAAAAATGGAAGACATTAGCATGTCAAAAAGTACACAAAAACAAGGCAGGGAACAAGTTGAGCATGTTGTGTTTGGGAGAGGTAGAGCAAAAAATAGCAGACTGAGTAATTAAGCAAAGTCACAGGATCTCTCACTGCCACATGCAGGGCATTTTAGAGTATTTTGTGGATTTATCAAAGGATGGTTAGCATGGCCAATGTGGATTTAACACTACAGCCCACACAAACCTAGTACTTGCACATAATATTCCTCCTCACAAATAACAAACTGCTAAACATGGGAAGTATCACAAAGCTTTTTGCTTTTTTTTTTAAGAAAAATAAGCAAACTATGAGGATGCTCAAAGGCCGGGGGCTGGGGGGAATCGACCAACACAAACCCAAAAATCCACAACTGCTGCATAGATTTGTTGACGGGAGGGGAAAAAGGGGAAAAAAAACCCCACGCAATATCTGACTAGTGGACAGTTTGGAAGACATGCAAAATACAGCTTTAGAAAGGAAAATCAAGACTTAATGTGGGGAAGAAAGCTTGTTATGGTGCATCTCTACACGAGGTTAGACTGCTGTTGAAAAACAGCACTCTAACCACTCCCAACATACACTCTTTTTCCCCAAACACTTCAGTTCTTGACAGCTTTTCACCATGAAAAAGGTTGATTGCAAAGATCAGGGACAGTCTTCCTTGGTCCTTAGTACAACACATAGCACTGCTACATATACAGCACATACAGCTATTCCATGACTTTACACAGAAGAAGAACAGGGATAATGAGCTCTTCACTCTCCCACCGTGCAACAAGGACCTTAGCTGCTGGACTACAGCAGAGCTATCTGCACAAGCTAAGCTAACACAGCTCTGCATTCTTCAGTGAACAGTATCTTGTGCACCATTACAGCTCCCTTCTTCTTAAAGAATCTGTAAGACAAAACTACCGCCGTATTTTACCTGCCCATCTGGCTAGCTCCTGGTCAAACACATGCTCTTTGCTGTACATTCTCACAAAGACCATGTACTCTGTCCACACAGAGTTCCCCCTCAAATAGCTACAATCAATCTTTTTGCACCTGGACTGAACTGGCTTTACCTGAAGAAATATGGCAATATTCACATTGATCAGATCTTCAGGATTTATAACAACTGAAAAGGTAGTACAGAATGAAGCAGCATAACAAAGGAATAAGGACGTACCATTGAGGAAAGTGTCCTGATCAGGAATGAAGAAGGCTCCTGAGCACATTGCTGCCAGAAGTATAAGTTTAATGAGCCAGAATCTGGATAAGAGGAGAGAGGTGGAAAATAAATTTAGTTGCAAAATGAATTAGACGACTTCAACTTAAGTACCAGGAGAAATCTCTAATCAGCCTGAAAAACAGTCTTTAGTGACTGATTGCCAGTTTAGTGAGTTTTTACTTGACTGCATTATTTCTGACAAACGCAGTAAAATCAACTTTTGTTTTAGGTATTTTCTGCCTACTACTACTACACCCAGCTGGAAAGTAGGCAGCACAAACCTCTGAAGGGAGACAAATACTCACCCATTATGAACGTATGCCCTGCAGCTTTTGCTGTTGTTAATTTTGATGGTGAACAAGAAGAACAAAAAGAAGAAACAGGCCATTCCAAAACAGACTTTGTACACTGCAGAGTATCCCACCAACTTCTCACACATATCACCCGCCTGAATACCCTTGCACATCTCCTTGTAGAAGGGAACCTGAAAGGCACAACACATTACAAGCTGTTAAATAGGTCACAGGCCTCCCTGTAACCACATTTGTCTACATCCATGCAACACCAAATTTTCACCAGCTTCATTTAATGCCTTTCAATCTTGATATCGCTCCATGTGGATTTAAGGGTTCAAGGGACACAAAGGAACTTTCCAGAGCCTCTATTCTCAACTTCTTCCTGACGAACTGGTGTACAAGTTCACCGACCTTTCTTTCAGCTCTGTGGGCTTAAACCATCCCTGCCCCCTACAGCAGTAGCAGCCCAGGCAGCCTCTCCCTTCCTCTTTGATTGCTTCAGTAAACCAGCTTACATGAGCATTACCAGTGGTTTTACCAAGTGAAGGGGCTTGAATGGGCTGCAGGGCAGGAAATTTTGTCTCATGCTGCTCTCAGCTGGAAACACAGACTGAAGCACACCTAAGCAGTACAGGGGCAGCAAGCCCCCTCCAATTCACCACAACCTCTGAATGGAAGTTGTGTCAGTTGCCCTGATTTTGTTTTAAATTAAAAGAGAGGCAGGAAAATTCCACCTTTCCCTTGACTCATTAAATATTTGCCTTTCAGGCCTTGCTGCCAGGGGAAAACAAACAACTGCACATTTGGCTTCAGTTTCACCAGGCAGCCACAATGCTGAATTCTCATAAAAGCAGGTCTATGTGGCCAAGACCCACCCTTGTGGATGCCTCGGCATGGAAGCCTCTCCTCACAATCAGGGAGCCATTCAGCTGCATAGAAATACAAGCAATTACAAAACCACCATGCATTTCAAAGAAAGAAGGGCCTCTCTGTATGACACCTCAGCTAGGGTGAGTGAGACCAGTCAAGGGACACATCGCCCCCTCTGGAGCTGGTTGTTGCTACCTGCACAGGTAACTGAGGAGAGAGAAAACAATGTGTGCCAGGGCATACCATACACAAATAAATAATTCAGGCAAAGGAAATGGGAATCAGACTTCAAAAAGCATTCAGACAGGCCAGATTTTGCTTAGGAAAAATACACAAGCATAATATATCGGAAGGAACTTCCTCACAGTGAGGGTGACTGTGCACTGGAACAGGCTGCCCAGGGGGGTTGTGAAGTCTCCTTCTCTGGAGAGGTCTCAAACCTGTCTGGATGTTCCTGTGCGACTTAGTCTAGGTGATCCTGCTCTGGTAGGGACATTGGACTAGATGCTCTTTCAAGGTCCCTTCCAATCCCTAATGTTCTGTGATTCTGTGGGCAAACTCATCCTTGAACATTTGCCAAGATAGGAGTCTGTCTCTCCTTCCTTGAACAGGCAGGTCAGTACACAACACGAGTACAAGGAAAGAACAAACAGGACCTGAGAGCAAGTGATCGGGCAGTGTTCCCAGCTGGATAAAATGCCATCTGAGACACAGGAAAACAAGGGATAAGCATGTAAACTGCCAGCTTCCAGCCACCAAGCTCTAAAAGCCTGGTTTTTGCAACAGGATATGCAACTTTCCATCCTCTGCAAACACTAATCATGAGCTCGACAACCACCGTAGCAGTTTCCCCCAAAAAGCACCAAAGTTCCCACTGAGGGCAGCACGTCAAAGTTTCCTGCCCTGCAGCTCACAGCAACACTGAGTTACTGTGTTAAGGGTAGCATACCTAACTGCCATACAGAGATGATTCTGGGCTGGCTAGAACAAGCCTAAGGGCTGCAAAGTATGTTGTTACAACAAATGGATTCACACTGGGTGACTCTGAGATGCACTTTCAGAAGTAACTCGGAGATGAGGAGCCACTGTATAACATGCTGGGCAGCACAAAAGAAGCTGTGGCTAATTTCCATCCAAGACTTTTTAGAGAGATCTTGAGAAACTAACTGGAGCATCAGTGATGCCTTTCCAAGCTCCTGAAAGGCAATGAAACGTCAGACTGGGAAAATGTGCCAGCATTTAAAACAAACAAATTATTGACTGGAATAATTAAGACTTATCAATGCCACAATGATGCCAGGGCAAGTCAAGCAGGCACAGTCATGCCAGGGAAAGGAACTGGGCTACCAATTAATGGTTTCCAGTACTTTGCTTATTACAAGAACCAGTCAGAAGAGATTAAAAAGATGCATAATATTGAACTAACAGCATTTCTGAGAAGGTATTTGTTTTATATAAATGATAGTACTGACAAGGCAGATAGATTTCTGTAAGATATGTACTTTGTATCAAGCAACATTTTGCTTATCAGACTTGTAGAACAAAAAAAAAAAAACAAACATGTAACTTTATTAATCAACTGGATAATTAAAACCAGTTATGTGGGAAACTGTAAATGGGCATCTTATTTAACTGCCTGGGTTTCTACAGAAATCTTGATGGGATTTTTGAGCTTGTATTTTATTTTGTCCACTTAGTATTAATTTCCTTACAGATCTGGCTGAGATAAACCGGATGGATTCACAAGAACAATAGCTCAATTTGTGCCCACACCAGCAACAAAGACCTCAGCCATTCTGTACTATGCACAATACCACACAGTAATACATGATGGCCACAGGAATAGTCCTGTGGGACTTAATGCTCTTTTTGGAGACCTGTAATCCTGAAAGAACAAAACAAGGAAAAAAGCATACTCTTGGGGACCTCAGCTGTTAATGCACAATGCCGGGGACAAAAGGGCTGATGTCATGAAAAAGGCATGTTTTCGTGAGAGGATGTTCTACTAGTGGGAATAATTTTTCAAGAGTTATATGACTTCAATACCAAAAGTTAAGAGACTACTTTCCAAAACAAAAAATAAAACAAATCTTTATCTCTGAAACATGTTCAGCTGCTGAACAGCCTGCAATCAAAAGCAGCCTGAGCAGCCAATGTGATTTATCAGGTTTTCCATTTGTTGCGTAGTTTTCCCAGCTCTTAAAGTCAGACACCAATTATTTGCCAAGTTTGATGTAGTATATATATCTACTTTTATGCCTTTAAAAACAACTTAAGTTAAATTATTTTACTTCTGAGTAGGGGACAAAGCATTCTTGCTGCAGAAAGTCAGTGTCTGCTCAGATAACAGATAATATCAAAGTCTTGGTTACTGTACAATGTTTTCACAGCAAAGTTAGCAATTTTCTTAATGTAGTGAAACTCTTTGAGACAGTAGCAACATCTACAGAGACAGACTTCCCTGAACTTGCTTTCCCTTGACTCTGACCTGTTGGCACCCAAAATAAATGCAATGCAAGAAGCAAACCAACATGGACACAGCATGTCCAGGCTCCAGGCAGTTGGGGCTTGGCCGCTTATGAGCTTAGGTCTGTCCGTACCCAAAACATGTGAAAACAGAAGCGCAGGAAATAGCATCAGAGTGGGAACAGGAAGGATGAGGTGTGTAGAAATGGGCCTGAAGTGCTCAAAGGAGGCTGCTTTTGTCTGGATGTCCAAATCCAACAGAAGAATAATATGTCAGACAAATGTATGGAATCAGATGAAGCATGAAAGAAAGTCTGTGTAGGTGGGTAGACAAGGGCAGAAAAGATAAAACATTTTGAGCAGCTGAGGAATAGAAAAGGAAAAAACAGTAAGACGGGAACACAGGCCAACTTTTGTCTGTGGATAAATTAATTTCAGAGTGGGCAATTTGGTAGCAAATCTGAGTTTTAACATACTATCATGGTCCAGGAGATAACACTGGCTCAGGAAACAAGCCTGAAAGCATGGTCTGCCAGAACATGCAACCATCTAGAACTAAAATGCTTTGACATAATTGAAACAGTTTTCACTAGTGTTTATTTTCTGGAAAAAGAGTCTTTCTTGGTTTTTCTTTCAGTATTTAACATGATGCCGCTATGTTCATGGTGAAGTCACTGGTTTTGAAAAAGCTTTGATGTTAAAAAATTAATTAAAAAATTAAAAACTATTTTGACAGACTGAAAGAATTCTCTCCAATTTACTTTCTCAATTATCATTTTGAAAAGTCCGTGAAATGCACAATTTTGCTTCACAGAACATTTTTGAGTAAAGCTGCACCTCTTTTTCAAAAAAATCAAAATACCTAGAAATAAGAAATAATACATAGAACAAAGCATAGAAGCACTCCAAGTTAGGTCCTGCTTTGTTTCACTTTGGAACACAGTAACACAGTCAAGATTTTTAAATATTTTATGTAACTATATATTGGTCTTTTCTGCCCTGTCCCCATAACTGAGGCGCTCCTGCCTTGACTGATACTCTACCCCAACTTCTGTCGTGGAACACAACACTGGTCCCATGAAATCTATTTCATACACTATTGCTCAAAATATATTCCTGGTCAAAACCATTCACTTCTTACCTACCTCTCCACTCCACTGTATCTTGCTTTTCCCCAAAGAACAAAAATAAATGTCTTTTCCTGCAGTCTTCAGAACTAAACCCAGTGAACCCTTCTCCTTTGGCATTCCACAGACAAAGGAACAGTTCAGGAGATGGGGTTGAAGAGCATAAACATCAGGAAAAAAAATCTCTCTGCAAAGGACATTGTTCAATTCTTAAGGTTCACCACAAAATAGGATGTCCTCAGAATGCTGCTGGTTAAATTATGATCTAAAAGTTTGAAACCATAACCAAACATTCCATGGCTACTATCTCCTCCCATTGACACATCATTTTGTCTACCTGACAACTTTGAGAAGGACAATGAAGTTGCGCTTCCTGAGATAATGCCTCGTTTTTCCAGTCACATTACACCTCACAGAACAGACCCCCAGCTCTGGGCTGGCATCTGCAGAGTCTGATATATCAGGACCCAGGTCCTAAACATGTTTTAAGAGACAGGATGCATGACCCTGGGGTTAGATAAATACTGCAAAGCAGATACGAACACTTCTTTATAAGTGTTTTAAGGTGTGCATGAGAGATTCCTATTTGCTGTTGCTTCCTCACAAAGTAAGGCCAAAGGTGTGCATGGCACAATAAATACTTTTAGAAATAATTTATACTTGGGAGTTTATAGTCAATCCACCAAAAAAAAACCCTCTCACTGACAAGGGAGATTTCTTTCATATAACATCGGCACAAGTACTTGAACTCTAAACTGGTAAAACAGACACAGTTTCCTTTCAAGATTACAGCTCCATAAAGAACTACACTAAAAAAAATCTAATTTAAAAAATAGTTTAAATGTAATTAAATTCCGTTACAATTTTGCTTCCTTTCCAGAAAGAAAGGATAAGGTCCTACAAGTATCATGCAAAGCATCTGCTTATTGTCTAACTTCAAGATCTAGGGGTGCTCCAAGATAAAGACAAAAGTGAAGGAATCAGTAAATGCCCAGAACTTTGAAAGCACAGTTCACAACTGGAAAGTGACACTGGTTAGTCTGAACAAATATTTTCAAGGTGCACTCTGTAACAACTGGGATGAACTAGCCACAGGAGTCTTTGTACTTCTAACAGTCTAAAATGCAGTAATTAAATCAGAGAACACATAAAGAAAGTCTACTTTCAGATGGTCCATTCCCCATTCAAAGTTATCAAATACTCTAAATTAAGGAGATAATTGTCTTTCCACTTCAAGCTAACAGATACTCTTTGTGCCACTTCTTCCCACACTGAGCTTTCAATACTGGAGCTGGAAATTTGACAATACTGAAAAGCATGTTGTTGAAGGCTTCTTGAATCAGTTTTCTGTTGGATAAAGAGTGAGTATTTTTGTTAGGAATACAAGCTGCAT
This sequence comes from Phoeniculus purpureus, assembly GCA_028565055.1. Classification (NCBI taxonomy): domain Eukaryota; kingdom Metazoa; phylum Chordata; class Aves; order Bucerotiformes; family Phoeniculidae; genus Phoeniculus; species Phoeniculus purpureus. The sequence continues at coordinate 14,099,148 of JAOXOE010000874.1, read as the reverse complement.
TAAAACCACACAACTGATGGAAAACAACTCTATGAAATTTGGATTTGAATACTTAATTTGTCTCCCACACACTTGTGTTCCTTGGGTTATTCATTGCCAAGCTAAGCATCTACTAAGTCAAAGTAATTCCTGGCAAGAAATTTCAGCACACATATGCTGAACAGTTTCTAAGTTGCAGCTCACAGGCAAGCATCATATTTGTACTGGGAACTCTTATAGGGCTGTCAGCAACTTCTGGTGGCAGGGGTAAGAAGGTAGCACTGAGGAACCTCAAGCAAAGCACTACTAATTGATAGAAAATCTTTCACACAGTGAAAGAGGAGGAAGGCTGCTAGTGCTGTGATCTTTGATTCCTCCTGTTGTGAAACTGACTGGATGGGTAAGGAATTGAGATGAAGAGGCTGAGCAAAGCAAATCATTCTGTCTGGGTCTGGAACAGGACAAGTAAAAGGAATTGACTACTACTTCTAATAGAGACTCCTATGCATGAGGAACTGTGGAAGAAGCCCCATTTCCTTCCAGGGCCCGCAGTGGGTTCATCTCTTTTACTTACATGCATTTTCATTTCATTAGCTACTGTTGTTGACATCATGATGCAACAGATGATAGTCACCAGGATGAAGTAAAGCGCATACATGAAGCGGGTGCTGGTTGACTGTTTTATCTTGGGACAGAATTTGCAGCATAAGGAACAAGCAGCAGTACCACAGCAGCAGGCCAACTGGAAAGTAAGTCAAAAAACACAAGTCATTCCATCACTTCTTTTAGTTTTCTATTGCAAAAGTCAGACAAGGAAGCCCGGAAACTTCCTGTAAAACTCCAGGATTAATCTTAAGTCCTTTCCTCCCAACTGTGCAGTACTTTAAGGGGAAGTCACAAGGGTTAAGTACATTGGTTTCTAGCTTTCCCACACACAAAGCAAAGAAAGAGGATGAGAAGGAACCGCTTCCAATTTCCCAGTCTAGCTCTTTGCAACTAATACACGTCACCCAGAGGATCAGGCGCTGCAATGGTAACATTGTATCTCCTGCAGTACACTCTTTCCTCTGTGCAGCGAAAACACAAGAAGGACACAGATTGAAAAAATCAGTTTGCTTATAACATGCAGACAATACAACTGTTTCTGTTTCTAAGACATGCTTTTGTTTCAAAACAACCTGCGCAGACTCAACTCAATTCACCAGAACCACACTGTCCTTTTAAGGTGGCCTTTCTGGTGCACACAGATTAAAAAAGAAGGTAACCTTTCTGGTCTGGGGTTTTTTTCCACCCCCACGGAACATTTTATGCCACTAAAGACTTTGAGTAAATGAAGAGGGAGAGGAAAAACTGTCTGAGACACAGTTTTAAGGTTTGGAATAGTTGTGCCTAAGGCTTTGTAAATGGACAACAGCTACAAAACAAAAAAAAGCCTAAACCCAAACAAACTCAAAACACCACATAAGAAACTACAGTAACAGTTCTAAATAGTTTCGGTAACAGAGCAAGAATCTGCAAACACTTTGTTTATTGCAAACAGAGCAAAATCTGTCTGAGTCCAAAGGACCCAAACACAATGGCACCACACTCTACTGAAGAAAGCCATAGAAGAAACACAACTACATTTATTTAGACACACTTTGCAAAGGTGAAAGTGGTACTTCCATGTGCAAGACGACAAGGGAAAAAAAACACACATCTGCAAGGAAAATAATACCAAATCACACTGTACCTGATATTGTCTCCAAGGTTTAAACATTACTAGAGACATAACTGCTTCTGAATTTTAGTCCTTTTCTACCTGCAACTGATGATCTGCCAAGACACCAAGAAGCACAGACAAAAAATCATATTTACCTTATTCAATAGGAAGAGGGTAACAGGTAAATACTGAAAGGGATCTAGCATGATTCTCACTATTTCTTTGCAGTCTACAGTATCCATTAATTTTCAAAGAAGACACATTCCTTCTCTTTTATTTTGGAAAAGAGGTACTTAAAAATGTTAAGTCTGGATTTTATACAAAACCATTGTCCTCAGCCAGGCCTTTCTTGCAGTAGGCAGTAACATCACATGGTTTTTGTACTTAACTCAGCAGCCATGACCACAGGAGACGTTTTGAACACAAGCAGGTGGCCAGAAGCAGGGAACCTCTCTTCTAGATCCCATTATTAACAACTCAGAGCAACCTCATCCCTCAGAACTCCCAGTTTTTAGGGGCTGCCTGTGGCTGGTGTGTAGCACAGGGAGGGGTTGCACTACCAGGGCCAGGGGCTTGAGCACACCAAGGCCCCCTTTTCTCAGTGTTTCCTCAGCCATTGGAGGGGCCTCATGGATGTTCAGAGGACACCCCACCCGCCATCCCTGCTTTCTAGCAAGCAATTGTACTAGATGGATGGCTTTTCTTCATTCTTGCCAAGGTACTCAAAATGTTCAAGTGCCAAATTTGAGTCATCTGGGCAGTCTTCACCGGATCTTCAGGTGCCAAGCCACCACACACGCTTTTCCTTCAAAGAGATGTCCTCTTCCAGCTTCAATGACTGTCTGACCCAGAGAAGGGGGTTCACACATTTGTTTGCAGACACGCACACAAGACAGACATAACTCCAGATCCTCACAGCCAGTCTGGCTGATGATCAAAGAGCCAACATAATTTGGAAAACGTTTCTTTAAAAAGACTCCCAGCTTATGATTTCCTTGTCATCACTATCTGCTGCAACACTCAAACTTAGGCTTCCTGCCTTCAGCCCCACAGAAAGGACATGGCAGAGGGGCACCTGCCTTGCTTGACAACTGCTCTTCAGTTTGCAGGAGATATAAAACGGAAACAGTCTAAGCGGGCTTCCACACTGCCCCTCTCTCAGTTCACCACTGGATCTCTTATCAGTGGAGATGGAAGGCCTCAAAACATGCAGCTGTTAAAACTGCTGCTGCAGCAAAACTGAAATCCTCCCTGAAACACACAAAGCTCCAGCTGTAGGGAATAAACAGAACGGGTTCACGTTGGCGCCAAAGTCGGAAATTAAAAATGCTACATGTATAAGCACTCCACACAAGTATACTTTCAAAGCAGAGGGCAGTGGTGGCTGAACGGTAATTTCATTTTTTGTATGTAGTAAAATTAACTTTTACAGCATTAATACAAGTCCAATAAAAAAAGAAAAATCTGGCAAGTTACTGATTCAGCAATTTCAATTGCTGAGTAACATTTCAAAATAAACAACAAAACCTAGTATAATACGTATTAAAAAGTATAATGTATCAACTTCAGAATTACAAAACCAAACAAATAAGTACAAAAAATTAAAACTAGTAAGACTAAAGGACTTTTCAATCTGTACCTGCCAGATCCAAAGTGTCCACGATGAACTTCAACTGCTGGTCATACTCGCCATAATGTTAAAAACTGTAGTGCAACAGTACAAATACAGCTTTGGCATTTGTAAGCGGGAATAATATTTTCCTAAGCCAGGTGCTAGAGAGTTCTGCCAGTGGAACCTCATCTATGTTCAGCAGTATGTCTGTTACTCCAACTTTACACACTTTGAACTGATATTTAAAGAATCAAATACATAAACAGAATACATAGCTCATTTATGCAACATTCCACATCACTTACAGAGACTTTAATAATAGTTTCTAATACTGAGCATATACCCTATAAGTTGGAAATATTTGTGAAAAACACCAGTGTCTCCATCTTTTTTCAGATTCACTCCTTTAACCACTCTGAATACACATGGAAACCATATAAAGTTGGTTAGGTTATTCAGCTGCAGTCCTGAATTTGGTGGTTTGGGTTGTTTTTATTTTTTCTTTTTTAAACTTTGGTTATGACTAACTGCATTCCAGAGCGGGCCATGACATAGGTGTTACCTGGAAGTAAATGAAAACCATCTCTGTTTCAAAGAGTATGGCATAACGACTTCTCTGTTAAAAGGCTGTGGTCAATGTGCAAGTAAACTGCAATGCCCCTCTAAGGCTACACGCTTGACCATAGACAAGGCCCATCTCACCCCGCCCTTGCCTTTCAATCACAGCAAGTGCCTGCCTAGGAGCTCAGAACTGACTGGTGCAGATGTGACAGAGTCTAGTTGGAGGCCTGTATCTAGTGGAGTCCCCCATGGGTTAGTACTAGGACCAGTACTGTTCAA
>JAOXOE010000874.1:14072056-14094915 GCA_028565055.1 Phoeniculus purpureus | reverse complement strand
ACTTCTTCACAGTAAGGGTGACGGAGCACTGGAACAGGCTGCCCAGGGTGGTTGTGGAGTCTCCTTCACTGGAGATAGGTGATCCTGCTGTTGCAGGCAGATCGGACTAGATGATCTTTTGAGGTCCCTTCCAATCCGTTATGATTCTATGAAAATACGTTTTAAAGTTCCCCTTCTGACTAGAACTCAGCAACTGTCTAGAACTCACACTGCTTTCTCGGGCTTTCTCGGGCTTTCTCAAACACGCTTTCTCCAGTAGCTGTGTTTCAGCTGTGTTTCATGTTTCCAGATCAGTCGCAGATTACAACTTCATAAAACCGTAAGTAAGAAGCGCTCAGAGCTGAGGTAGCTTCCAATCACAAGCACAATATTTAAGAGTGATTCTGCGTGAAGCTCAGCCAAAATGTTTTTGCTGAACTCTTCTCTCAATCTTCTGATCTGCGCTATCACCAGGAGAATTTCTTCCCATTACCCTACTAACTGTGGTGCTGTGAAGTAAAGGGTTGTGGTGTTAAGTAAATAGAAGTTGACTGTCTCATCTAATCACACTGCCTCAGCTCTTATGATTACTCTAGCTGACACATTGGGTACAACTCTGCATCCACGCTTACAGAGGTCTGCAACCACATCACGGTCAGTAGTAACACTCATACTGAGAAGATGTGTACTGAGATGTAGTCTACTAATAAACAGAATTTATTCCAGATTTGGTCTTAGTGAAATCAATTCATTATTTTTTAATTCAAAGGACTCTTCACCTAAATACATAAATCTATGGTTCTGCTGCATTCTGTATCAGCTTTCCGGTTCGTACAGTGACATTAATGTTTCGCCTGTACTCGGATTTTTTTAACACTCCAGGGCAGATCTACCTAAATTTTTAGATGGTGTCTGCTCAGTCCATGTGTTAGAGTGAAGATGGTGATTTTCATTAAGATAGCATAGAGCTGCTTGAACGATAAACTGCTTCACAACATAACCTGAATTCAGAAAGGATGAGAGCGTGTGGTGGAGACTCTTCCTATCACGGCTTATCTCCCCCGGGGGGTGTGGCCAAGGGCTGAATGGGGGATTTTTGTCTTTTCTTCTTTTTTTTTTTTAAAAAAACCCCACATGAGGAATGCTCTTTCCATTCAGATATTCGTGTATTTCTCTGGCCAAAAAAAGACCGTACTCTGTAAGAATCTGTCAGATCTTTTACAGGTCTGGAGGTCAGCTTATCAGAATATCAGAAGCAGACTTATGTGAGAAATAACCTGTGAAAGATAGCGTAGCTTTACTTTGGATTCACAGAGAAAAGGCACAGGGCTGCAGCTTGTGCTACCAACACATCAAAATTTGCTGCAATGCTGAATCTGTTACAATATGCCTGAAACAAAAGTGTAGTCGACTGGAACGGAACTCTTCCCGGAGAAACAGCGAGGTGGCAAATACACACAGAGATTCAACGAGGGGAAGATGAGTTCCTCCACAGTACTCACTTCAGACAAGGTAAGATGTCATGTAGAAATGCAATATTCGTTTCCTGATGCCTTGTTTCTGCAGTCTGTATCCTGCTTCAGTTGCCAGATCCCGAGTGTACTTTAAAGGCAGTTGGTCCCACAGAGCTCAAACTGTCTTTGGGACGTATTTAGAACTCTGAGTGAGTAAGATTTCTGACTCCTCCTGATTCATGAGAACTCATAGGTGCAAGGTTCTCTTGCAAAACTGGGCTCACAAGCTCACATTCTGACCAGTCCTCCTGTGATGTGCAGGGGTACCAAAGATGGATCTCCGAGAGGTATGGAGAAGGACAAGGGGGCCAGCGGCACATTCCTCAGCGTGCTCACCTCACCTGTCCTCAGAGGTGATTTTTCCTTTGAAGTAATAGACAACAGATAAAGTTGCGACAGGGAGAAGGGAAGGATGTTGTGGGCTTTCTGTTAATTTACATTGTGTAGTTCTGTCTAAATAGAAGAGTTTCTTTATTTCAGGTTTTCAGTCTGGAGAGATCAAGAGTCTGCTGTGTCTTTTACTGCAGAACTCGAGTTTAAGTGACAATGAAAAGCATTCAGAGAAAACCACATCTGTAATAATGCAAAAATCTAGGTCTGAGAAGCCGCTTAGGTCACAAATGAAGAAAATCTGCAATGTTGAGCATATCATGGGAGATGGCATCGTTTATCTTCACCAGAATTGCAGTAAAACCTAAGGCATTTAGAATTCTGATACAAGCCTGTAGAAAGAGATGAAATAGTAAACGTTTTTGGAAGTCATTCCATGCAAAATTTAGCTCAAAAGTAATGCTTCTACTTCTGATACACATTAAAAGGGTTGCCATGGCAACTTGATAGTTGAGCTGCTCTTATTCCTTTGACAAATTCATTTTCAAGAGTCTATCTCCTCTGCTATTTTGATTGGCGATGTCCTTGCTATACTTACTACAGTTGTGGGGTTTTTTTAAATTGCAATAACATTCATGCTGAGACCTAGAGCTCCAGCAACGATTATAAGGAATTGCCTTACGGGTTTTGTTTCTCTCCACCACGCTCTGTCCGAATTTTCTGCACACTGAATCTAGTTTCCTGCTTTTGCCTTTAGCTGTTTGTGTGATTTTCATTTAGGCTAAGTTAATTCAAATGTAGTTATCCTGATAACGTCAAACTAATACATACTTTTCTCCATCTCTTGATTTCTACTCTACACTGAGCCTCTTATGCTTTGACCCCCACTGTCACAATTTCTTTCTCATATGACCTGCATTTTATTGTTGCCAAGTTTTCCTTACTGCTTGTGGGTTATATCTTCTTGGCTACTCTTTGTGGGAAGAATAGCTGATTTTTGTGTCCCTCAGAGAAGAGGGATTTTGAACGTTTTACATATGCACACACTGTAGGCACCACCCTTCAGCATTTTGGAGGTTGCTCCCAACACCAAACAATTTCATCACTAGGAAACCCCCTGTAACACTCAGTAGAACTCCTTGTTCACTTGCATTTCATGACTATGCCCGTCAGAAAATCTGATATCATTGGTACATTAGTCACCCACACCTACTGTAGACCAGGCTCAGAAGCAGCCCATAACTCTCTCCTTTTAAGAAAGTAACTTATTTTAAACAGAATTGTTATTGTTATAAATAGAAGTTTCATACTTAACATGGAACATACCATGGTTGCCAATATAACTTTATAATTTGCCCATCACCAAGTAAGTCTGAACCCAGTCTCTGACTGCAGTTACTGAAACCCTGAAGGGAAATTTCACACAGCGGTGACATTTTCTGAAAAATTCCCTTTACTGCTTTAGCAGCAATAGCTGTTGTGGCTCTGTTTGCTTCTATGCCCAGAGTTACTGTAAACGTTCTCTGATCAGGCTTAATAGTGGGGAGTCCATAGAGACACTGAGCTACAGATGGTTTAGAGTTACAGTGATATTTGTCTATGTTAGGGCTCCCAGTGTTGGTATCAACAGTGTAGATACCATGTCTTTGCACGGTTAAATTACTCAGAATGGGGGGAAGTGGTCAGTGAAGACAGTCAGGGTCTTCTGCTCCTGTTATTTCTACTGAACCCAAGAGTTTGTATTTCAGTGAGTCAAATGTCTTAACTTACTTTTTATTGCTTTCACTATCTCTAATTCACATTCATATTTAGGCTAGGATTTTTCAAAGGGGTTTGCACTGCCAATAACTCAGACAGCACTTAGGATCTCATTGTGGCTTCCTACAAACACCAGAGGGAAAAGATTTTCAGAAGGGTCATTAGGATTCCTTAAGTATAATTATAATTAACTTAGAGCTCAGATGCCGCTCATATTGTCATTAATGAATGTATTGTGTGCGTTCAGCCAGTGACAGCAAAGGTAGCGGAAAGAATAGGAAATCTGAAGAGGAACTGTGAAAAATAAAGAGAGCACAGTGTAACATTGATGGTAATCATTGTGCTTCTTCGCAGCCAAGATGAAGAGCTCTCTACTCGCAGCTATCTTTTTGTTTGCAACAGGTGAGTATTCATTTGCCTCAAAACTTACTACCACTTATAAATATTGAAAATGTTTAGCATTACTCAGAGGCCAGGCCATATGACCTGAATCTGAGCTTGGTGAGTAGGACAAATCACAGCTGCTAGCGTTCCCCTCCCATTTTTTTAAAGCTATCTTGCTAAATGATTCTTCTTTTACTCCTCAGATTCCTGCCGCTGCATAAACCAGTATTTTTCATTTTGTGAGCAGCTCCCAGGTGGGTAAATATTTTTCCTTTAATGCTCCAGCCCAAGCAAGTCAGGGGCATGTGCCACCATGGGCCACACCACCACTCTGGGCCACATACCTGCACCACAGAATCATAGAATCATAGAATCATTAGGGATTGGGAGGGACCTCGAAAGATCATCTAGTCAGTGCCCCTGCCACAGCAGGATCACCTAGAGCAAGTCACACAGGAACACATCCAGGCAGGCTTTAAACATCTCCAGTGAAGGAGAATCCACAAGTCCCCTGGGCAGCCTGTTCATTAGGAAGAAATATCCCACTTGCGAAAAGCCAGTGCAGATGACAGGTTTTTGAGTGCACAGCAGCAAAGGACAAGACATCATCAGGGCTAAAATTAGCCATGCATACTTTTCCTGTCCTTGCCAATCAGATCAAATTCTACTCAAGTATTACTGAGAACACCCTGCACACAAGAAGAAAGAAGTTCTAGAGTGAAAAAACTAGACTGATTCTGTTGTTTGTTTTGTTGGTTTTTTTAAAAGAATAGTATTCAGAATACAGGACTAGTCTGTTACTAGGGAAGAACTAACAGTATGGGTGGTTTTTTTAAGGATGAGCATTACACCAAAACAAAAGAACACTAGGATAAAATTGGTTGTGCATGGGGAGAGTAATTGCCACAAATAGGACATGTGAAAAAACCCTAGCATGTAATGTTAATTATATTCATATGGAGGTAATAGCATAGAACCTTCAGTGCATTTGCAACAGGGTGGTGCTTTGAGGTGTTAATTGAGCTCATATACTATTTCCACACTACTTTGTCTTATCTAAGCTAACATTTTTTTTCCTTTGTTTTAGCACCACCATCTAATAGAGAAAGCCAGAGGTGGTTTTGTAAAACTGAGACCAAGAGGAGCAATGCCTCTAAGCAGAGACAAGTCTGCAACATTGTGGTCACCACTTGGACCTCAGTTAACAGAAATCATAAGACGTTGCATAAGACGATAGTAAAGATTAGGTAGAAGAGTGAAAACACTTCGTTCGCATCACACTCATCTCTCTAGAACTCTCATTTCAAATATTCTCAGGGGCACTATGTTAGTGATATATCGACATTAGTACACAGCACGGAAATACAGCAGTCCCAAAAAGGTTTTGTTTTCAGGTGTTTCTTAAAAAAAAAATAAAACAACCACCACCACCACAATAAAACCCACACACAATAAAAAATAAATTCTCATATTAAAAAAAAAGAAGAGTGTAAGAGCAGTTGCTGCTCTCCCCAGTTGTTAGAGCATCATGTCCACGGCTGAGGTGGCCAAAATTCAGTCAGGTGGTCAGTAAGGAATTCAATAATAATTCTTATTGCTGTATAGACAAGGAAAACCTGATCTCACCCTTCCAGAAAGTAAGCTGCATGCACCTAAACTGATGCAGCCTAACTTTATTCAAAAAGCGTGTTTCTTTTAGTAAAAAAAAACGGAAATGTCCTGAGGTGATGGTATTATAATTGGAGCTCTACTCACCTGACATACTTTTTGGTCCAAATCAACTATTAACTTAGATACAGCTGCTGTCTGAATGATAAAAAGAATATCAGAGGTACTCTAACTCAGGCTGTAGGAAGAAATAGCTCTGCATGAGGAAAAGGGGAGGACTGACCTCTTCCCATAACCATGCTATAATAACAACTCCAGAGATACACAAACTTACTCACCAAGTGGCAAAGCATTTCTTATTCAATACTGAGACTTGTTAAACCTAATAGATTTAATGAATGTGCAGCCCCACTTATCAGGAAAAAACCAACTTTAATTGCGTTAAGTATCCTATACCTGTAGAAAGCCTTACCTACCTTTCTGAACAGAAAACTATGATTAAAATTTAGAGGTTTTTTAAAGTGTGGGTGTTACTTTGAGACATCATGACTGATTCTTCTGAACTAATAGTTCACACAGTAAGACACAAAGGAAGAGGTGAACAGTCATGTTTTATCACTGCTCTTTCTGATAAGAGATTTTTTTGAGCTACTGAAAGAAGTTTAATCACTAGAGACTAAAAATGAGCTATTTTAAAAATGTAATCCATTTAATTTCCCTTCAGCTGAAAAACACAGACTCCCATGTTTTTATTTCAATGAGCCTTTTTACGTGTAAACTTACGCTTCTCCTGTTCAGTAACAAGATCTTTATGGAGCAGGAAGTATATGCAGTGTATTGTTTTTCTCCTGAAATTGTGTGTTGTTCTGAACTCTGGACTGAGATGACTGATGGGTTTGGAGTAATTCTTTAGTTTAGTCAAACCGTTCTAGTATTGATAGTATTGATACTCTGTGTTTCAGGTGTATAATGCTTTGCAAGCAACTTTGCAGTAATTCTTGTCGGTTAGAAATTAATATCTAAAGATGTTTCAAGGGGGCATGTAGTGAGTTGTGTGTTTAGCAGTCAGTAAACTGCTCCAGGCAAAGCTGTTGCCATCTCCAGTCTCTAACCCTGCAGGTGAACAGTGCCTGCATCCTGCACAAGGCAGATGCTCCTGGTTCTCCAGGGCTCCCAAGCAACAGTGACTTCCCCAAGGAAGAGACTTGCTCTCCAGATCCAGAGCAATCTGTACCAATTTCAGCAAAAGATTGAGTGCTTTTAGAAACACAGGGGCTAGGCTGTGTGGTAAAAATCTGTGGCATCTTAGGGCAGATATAACCCAGTTATGTTGTCATCTGGTTTGAAAAGATGACCGGACAATAGCTTTCATTGAAGTGGGGGGCCAGAAGCAGGTGACATTCCACTGAACACACGCAGTCTGGTTCTGCCATTTTCAAGCCGAAGAATGTAGGAGAAATTTTACTTGGAAATCCTAGGACTGACAATGTTTAATCTTTCTAAGTATTGTCCATTGTTCTAAATGTTAGTGAATTACCTGCCCCTGAGAATCAAAGTGCTCGCACTAGCTCGCACAGCTAGTTCTTCCTTTGTTGCGCTGAAGGATTTAGCCTGTTTTCTCTTTGGTTTTGCTTCTCATTGTCACTTTACACTGGTTAATGGTAAAGAGTCTCCTACAGTGGGTCTTCTCCAGTCCACGTGTTTTCATCTTTCAGACTGGGACAATGAATTGATTTGCTACAAGGAATTAAAGGAGGATCTAATCTGCTCCTGGTTGCCAGTACCCAGTCCCCCGAACACAGTTAATTACACCCTATTCCTAAAATGGTAAGTGTAAAAGTAATTTCAGATAGTGAAAAACTGCCGTCGCTGTTCAGCATGTTTTCTACCTGCCAGAATTTTCCTCCAACGTCTTTAATCACATTAGATGTTCTTACACAATACGGGTCAAATTCTTTCCTCACAGCTCGTCAAAACATTGATTTTTTGTACAGGCTTGGTAAGAGTGTGGTGGAGCTACCCTGGCTGGATGCCAGGTGCCCACCAAGGCCGCTTTGTCACTCCCCTCCTCAGTCAGGCCATGGGAGATATGAACACGGGCAATCACTTACCAGTTACCATCATAGACAAAACAGACTTGACTTGGGAAAATTAATTTAATTTATTATCAATCAAATCAAAGTAAGATAGTGATAAATTAAACCTTAAGAAAAACCAACCTTCCATCCAACCTTCCCTTCTTCCTAGGCTCAACTGTATTCCAAATTTCTCTACCTCCTTTCCCCAGAAGCCCAGGGAGTGAAGGCTTGGTCAGTACATCACACATGGCCTCTGCTAACCCTTCCTCCTCAGGAAAGAGTTCCCTCACGTGCTTCCACTGCTCCAGCATGGGACCCTCCCGCAGAACACAGCCCTCCATGAACTGCTCCATCATGAGTCCTTCCCATGAGCTACAGTTCTCCACAAACTGCTCCAGCACAGGCTGCCCATGGGTCTCCTTTGGGCATCCACCTGCTCTAATGGGCTGCAGGCAGATATCTGCTCCCTACCAAAGCTTCACCATAAAAATTAGTACAAAGGTTGATTATACATAATTTGCTCTGACACCACATCAAAGGGTACACAGCACACAACGCTCTCTGCAGCTGGCAAATTCTGATACTCACCTTTTATTGTTCTGGCACATGACCCACCACGCTGCATTAAGAAAGACCTGTGTTTAGGAGCATCTCCTAAAGCTAAGGAAATCACAGCATCACAGAAACATTAGGTATCAGAAGGGACCTCAAAAGTTGCTCTTAGAGTCCTCAGCCAAAATCAGACTATGCCGTTCCTAGTTTGCAAAGTTAGTATGATGAATAGAAAAGACAAAAAAAAAGGAGTGAAAGACAGTTGGAGGTTGTTTTGAGAGTCTGGGGAAGAGGAGTGCAATTGTCTCACAAGGATGTTGATTTTCCCAAGCCACAGCCCAGATCTGAACTTCAGTTTCCTGGTGTTCAACTCAGGGGTCCTAAAGAAAACATTTCCTTATCTTTTTTCATTGGGTTAAACAGCAGCAAGTGAACAACCACTAAGAGTTTGAAAGGGGTTTTTGCTTGCCTAGAAGAGAACACTAACCCTTTCTGCAAGGAACATCAATTTGACATTGAAATTGTTCCTTTTCCTTGCTCCTTATGATTTAGTAATCAGAAAGAAAAGGATTCAGGAGAAACACTCCCACAGCCGAGCATTCCAAATCATGCTTTGAAATATTAAGGCCTGATCCTCAACTGATCTGAAGCAGAAGACAGGGGAACCTTCAAGTAGTTTTTGCGCAGTTATTAAATACTGTATCGCAATCAGCACATTTAATGCTTGAACGATGCAGACAGGCAATCTGCATGTCAGCTCATTTTTTAAGAACATTGAACTGGTGCAGCTTTAACATTGAAAAACTCTGTCCTGCATGTGGCAGAGAGTAAATGAGAGATGGACTAGGGGCAAAAATACAGTCTAGGTAGAATAGGAAAGACCTCCCAATAAGGCTTTAAACACAGACCTTCTTTTCTGTGGTTATTAGTTACACCAGGAGAAGCCAGGTCTGAGGACTGAGGTGGCATTTCAACACCTTTGTCAAACTCTTTGCAGGAACAAATGTCAGAAGACAGGCACACAGCTCGTAAAAAGCTTTTCGTACTATGCAGTAATTTATATTCAGGTAACTGGTAGATTTTGTTGCTCAAAAGGAATATAGACCCCTCAGTGGTAGGTGGCAATTAGACATGAAGTAATTTCTAACAGAATCACAGAATCGTTTTGCTTGGAAAATATGTTTAAGAATGTCAAGTCCAACCATTGTCTCAGCACTGCCAGGTGATCACCAAATAATCTCCCTAAGCAACAGGTCTACACGTTGTTTAAATATTTTCAGGGATTGTGACTCCACCACTGCCCTGGGCAGACTAGTCCAATGTTTTCAGTGAAATAAAATTCATCATACTATCCAATTTGAACCTCCTCTGACACACCTTGAAGCCATTTCCTCTTGTCCTAGTGCTTGCTACTTGGGACAACAAATGAATCCTCATCTCACTCCAACCTCCTTTCAGATAATTGTAGAGAGTGATAAGGTCTCCTCTCAGCCTCCTTTTCTCTAGACTAAACAACTGCAGTTGCCTTTGCCACTCTTCACATGACTTGTGCTCCAGACCCATTATCAACTTCTCTGCCCTTTTCTGGACATGCTCCAACACGTCAATGTCCTTGAAGCCTCTGCCTTCAAGCAGATAGACATTCCTACCTATCGTGGTGTCATCTGCAGCAGACGTACCAAGGGTGAATTCAGTTCCCTCATCCAGATAATTGGCAAAGTTGATAAAGAGCACAGGCCTCAATACCAAGTTCTGAGGAACACCACTTGTGACTGGACACCAACTAGACTTGACTATGTTCACCATCACTCTCTGGGCTCAGGTTCTTCAGGCACCCAGCCAGGTTTTTTTACCCAGTGAAGCATACACTCATCCAAGCCATGAGAATTCTGTGGGAAACTGAGTCAAAGGCTTTATTAAGTTTGAGATAGACAACACCTACAACCCTTACTGCTTCCACTAGACAGGTGACCTTGTCATAGAAGGAGATCAGTTTTGTCAAGCAGGATCTGCCTCTCATAAACCCCCGCTGACTGGGACCAGTCACTTGTTTAATCTATGTGCTGCATGATGACACTCACATTGATCTCCTCTACCCCCTTCCTCAGCACTTAAACTCACAGGCCTGCAGTCTACCAGATCCTCCTGACAACACTTCTTGTAGGAGGACATCACCTTTGCTAACCTGCAGCCAGCAGAGACCTCCCTGCTTAGAGAGGACTGCTAATAGATGATGGAAAATGAGCAGTTCCACCAGCTGCCTCAGTACTCTTGAGTGGATCCCATCAAGACCCACAGATGTGCTGCATCTAAGCAGCACAAAGGGTCACTATTTCCTCTTGCTTTACAAGGGGTGCATCCTTATTGTCTTCCCATTCAGGAGTAACCTCATTTAAGTGCTCTTTATAACCCACCATGAGTACAAAAGGCTGAATGATTTTATGTCTTAAAATTTTAAGGAATTTAACAGTTTTCAATTTAAATCTGCTAGCTAATAGGGTTCTGGAATTACAGCTGCTGCTTCAAACTGCTCAGGCCTCACCTTCACGTTTTCAAGATGCTGAATTTTGCATGTAGGTACCTGGAAAACCACCAACTGTAATCGTGCTTTCGGGGAGTGGAGAAGGAAAGAGCAACTATAATCCCATAAAATGTTTGGTTTTCGTTGTGCTTCCTTTTCTTCAAAGGGAGAGAATAGCAAAACCTTTTAAACGAAACACATCCTCATCTTCAATCACAATAGAACGAAGAAATCTCTATATGAAACGAACTGCGTCTGTTTGGATAGCAGTGAATTACGCCCATGAAAGCTGTGCGAAGGGAAAGACCATCTCAGTGACACCAAGCAAAGCAGGTACAGTGTCCTCACAAGTTCTGTCACTGCATTGTCCGGCTGAAGCGGTGGTAGTACTTTTTAAAATATCATTCCCCAAACTTGTACCACTTGCTATTGTCGCCGATTCAGAGAGCTCAGCTCAAGTTTGACTTCCTTGGATGTAACCTGTACTGCAGTCAATAGTAGAAGTCTACCTGCTTTTATGGGAGAAGGGTTATTTACATGACATCAACTGCTAGAACGCAAAATAGTCATAGCCAGAAAAACATATTGTGTGCAGTAGTTAACCAGCTTCCCGTGCCCTCTCTGAACTTCTTTATTGGTCTACAAACAGCAGGCTGACTCACTACCACACACTTAAGGAATCCTTGTTATGGAGCATTAGAACGCTGAGAAAACTTACCAAAGTTCAGCTGGTTTTGAAGGCCACTTACCCATTAAACAGTGCTGCAGGGGAAACATGAAAAAAGGAATCCTATTAACTGTATCCTTTAGACATCTATTTAAAGATTCCCTTCAGTATCTGATCGCTCAGGTAACTTTAAGAGATTTCCAGGACTTCACCTTCTCAGAATAATCATCACCACCTAAGAAAAAAAGGCACTTCTCACTGCTGGAGGGCACTACCAGTGTGAGCCACATTACCGCTGTGGCTGCCTCTTGAGGCTGTTGGCCACTTGGTATTTATTGGAGGAAAGACAAATGTATTTACATGCACAATTGTATATAGCTAAGCACAGATACTGAAACTGTAAGATGTTCTGGAAATTGCTTATACCATGCGCAGTTAGAGGTTCTCTTGACATTTCAGACTCACTCAGAACAGCACCTGCTTAGAAAAAGGGCCTTTCTGAAACCAGGAGAAGCATTCACAGAATAGAGGCAATGAGAACGACTCTATTACGTTGATACCACAAAGATTCAGTAATTATTTATTTCCAGTCTTTTTAAAGTCTTCCGGTATTCAATATTCTGTGCCAAGCCTTTTCTTTCTTACAAACCACACCTAGCACAATCAGAAGAGCTTCCCCGCTCCTCTTGCATTTACGACACCTGTATGTTCCCCGTTTTAGGGAAGTGCTTGACACCGTCCAACATAAACGCTCACCAGATCTCAAATCAAATAATAATAAAGTGGGACCTGCCTGCAACTCCAACATCATACGAGCTGAGGTACAGAGAGGCACTCACTGAGTCCACTCGGTGGACACTGGTAAGTGTTTCCAGATGACAGTAACTTGGGAGGATGAGGTGCATCACTATCAGCTGAGCCGTATGTACGCAGAACATTAACAGGATGTTGCTGAAAAGAACACACAGTTTGCAAGGAGGCACAGCAAGCATGCAGGCAGTCACAGAATCACAGAATGGCAGAGGTTGGAAGGGACCTCTGGCAATCGTCTAGCCCAAACCCTCCCACTAAAAGAATGGTCACACGGGAATATGTCCAGGTGGGTTTTGTCTCCAAAGAAGGAGACTCCACAACCTTGCTGGGCTGCCTGTTCCAGTGCCCTTCAGATATTTGTAGGCATAAATAATATCTCCTCTCAGACTTCTCTTTTCCAGACTACACAGCCCCAGTTCTCTCAGCCTACCCTCACAGAAGAAGTCTTCACATCTCTCAGTCATTATAGCCCTCCTTTGGACACTCTCCAGCAGTTCCCAATGTCTAGGAAAATATCACAAACGTCTTTTAGTTTCACTCTAACAGATCAAAAATTGTTTGGAAAATAAATACTAATAGTTTTGTAAATTAAAATATGGAACAGCACATCAGCTATTCCATTAACCATCAGTAAGCCACCACAACCATCAGCAATACAAAAGCTGAAGAGGATATCAGAAATTATATACAAAATGAAATCCTGGTCACACCTTAATTGATGAGCAATGTGACACTTTTCTTTTGTAACGTTTGATTTTCAGACTAAGTAAAGATCAAGTTGCTGTGATTTTAAAGGTAACATTTCATAACCTACAGACTTTTGGTTTGCATCAGTTTTCCTTCTTGACAAGACGGGAAATTATTCCTCTATGATATAAGATCAGCTCCAGTTGCATTTTAGGACACGTAACAGTGAGAACACAGTGCAGCAAGACGACAGTATCTAAAACTAGGTCTCTTCCAACTTTAATGATTCTATGAGAAAGAAAATGGTCACAATTTGAAGTAAGACCTACATGCAGGAGCTGTGGATGCTTTTCCTGCCCGTCAGCATCCAGCGTAATTATACGAGGTTTTCACTAGCCATGCACGTACTCACGATTTGTCTCACAGAGTCCCTGTAATTGTTTTTTATGATGTTACGTGTAGTCCAATGAAGATAATGTGTTTATTAGTTAGAACAGAACTCCAAGAAGAAAACCATCTAAAAAGCTGCTATTCGTATTTCTTGGGACTTAGGAGTCTCTTCACTTCTTTCCTTCCAGCAGAATCTCCCATGCTATTCCCTTTGAGACTTACCAATTTTCTTCCGCTGCTCTCGTAGTCAGCTACCACTGGTTTTAGCCACTTAAGAAGAAGCACTCAGAGAAGCCTGTGTAATAAAGGCTTCATCTTGGTACTTAGAAAGTCGAAGCCTTGGAAAGGACATACAAGTGCCAGACCTTTCTAGGACAGCCAGGTAACCCAACTGCTCTTTACCATCAGGTAGTGCAATACACAGACGCCCACTTGGAGACAGTTTGGTGTGCAACATGCGGAAGAACAGTGTTAAGAGCAGTAAATTTAATGTCCCACAAACTGCTGGTCATGAGAATTCATTATCTCATGTGTCCCAGCTGATCCTGCAAACTTAGTCTGTAAACTCTTCATAATTACTTGAAAGTAAGCTGCATTTGCAGAGGGGACTTGGGAAGGGTGAGCGTGGGCATACAAGCATGGAGCGTACATGAAGCTAGCTAAGAAATAGCATCTATCAAGAGTAGGATTAATGTGTGTGTAATGCAGTTCAACATGCTGGTCTTAAAACCATCTTGTTCCCCTTTTGTTGTCTAGGACATTTGGAATCTTTCCATAATGTTGTGTGTTTGTGGGGTTTTATTTTTGCAACTAAGCAAGTTTTATTAAAAATGCACAAAGGTAATTAACTTCAGTCAAAAAAGAAAATACCACAGAAAACCAAAGAAAAGAGCTGGTCACCTGATATTTGGGTGGGGTTTTTGTTTGGTCTGGTTTTGGTTTAGGGGTTTTTTTAGAAAGACATAGTATTAAAAACCCAAATTTTGCAGCAGGCAAATGCTGAAACAAATACCTTAATCTGCAACAGCACTTGTGCCAGAAACACCGTAAGGTCCAGATCAGGCCAAAGATACACGTAACGCAGGATAGCGTGCAACAGTTTTTAATCATAGTCTTTTGTGCAATTTTCAGCTGGTGATTTCCTTTCACACGGGCTTCAAATCTCCACTCCTTGTACAGGCACCGGAGCTTCAGAGCCACCATCTGCTGCAGTGCACCTTATGTATGTGATGCTAAAGCACAGGCAACCATGCATTCAGTCCAGTTGCCACGTCAGTCATAGGTCTTTCTAGACATACTGTAACATTTGAGAATAGGGGATAATTTAAAACAATAATAACACAACCTTGACGTCTTGCTCTTCAGAATACCAACAAGACTCAGTTTAATGATTATTCTTCTGTATATATAGTGTCTAATTGATTTTAAAAGCATTATTTAGACCTAAACTGCTTCTTTAAGTGCCCTGATTGAGCAGAACAATTTTGTGCATTGGAAGCATGAAAAAGCATTGGCTAAACTCTGCACTAATCTCAGTCTGATGATAGGAAACCCCACTTTCAACAGCAGCAAGAAGACTGGTCCTTCTCTGAGAAAACATTTGAAAACAGATTCTGTTTCACTGATGCCACATAAATTACATTTAAGTTGTAATATTTATTTTCAGGTGCCTGTAGAAAGCAGTGCTGCCAATGTCACCATTTTGGATTTAAATGCTGTATCTTCATACATTGTTCAGCTCAGATGCATAGCCAAAGATGGTCTCCACTGTGTTTGCATTTGGAGTAAAGAGATTGTGGTCCCTCACAGTAAGTTAAATACAGTTTTGTCTTACTAAGAATGATCATGAAGGTAAAACCCTTTTCAAATCTTGTATCATACGAAATATCACTGGCAGATACTGCTGAAAATGTGAAGAACAAACTAATTCATATCAGCATGTCTCCATCTTTTCCATTATCAGAACTCATGAACAAGCCAAGAATATCATATAACACAACTACAGAAATCTCTCCAGGCAGAAGAAGCATTCTTCTAAAGTGGGAGGTAATGTTCACTTTGGGTCTAGGTACCTCCTAGATCCTACCGCCTCCATGTTATTTGTTTTTTGCTTTACAGGAAGAAGTAGATATTCTCATTCTATTGAGAACACACCGTTTAAGCAAAGGCATTGAAAGCTGTACTCTGGCTTCAGGATTCACTGCGTTAGTATATCGGTGCTTGAGGTTGTAGGAACTAGCAAGGAAAAACACACCAGTTTATAAAAAGGTTTGTCATCTTGTGTGTGCCCAACAGTACAAGATTCAACAAGACATAGTGCAGGGTCCTACACTTTGGCCATAGTAAAATCCCATGCAGTGCTAGAGACTGGGGGATGAGTGGCTGAAGAGCAGCCTGGTAGAGAGTGACTTGGGAGTACCGGTTGACATTTGGTTGAACATGAGCCACCAGTGTGCCCAGATGGCCAGTGGCATCCTGGCTTGTATCAGTACTGGTGTGGCCAGCAGGACTAGGGATATCATTCTCCCCCTGTACTGGGCACTGGTGAGGTCTCACCTCGAGTACGGGGGCAGTTCTGGGCCCCTCACTTCAAGAAAGATACTGAGGTGCTGGAGCAGGTCCAGAGGAGCAACAAGACTGGTGAAAGGACCTGTGAGGAGAGGCTGAGGAAGCTGAGATTGTTTAGCCTGGAGAAGAAGAGACTCAGGGGAGACATCACTCTCTATAACTACCTGAAGGGGAAATGTATACAGGTGAGAGATGCCCTTTTCTCCTGAGAAGAAGCCAAAGCTGCAGAGTAAATTATTAATTCTGTGATAAAGGAATAGGCCATACATGTAAACATTTATTATCCATCTAAATGCTTTAGTATTAAAGTAAGAAGTAACATTAAATACAGTATATGGCTAGAAACTTCATTCGGGGTACTAATTACATTAATCTATTATATAAAAAATATAATATATATATTATATAAATATATATTATATATATATAAAATAAAATATATAAGGTCCGTGTCCAGACAGTTTAAGCAGACACCAATGGGGCAGAAGTGCTTTCAATAATGAACAGGTTAAGCACAGAGAAAAGAGTGTCTTTGGCTCAACTGCCATATTTGTTTAAGTTGGTCTGAAACAAAGGCAACAGCTTAAAGACATTAGAAGTTAGCCATAGCTCACCTGGTTTTGCTGATGTTCAGCAAGTAACCTCTACACAGTTTGGCTTAAAAAGTACAACATAGGTGGTTCTGCACTAAACACCCAACCAGGTCACATTAATTGTTTTTATAGCTGCAGCTAACACAGGACATTCTGCAGGACTGCACAAGACAGAACAGTGCGAACTGTTCCCAGGCTCATTTTACTAAGCTAAGAAAGCTGTCTTCTGCTCGTCTCTTCTTCTGTGATAGACCTCGTATTTCACACATATTGGGAAACCCTTTCTCGTTTCAAAGCCCAGTGAGAGAGCCGTAACAGTATTCCCCAACACATTTTTACCAGAGCTTCAAATAATGGTTCTAGTGCTTCCCTCCCTGTCCTGGGGAAAAAACCCCATCTGTTTCCATTCTAGGAGCTGTCAGCTTTACCAGCAATTCTTTTCAGTGCATGCCTCTGCCTTTCAAACCACTGAATGTCATCCTGTCCGTGTTACTCCAGAAATATTCAATTACTTCATTAAGATAACACAATCTCCCAGCTTTATGGTATCTTCACATTATTTTGTGATAAGAAATAACAGAAAAGCTTAGTATCAGAAGTAATCCTTCAGAATTCATGGGCTTTCATGTATGGAGTTCAACTTCTATCTAGATTGCAATAATTTCCATTTCTGTGCACTCATTTTCCAATCTCCTATGAAGATTAGTTCCAAAAAATAATGAGTGAGCCATCAAAACCCAAAAATTTGTATCAATGGATATATAACACGTTCAAAGTTGTAGAATAATTACTACTGTTTATTCTCAAAGAGACCAGATGCCTAACAGAGCCTAGTAGATGAAGATTCTCAGATGCATAAGTTGCAATTAAACCCCTCTCATTAACTTTCAAAGTTCCTCATTAAGAGCGGTATGTTCCAGTGAAATGTAGAGAACTTCATAGCTGCCTTACTGCTGTCGTTACTAATTGGATACACATAAGTAAGTTCTCCATTAAGCAAAACTCTTAATCCTGTGCTTAAGCCCTCTCAGTTTAAGCATGTTTTTAATTGTAAGGAAATGCTTTGCTTCGTTGATTCCTAGCAACCTAACTAAAACAGTATGATTTTATTCCCGCCATCAAAGGTGGCATTTTGTTTATACAATTTAATTCCTCTTGATTTTCTGCACAGCACTAGTAACATTTATAGGAAAATAATTCTTTTTCCTCTTACTAGGTAACTCAAAGTGAGAACATCCTTGGATATTACGTCAATGTGGAAAGAATACCCAACATTTGCAGGGATTCACCAAATCGCATGTTTCTGAAGGACAGAGAAGTTCTTCTAAATCTCTCGATGGCTCACTATAGAGTCAGTATTTCTGCTTATAACGAAGCAGGAGAATCTCCACAAGCCGTCTACATCGCCCCAGTCATCTCTGCTACAGGTACTTACCTCACCATTCTTTCACTGTAGTGGTGAAAAAATTTTACGCCGATCTCTAGACTGTCCCAGTCTTTAGGACGGGCTAAAGCGTTCTCCTTTATATTTATTAGGCTGATATTTCTTCACAGTGAGTCACTAATTTTTTCTTAAGAAAGAATTTTGGTAAATGTTAAATAAAAGAGTAAGAAATGAAACGTTCCACTTAGCACTTTTTCTGAAACTTGAGAAGTATCTATGTGCTAGATCTGCCTATAAAAAGGGCTGATGGTGTGTACCCAAAGTAAAGCACATGCGAGGAATTTGTACAAAGTTCACTCCGAATTATGTACAAATGAAAGGTTTTAGAGCTAAGTAACTATTAAATTACCTGCTACTGGCCTTTATTTTAGTATTACCCTACTGGCACATGGGAGGAAGAATAGCATGTGCATACCATATTCCAGTGAATTTGTAAGCTCTTGTGATGCCTAAATACAGTCTGCCTTCATTTAACAAATAAAATAATATATTAGTATTTTTCTTATAATATAAGCTAGTTTCTTTTGTTATAATCTTAAGGTATAGTTACTGCAATGTAAGAAAAAACACTCTATTCCAAAGTAAGATTATTTTTTAAATAAATCAGCGTGCACAGGGGGAAAAAACTGTGCAACTACTCTTGTTGATCTCCAGCCCAGCTACATCTAGTTGATTTTCCAGGATTTTCTAACACACTTCTTTGCTCCTTTGCCCCGCAAAGACTTAACAATTTGATTTTGCCCTTATAATATCTGACAAAAGATGTATTATCGCTTCAAGCCATCATTTGACTGACAGCTACTTGTTTACTGAAACTGTAAGCCTGTTCTTCATGCTCTCTCCCCATTCCTGAGATGAATAACTATTTAATGAATAATCTTCAAAAACAAGCAAAAGAGAGAATGAAAGCAAAAGAAAAGGAGACTGCTGTTCTCTATATCAATCTCTAACGGTTTGTTTTTTTCACAGACCTGCCTGGCCAAATCCATGTCACATATCAGGGAACTAACGCAGTTGTCACCTGGACTCCAGAATACAATCCAAAATGTTTTGTGGTTGACTGGGGTGCTGGTAAAGAGGATATGCACACGAAAATAGTAACTACGGCTACTGGAAAGTTCACACTCGGTAACAGCATCCACTACTTGTAGAGACAACATTTAATTTATTGATTATTTCTGGTTGGGACAGTAAGAACTTAATTGTGCTTTCAAGAGCAAACTGAATATTCACCTAAGTTAATTCTTTGTCCAGCACTGAGACATCATCTAACTTTTCGTAATACAAATGCAGATAAAGAACAGTTTCTAGTAGGATTCATCTGGTCACGGGTAGGCAAGAAATGCCGCTTATCCGCTATTGCTGATCAGTTTCTTTGTGCCCACTTTCCAGGCAGGCCTATGCACTACCTGCTTGAAAAAAAATGTTTCCCTTGTTCCTAGGTAAATTCAGCTTTAAATACAGGCTGCTTTGTTACAGTCGCCCTTACAGGATTTTTATCGTCATCCCAATGGCTGTTCTTGTTTAAGCCTAAGATCTCAACTCGCAGTACACTCTTTACTGAGGTTGGCAAGATAAGCTAGAGCCAGAGATCAATGTACAGGACATGCATTAAAAATGCTGCTTAAAATCATGTAGGTGACTTCTGCAAAGGCCATTCAGAATTGTCTTTCATGTACAGTAGCTTTAGCTTTCATGTACATTTAGCTTCAGAGCTCTATAAAAATACGGACTGTTTTCCTTGGTCCTTCTACAACAGCTGCAGTGACACACATCTAACCAGTTTGCTTGTTTCAAATACACTCACTGAGGGGAAATTATCTACCGTTAATCTAAGAAATCTACAGCCATTTTAATTCCCTACCTCTGCTTCAGCAGCTCAGTCCTTCTAGAGGGAAACTATAAGCAGGTCTGGCAACTTTTGATTGCAAACCCATGTTATGTGTTGTTCTGCTTTTGAGATAGCTGGCACTAAGCATCTAGAGATGGTGAAGAAGGATGCCCATACTTCATACACGGTGTAAAGCACTGTAAACTTACACTGTGCTTCGAGTCTCAGAAAGTAAGAAATACAGGTTCTTAATTTATATATTAAAAACTGTATAAACGTCTTGTCTTTCCTTCCGTTCTTTATAACTTTTCAGTAAACCTGACGTATGTTTGTTTGTTTTCCAGACAATTTTGAGCCATATAAGTTGTACAAAATACTGGTACACGCATCTGATGTGTGTCAGTGTGAAAGTTTCACATTACATGAAAAGACATTTGGAGTGACTCACTTCTACTCGGTTGAAGGAGGTATTTCTCCCCTTTGTATAACCTAACGCCTTATGTTTCTTCTCATTGCCTATCTGCAGCAACTAAAGAAATCCTGCACAAAAAGTTTATTTCCCAGGTGACTTGTTCTCCAGTCAGTGTGGCCTTTGGTACTAGCAGTTGTGCAATGGCAGTGGATGACCTGAATGCTGTTTCCTGCTGACAGGTCCACAGCAATTACCAGAATAATAGAAAGGTCTGAGCCATTATTCCACGTACCTCGTATTTAACTGGGGTCAAAATTAGATGTTTCAAAATTAGATGTTAGGTGGATCATGAACTGGCTGCAGAATAGAAGCCAGAGAGTAGTGGTCAATGGCACAGAGTCTAGTTGGAGGCCCGTATCTAGTGGAGTCCCCCAGGAGTCGATGCTGGGTCCTGTTCAGTGTATTCATTAACCACTTGGATGAGGGATTAGGGTGCACTGCCTGCAAGTTTGCTGGTGACACAAACCTGGGTGGTGTCGCCGACACCCCAGCAGACTGTGCTGCCATTCAGAGAGACCTGGACAGGCCGGAGAGCTGGGCAGAGAGAAATTTAATGAAGTATAGCAAGAGTAAGTGCAGAGTCCTGCATCTGGGCAAGAACAACCCCAGCTACCAGTATAGGTTGGGGACTGACCTGTTGGAGAGCAGTGTAGGAGAAAGGGACCTGGGGGTCCTGGTGGAACCCCAGGAGGTTTCATATAACTATCAGAAGGAACTTCTTCACAGTGAGGGTGACAAAGCCCTGGAAGGGGCTGCCCAGTCTCCTTCTCTGGAGACATTTAAAACTCACCTGGACATGTTCCTGTGCAACTTTATCTAGGTGATGTTGCTCCGGCAGGGGGATTGGACTAGGTGATCTTTTGAGGTCCCTTCCAATACCTAAGATTCTATAGTTTCTATATGGCAGACTTAAAAATAGTTTAATATCCTGAAACAATTATCAGAAGGAGAGAACTAGAAAAACAATCTTCATTGTCCTCCCCTTCTTCGTTGCAAAACCAGTGCTCTCAGTTACAACTAGGGTTATTTACATAGGACACAGAATTGCTCATCAGGTCGATTTGTGTTCTGGGGAACAAACAGATGGATTACAGTGTTATGTGTAAAAAACTTATTCCTGATGCAACGACCCATGAAATTGCAGGTAATTTTCTGAAATGGGCCACTGTATTTTTAAGTTGAATATGAAAGAAACTGAGAAAGAAGCAGTAAAATGCTAGGAGCTGGACTGCAAATACAAGATTAAATTACTAGTAGGAACACAGCACTGCTGGGAACAACGTGAGCTGCTAGATGAAGCCGCTGACCTGTTGGCTTTCAGATGGAGCCAAGTATCTGTCTTGCCATAGTAAATTAGACAAATTATCGGTGGTGATGAGCCTGTCACGTTGCACTCGCGTCCTCAGTGATGTATGTGAAAGGTAATACCTGCCGATACAAGCTCCACGCAGCTCCTGCTCACTCCGAGGTGCAAACAGCACGCATCTGTTCTGTGCAGCGACGTGGTTGCATTGTGGTGCTTCAACGGTCCAGCTCTGCATGTTATCACTTGATTTTATACCAGTAGATGAGATAAACGTAAGACTATGTAATCATTGAACAGAGACATGGGGGCTGTGAGATTAGATTAAGGGAAACTACCTGCACCACAGAAATTCACATTTCAGTGACCTCTTCTCCTCTCTCAGCAAGAGATGGCACGTGCCATCCAATCACTGCTGTACTCGAAAGTAGATTGTGGTTCACTGTGGTTTCAGAACAAGTCAGAAAACACGACTAATGGTTGGTCACTTGGTTCCGAGTGGTGCGTCACTGTCTTAACCAGCTACTGCCCTTCACCAGAGTCCTGATAACTGGTAGTCTTACTCCATCCCATTTATGAAGACAGATATCACAACTTCAAAATCCCCCTGAAAAGCAGTTTGAAAGCCCTGTGCTCATCAATGACCAGCAGCAACAACATGAAGTACCATCTGCAACTCCAATTTACAGGTCAGTCTATCTGGGACATCCCAGACTGGAATCCATCAGTGTAACATCCTTAGTCTCCCTCTAGTGTTATCAGATACA
Organism: Phoeniculus purpureus; assembly: GCA_028565055.1. Lineage (NCBI taxonomy): Eukaryota > Metazoa > Chordata > Aves > Bucerotiformes > Phoeniculidae > Phoeniculus > Phoeniculus purpureus. The sequence continues at coordinate 14,072,656 of JAOXOE010000874.1, read as the reverse complement.
GCGCTTGAAAAGCTTATCTTTAGTAGGAAAAAAGGAATGAATCTCCTTACAGAAGGGGAGATGTTAGTACTGTATTGTCAGGGTTATAATTCTAAGAGAAGATGATGATACAGGTCTTTCAGCACCTCTAACCTGTCTCTTGAGGTATTCTGAAGCATACATTAAAGTCTCTGCTCAGCACACCAAAATCCAGGAAAAGTCTCTTATCTTTCCTCCCCTATGGTTCTTGTGTCAGGAAGTGGTAACAAACAGTATGACAAGCAGGTGTCAAGATAACTAAAACATAACTAGATGGAGTATCTCCTGTATTATGTTGTCTTCTACAAGACCTATTATCAAACAGCCTTCACCAACACTGTATTTGTCTCAGCTCCTACAACAATTTTCTGGTTCAGATAAACTTCAATCTAAAGAGTTCACAGAATCACAGAACATTAAGGGTTGGAAGGGACCTCAAAGATCATCTAGTCTAATCCCCCTGCCACAGCAGGATCACCTAGATCCAGTCACACGGGAACATAGCCAGGCAGGTTTTAAACATCTCCAGAGAAGGAGACCCCACAACCCCTCTGGGCAGCCCCTTCCAGTGCTCTGTCACCC
>JAOXOE010000874.1:14021042-14066594 GCA_028565055.1 Phoeniculus purpureus | reverse complement strand
AAGCTAAAGAGACCCAGCTCCCTCAGCCTCTCTTCATAAGGGAGGTGCTCCACTTCCTTCATCATCCTCGTTGCTCTATGCTGGACTCCATCCAGCAGCTCCACATCCCTGTAGAACTAAGGGGCCCAGAACTGGACACAACACTCCATAGAAGCTCAGGAGTAAATATTTACTACAACACACTTCCTCCTACATGTCCAATAGTCTTCAAGAAAGGTGGAGGTTTTGTGGAAACAATGGTAAATCAGGAATACACTGTGATTAACTACACAGAAAGAGACAACCCATCCAGCTCCTATCACGGTAACTTAAACAAAAATGTTAATTGTCATTAAGTCAGGATTTTGTCATAGACTATTAAGCTTAGCCCTGAAGTATAGGTATCATGCTTGATGGTCATCACAGAACATCTCATGTGGATGAAAATATCAATACAATGTTATGTGTAAATGGTAGTTAATTTAAATGCATACGAAACATCAGTCGTTTGACCTGACTTCCATAATTGGTTTTTTACAGGCTAAAATTATCATGCTGGCCCAGTATACCAAATCCGAGCAACAGCAGTGCAGTGCAGGATATGGTGAGTACTCTTCTGATGGCTTTAGAAAACACACAAGGAAGACTTTTCCTACTACTTAACCAGTAATGCTAGTTATTTCTCTCTTCACACTTCACTCTAGTAAATGTCTACCATGACTTGGCAACCAAGGTAATATTAGAGGTATAGGAGGGAGCAAGGTGTTTAGGCAGGGACTAAGTATACTTTTTAATTTGACAAAGGTTCTCTGACTTTTTTGAGAGCATATTTACATGTACAGTTGTCAAAAGAACAACACAGAGCTGAGTGCAAGGAGTCTAAAGAAAAAAAATTCAGTTTTTATATCCTGTCACTTCTCACCAACTGGAACTGACCATTAAGTACAAGTTACTCAAATTGCAAAGCAATGCATCAGACCCAGTACTACAGAAGTCTCGTGACAGAGGCCACCTGTATGTTTTCTGAAATTCATTCCTCACTCCTCATGTTCTACCCTTGTCCAAAACAGTCTATGGGGCTCTGACCTGTAGTCAGCTGGCTGAGGAACACTTAAGGCTCTAAGATTTGGCAACACATTCAAATCTTGCCTACAGCTTTCCCATGTGTTTTGGTAAGGATACTTGAATTTCAACACTGGAAGTGCCTGAAAATCAGCTATTAGAAGGAGGCTGCTGGAGACCATGTAACTAATTTTTGCCAGTCAGTGGACTAGAGAGCAACGTATGCCTGTTTACGACGCATCAAACCGTTCCTGCAGAAGCAAAGCAACGGTAAAAGGAAATGATGCCTGCATTAGCCAAGTGTGATAAAGAAATGCTGTAATGCAAGGCATGAATGGAAAAAACAGATATCAGATAAGGGGCTTGGGGAAAGCAGAAAAAGCTCTGTGTGAAGAGACAGTACAATAGAGCACTTACCAGATACATTGCATAGAAGTAACCATATAATGGTTTATGTTGGAAGACACCTCAGATATCATCCAGTTCCAAACACCTGACATGGGCAGAGATACCTCTCACTAGACCAAGTTGTCCAGAGCCCTGTCCAACCGTTCAAGTGGCCTTGAGCACTTCCAGATAGGAGGCATCCACAACCTTCCTGGGAAACCTGATATCGGATATTAAGAATAGTTTGTGAAATCTAGATAAAGGTATTCCCCAAATGAACATTGTAAAAAGGGGGCAAGGAGTAAATTTTACTATACTCTACATATTCGTTCTATTTGTGGCTTGTTTCAAGACCGAACCCCATCAGGTTACTTGAGCAATGTAGCAACCCCTGACAGAAACACATGCGTAGTGCAGATAGGTGGCAAGACAATTCGTACTTTAAATCCAGACAGAACATTCTTCACTGCAATCTAAAGGCAATGCTGCATCCCGTGGTATAGAGCAGAAGCAGAAACTGGAGAAACTCAATTCTGTCAGCACACAGGCGCTGTGAAAATGAGCTGTGGAGACAACCTAGGCCAGCTGACCACACCATCAGAATCTTTTTCTTCATGTCTAGACAGATTCTTCAATGCTGCTGCTGCTGCTTCTTCACCTATTAGTGGCTCTTTCAGATAGAAGCTCACACAGGACTTGTTTTAGATTTGATACATGCAGACTTCAGACTGCTATTCATGACACGACAATGGATGTACCTATCACCCAGGTCGTTTTTCAAAACAAGCCAAAAGCTGACCACATAGAGGTGCCTTCTCATCCTATTACGAGAGAATACTAGAGATATTTTATGTGGGAATGTTGATACTTCAAAGAACTGCACACTCATTTCCGAATCATAATACAATTCTGAGAAAGAAAATGAAAAATAATCCAAATTTATTTATTTCAAAAGAACCATAACAGTTTGAATTTAGGGCAATTAAGGAGGGTACCCAAAAACCTAGCAGTTATACCCAAGAAGATACCAATATGTGCACACCCAGCACAACATTCTAAGTGAAAAGAAGGATGCTTTGTGTTGCAAACTGTTCTCCATGTAGATATAAAAACTGTGTAACCCAAGATATGCTTAGAGCACTGCATGGCATTAAGCTGAATAACAAACTGCTTGCAGCAGCTGACCGCCAAATCTTGTTTGACTGCAGTTCAGTTCAAGGTGCTGCCTTTTTTCTGGGTCTCAGAACAGCACATCATGAGGCCTAACCTTATCACCACTGTATTTTGTCTCAAGCACACACAGAAGCAATAGAAAGTTTGCTTAAATACTATGTGAGAGAAGAAGATGGTCCTCTTGAGTTACGTAAATGGGTATTTTCATTAATCTTTCTGAAACAAGTGAAGGTAAAATAAAATTAATTACTTCTCATATTGTATAGGCAGGAGCAGGCTGCCAGTCTCCTAGTTTTATTCCTTCGTTATTTGCTTCAGTAGCTTTTGAATTGCACTTTGTAGGACTATAATACTGACATTACTCTTTCTACTGATTTTCTCTTGCAGGCTCAATGCAAACCTGTTTCAAGGGCATTGCTTTGGACCCTGTCAGACAATGATACCACCAGTCTTTATGTCATAGAGCATGAGTCAAAAGCTCCCTTGAAGCTAGACCACTTTACATGTAGTGAAGAAGAGGACAAATGCGACACTTACCACTCAGAAGAACCTAGCAATATCACAGACTTAAGCCTAAGGCATGAAGAAATCCCTGAAGTGGCAGTTACATGTAAAGAAGAAGGAATCATTTCCATTACGGTTCCACTCTTGAGTGACTATGCCAGCATGGAGTTCAGCCACAAAACCCTCATGAGTCTGACAGTGAAGCTGCCTGCAAAAGCTGCTAGTCCTCAGCTGGAAATGGAATTAAGCAGTAAGCCAGCACAAACTGAGCATCAGGTTTTGTTTGCTCCCCAAGACTACCTCAAGCAAAGCCAGGTAGTATTTTTGCCATCTGGACCAACTTTGATGGGACAAGTCAGTCTGAACTGAAGCATCTTCAAGTTTTCCCATACCACAATACCACGTTCCAAAACTTGTGATGCTTGAGTAGAGCCATTAGGACCATGTACGACACTGAGCTTGTGATAACACACAGGTAAAATTTTAGGCAACTGTATGAAAAATCTTCTCATAAGGTGTTTAGTCCCAGAACTCACAAAGCCATTTCAAGGCTTTTTGTCTAAGCACAATGTTGGTTTAGTCATCAGGAGAGTTCTCTAATCACTGTGACCTGATTTTCATATCCATAAGTTCTTTGGTAAAAACTCCATCAAAAGTTTCTATCACTCCAAAGAAGCTCTCTGGTGAGTCAGAGCTGTCAAAATAAAAAGAGTGAAAAGCCTTGAATTTAGAAACAGAAAATTATGCTTTTCCATTTGTGTGAAGCACTACCCCTTTGTGCTTTACATCTATACACCTTTATCCATCATAGAAGAATAGTGCTGTGTAAACGAAGGTGGTAACAAGAATCACTGTCAGTACTGGAGGTTTTGCTTCATTACATTAAGGCTATTTCTTCCTATGTTTATCTACACAGGTACATACATTCATTAGTGTTCTATAACAAGATGTAGTTGCAGATACAATTTCACACTGCATGCAATGTTGGTATCTGTTGAACAGACTTCCAGAGCTGGATCAGTACTCATCCCTTCAAATCTAGCACAGAGGAGTCATTGGAATTTAGAGGATAAAAGGTTCTTCCTTACTGTGGTCTCTGTGTGACTCCATCATGTATCTGCAAGGAACAAGGAGTCTGATTTTTCCAGCTTAACCACAGCTTCTCACTGATAAATTTTGTGGCATTAACAGACTGCACTTATTGAAGGAGACCCAGTTCATTGTTGCGGTCTCTAGTTTACAAGGCATTTTATTAAAATTATTTTGTTGATAAATAAGTTGATTCACTGTACCACAGGAACCAGAGACTCCTTAGTCAGGCATCTTTGAAAGCTATCTCTCTAAAGATGAAAGATGATTCAGACAAATATTTCCACACATACTGGGCAGTAGCAGTTACAGAACAACCACGCCTACAAAAACTTCAAAGACCTCGCATATGCCCCAATTAACTGATTCAGTGAGGCCTCATAAAATAATCTGGTTTGTTCACTTTCTTTCTATTCAGCTTGTCTCTACCTATACCTCTCTATGCCATAGGGTATAATATAGGTTATAGATTATATATATATATATGTATGTTAGGACTGGAAGGACTCACCCTGTGAGTTTTGCTTTGATTTTCTTTATGCTTGAAAAGCATTGTTTTTCCACAAAGCAATGCACCCTTTATTAATCACCCTTGTTACCCCTGCTCATTGAAAGATGGGTAATAGGAACATTCCACAGGCCACCTCAAAAGTTTTAGCAGCCTTTTAAATATCTATGTTCTTTTTTTTTTTTTCAACTTCAGTCAGGTGACCTTGCCTGATTTTATTTTAGGAGAACACAACAAACCTTGTGTTGTAGTTTCAATTTGAGCAGGTTCCTCGCCTGAGGTGTTGGGAAGATGCTATGGCAGCTTGTGGAACTTTTTCAACTCTGTGAACTGGCATACCTGGTTTGGATCTTCCTTTTTGCCACTCCTCTTTCACTATTTCTCTTGTCTTTGCCTGAAGACAGACACATGGCACCAGAATAAGCACTGTAGCCATCTTGCTCTGGGAAGGCGGTAGATGCAGAGAGAGAGAGAGTGGTACTTCAGACATCAGCAGAGGGAAGGCTTTGCCTGAATTCCATTGTTTGCTGAAATGGAGAGAGTTTTTCCTTCATCCATGGTTGTAGGAACTGGTGCAGTGCAAACGGAGAACTGGCTTGGAAGCACATGGAACAGAGAACTGGACTTCAAAAAGCCCGCTGGCACTGAGGGATGTGTGCACAGATTGAATGGACTCCACATTTCCACAATGAGCAGGAGCTGCTGGAAGTCTCTTCCCTTTGAGAGGGACATAGCAGTCTGGCCCAGTTGTGTAAGAAAATGTGGTTAATCTCTTTATGTTTTTGTGATGCCATTTTTATGTGGGGCAAATTAAATGTGCCTTCTCGTTTTTTCTGCAAATTCAGTTAGGTTTTGGTTTTTCTTGTAGCGTATAAGTTGGGGATTTTTTGTTTTGACCCAATAACACATTAACTAAATTAATCGGTTAAATTTACATAGGGATAACTCTTGATATCTTGCTATTAGTGGAGTTCTTGCTATTTGCAATATCTAGTAGAAGGCCTGAGATGACCAGGTGTTATGGACTAGTAGTCACGTGAGCACCGCCTTATTTGTCCGTTTCCAAGATTTAAGATTTACCTATAATATTTCTTTTATTTCTGGTCACCACAACTTACTTTCTCGACGCAGTGAGTACTTTCAATAACTGTAAGCATTGGATTCATTTTTTCTTACTCTGCATTTACTAAACCAGTGCATATTAATGTTACATAGGAAGTGATGAATCAAACAACAGGCATGTCAGCAGTTTCAGTATAGGAAGCAGCCCTCAGACATGCAACTCAGTTTGGGCTTTTGACTCTGTGAGTGTTCCCTCTACATTAACAATTGTCTGAAATCTGGCAGAAGAAAATCCATTTATGAGGCAAGGAGAATGTCCTTGTAAGTACACATGGCACTATGTGCCTCAAGTAGAAGGGATGGCTGCATTCCACTCTCATTTATAAAGCTTGCAGTATATGTTATTCCTAACTGGCCTCATTGAAGAAGTATGACAAGCAATACTTGTAAAATCTAGATTTGGGAGAACAAAAAATTATAGAATCATAGAATCATTAGGGATTGGAAGGGACCTCAAAAGATTATCTAGTCCAATCCCCCTGCCACAGCAGGATCACAGTATGAAGAGTAGATGTGGAAGAAGAATCATCCCAGCATGATGCATCCTTTGAGAGCACAGAAAGAATGCTTTATAAAGAGAGAAATAGAAGGATACACTTACTAAACAGTTTCATCCAGTTGAGAAAGGAGACTTTGGTGGATTAATTTACCTACTCAAGTGACACAGGACTGGAAGACACACAGCACTCAGGTCTTCTGATAAGGAGCAGCTAGTGTTTTGCATTTGGATTTTGGGTCTTTTTATAGTTTTGTTCTTTTTATGGGGATTATTATTTCTGCTGGAAGGGACATAAAATACTCTTCTGGTCCAACTGCTTGATCTTCAGGCAGTTTAAAAAATACATATGCTTATACAGGTATATAATGACTACATCGGCACACCTATAGTAATAAACATCTAATATATCTTACTTCACATGCTGTAGTACTGTTCAAATGTTTTCAGTAGTGGCCTTAGCCTCAGTATTATTAGCCTTATTATGTGTTATGTTAAGAGTGAAATTGCAAATATGAAGGCTCAGGATCATGTAAACCAAGGCATTTTAAATTTTTTCATTCTCGGTCAGTGTAGCTCTAGATGACTGTTAGCATTAGTGAAAGTTTAGACACTGTAAATCTTAGGCACTTAACTCTAGGTTTGGAGGCTTGTAAGCATAACAATTTCTAACTTGGGGTTTTACACTGCAGGGTTACACTGTTTTAGCATTTTGTACTGACAGAGAAAGGAGTGCAATATTCACTCTCTAATATGGCCTTTATAAAAGTGCACACAGCCAAGTGACAACACACCCGTGGTTTCTGGTATCCAGAACGGATGGGGGTTTTCTGCACACTTACGTGTAGTCTAGGCGCCAACGATTTTTTTTACACTTTTACTTTGCTCACAATCTTTAGGTCAGACTGCAGTGCAGTGTCTGGACATCAGTGTTTCAGAGACAAGATAAACAGGTGTTTAGCATGGATCAAGAGACTGTGATCCAAAGTGTTTATCTTTTTTTTCATTTTGTATTAACTACCAAATAAAATAGTACCAAGTACAGAATAGCTACAGAGGTCCTGAAAAACTTGAGAAAGTGCAGGCATCTCCTGGAAGCAGAGAGCACAGAGACATCGTGTCACGCTCACACAAGGTAACCGCTGAATGCTCCAGAACTGTAGTGGTAACTGCTGTAAAAATTGTAACACGATTAAGCCATTTAATAAAGTCCTCTACCGACAGAGCTTTTACTCTGTGTCACAGGCTCTTGGTTAGCATTTTTTTTCTGTCTCTCTCTCTGTCTCTCACCCTTGATGGCACTGCGTGTCTACTGACTGAATGTTAGCTCTGTCCTGTGTTGATGAGATCTGTACGAACACTGGTAATAAAACCCAGGACGGGTTACAACTGTCATTTCTGAGGACTGTTTACAGAAGACTGCTGCTAAGACATAGCACTCCACATTAATTGGAGGCGGGGGGGGGAAATAATCTTATCCATAGATCTATTTTCATTCTGCAGCAGAAGCACTATTTTTATTAATGAAACTGAAAATAACCTGCCATGCTAGAAATGCTCAGCCACATCACTGACCCACAGAGCCTCATTCAGTAGAGTGGAATCATAGAATCACTTAGGATGAAAAAAGGTCATTAAGATCACTATAACCACAAATGTGACACTGAACCATCAGTCCCTCAGCACCACATCTACACTTCTTTTAAATAACTTCAAGAATGGTGACCCACACTCTTCTCTGTGCAGCCTGTTCTAATATCTAACAACACTTCCAGTGAAGAATTTTTTCCTAACATCCAATCCAAACTTTCCCTAGTGGAACTTAAGATTCTTGACTTGTTACTTGGGAGGAGAAACCAACACCTACATCATTATAAATTCCTTTCAGGTAGTTGCAGAGAGTGATACGATCTTCCCTCAGCCTCCTTTTATCCAGACTAAACAATCCCAGTTCCCTCCTCCACTTCTCATGAAATCTATGCTCTTACTACCTCACACAGAGCCTTCCCTGACCTAGGCAGAAACTCCACATAAATAAAAGAAGGATGTATTCTGGTTTTGTTGAAGTGGTAGACACAGGCAGGGCAAAGGAGAACCCAGTAGAATGATAGGCACAGCAACAGCCAGCACTACCAGGAAAGTTGTGATGAAAGAGGTTGAGGTCTTTAGTGGAGATGTCAGAGTCTCAGCAGTATGGAGAATGGTAAATACGCAAATTTACCTGGAACACTGTAGGCTGCAGGCTGGTACAGAAATGGATAGCAGAACCATAACATTCTTCAGTCAGTGTTCTCTGACTTTTCCCAAAAGCTATTAATGTTGAACGTTGATGGTAATGCTTCAAGCCAAAGTACTCAGCTACCAGTAACTTTCAGCTTTATTCTGAGTTGCAATTAAATAACCATTCTGGCATATTTCAAGTGAATGTTTACTGGGTATCACCACAATTAAGATCCATAAGAGCCAAGATTTGCCTTTGGGTAAGCCACTTTTGTCTGTGTGTTCAGTATCTGGATAGTTTTGGTTATATCAGTTTTGAAAAGGGTGTGACCACAGTGACTTCTGTGTGTTATATTCAAGTGCTACATACTCACTTGTGCTCAGTGTCGGGCACCTCAACGCACGAAGGACTTTTTGGTGCTGGAGTGTTTCTAAAGAAGAGCAACAAAGCTGGTGAAGGGCCTAGAGGACAGGTCTTATAAGGAGTGGGCAAGGGAATTGGGGTAGTTTAGTCTGGAGAAAAGGAGGCTGAGGGGAGCTCTTACCACCCTTTACAACTACCTGAAAGTAAGTTGTGGAAAAGTGGGGGCCAGTGTCTCCTTCCAAGTCACTAGAGTTAGGACAAGAGGAAAAACCTCAAGTTGCACCAAGATCAGTTTAAATTGGATGTTAGGAAGACTTTTTTCACTGAAGAGTGGTCAGGTATTGGAACAGTCTGTCCAGGGAGGTGGTGGAGTCGCCATCCCTGGAGATGTTTCAAAAACATGTCAATGGGGCTTTAGGGAACTTGGATGATCTTGGAGGTCTCTTCCAATCTTAATGACTCTATAATGCTATAAAGGAGGCTACCTGTGCTTCTGCCATGTTTAATTATCACAGCTGTGTCAAATCAGCTGCAATTGCCACTACCCATAAAACATACAGATGAACTACTTACCTAGGCACAGACTGTATTGTAGTGTCTTAACAGTGCACGCGATAGTACCTCATAAAAATGGTAACAGCGTATAGTTATGCTGACATTCTAATTTATTAGCTCTGGTTACACTGGGTCATACAAATGCCCTTCCAAAGCCATAGGACATTTGTAGAAAAGTTAATATAAAATTTAAATACATTGGCTTAATGACAATTAACATCCTAGTAGAGATCCCACCAGGAAAAAAAATATTTCCACTACTAACATAGATTTTGTGGATGCTAAGAAAAGCACTAGCTTCACAGAATCACAGACCATTAGGGATTGGAAGGGACCTCAAAAGATCATCTAGTCCAATCTCACTGCCACAGCAGGATCACCTAGACCAACTTGCACAGGAACGTATCCAGGCAGGTTTTAAACTCCAAAACAAATAAAAATGCAATCCAGAGGTATGTAATTCTGTTCACACTATTTCAATGTTTTTGCAAATGATTTTTCAAAACACAAATAAGAAAAATAAATCTATGGTAGCATACTTGAATTTGCCACGTGCATGCCATATCTCCGTGGGAATTACTGAAGAGACTGCAGTTCGGTTTTTGCCAGTGGTTCACAGGCTTTTTCCTTCACCTTTTTCTAACTGTTTCTTTTTCTTGTTAATAAAACTTGTTATTTTTCTTTATCACAATATCATCCTTGTTTTTACTGTGTTTTGAAGACCCTGGGAAATCAAAACTTGAACAGTTGGTTTGACCTTTTTAATAGTACTTGCTTACTGTAGAACTTCCAAGAACAAAAGGGAAGGTCTGGTTGCCAAGAACAAGTTAGCTGACATAAATCCAAGTACTATGAACAAAATGGAAGATACTGTTGATTTTTCCTTATACCCCTGTACTTCTGTAGTCTGTCCTACCAGCAGCAGGAGTATGCCTTGGACCTAGAACCAGCTGTGCTGCTCAGGAGGCCCAGCGTCGCACACTGGTGTCATGGTACACCACTGAATTACGTGACTCACAAGCTTCTGATCCTAAGCATTTTAAATTGCATTTCCTCCCGGAAAAATCCCCCAGCTCAAACAAATATATTTTGTCAGCTAAGTGGCTGCATGTAGTCAAATGCAAACCTGCAACATGCATCAGCCTCTAGTACTGGTCTGAGGCACCAGGTAACGAATTGGGCATGTCCCCAAACAGAGCTAAAAAGGCAGTGTAATCCATACACGGAACACTTCCTATTAATGTATAAACAAGTACATCACATTCCAGTACATTCTAGCAGACTGCTACTGCATTAGGGTACTAAAAATAGTGGTGCTTTGCAGTAGGTTTGTAATAAAGCCTGGAGCACACTATATGTCTAAATATGCAGAATATCTCTTCTGGAGAAGAGGAGACTCAGGGGGAAACCTTATCACTCTCTAAAACTACCTGAAGGGAAGTTCTAGACAGGTGGCTGTTGGGCTCTTCTCCCAAGCAACTAGCAATAGGGTAAGAGGGTAGGGCCTGAAGCCACGCCAGGGGAGGTTTAGGTTGGATATTAGGAAGCATTTCCTCACAGAAAGGGTGACTGGACATTGGAATGGACTGCTCAGAGAAGTGGTAGAGTCCCCGACCCTGAAGGCGTTTAAAAAAGACTGGATGTGGCACTTGGTGCCATGGTCTATCTGATGTTGTGGTGTCAGGTCATAGGGTGGACTTGATGATCTGAGAGGTCTTTTTCAGACTCAAGGATTCTGTGAATACATCAAACACTGGAAAAATTACAGAGTTTACTGAAGAGATGAGGCTTTAGCATCAAGTTTCATGCTGCAGTGGAGCACAGCTTAGCTTCTTGAAGATGCTTTACTACACCAGCTATCACACTTATTCTTTTTGAAACTGCAGGACAGATTCTGCCTTAAACATTTCTGTTTCGCTACTATCATTCCCTCAAATGTCTCATGGGCCTTGAACTTTTCTTGGAGATCATGCTCTCATGACACAGAACCAGCCTGTGTTCACACAGCAATGAAGTGCAACATTTTCAAAACAAGATACTGCTACAGCACATCCTGGACCGCAGTTTCCAAAATCTTACTAAGTTATAAACAGGATCTAGTTTAAAAAGGAAGGTTTCTACCTACTTACTCAAATGATTGTGCTGGAAAGGGTATACTGTCCTGTCCAATGATAGGACAAGGGGCAATGGGTGTAAGCTAGAACATAGGAGGTTCCGTATCAGTATGAAAAGAAACATCTTCACAGTGAGGGCAACAGACCATTGGAACGAGCAGCCCAGGGGCGTTGTGGAGTCTCCGTCTCTGGAGACACTTAAAAGCCACTTGGACTTGTTCCTGTGCGACTTGATCAGGTGATCCTGCTTCGGTAGGGGGATTGGACTAGATGATCTTTCAAGGTCCCTTCCTAACATTCTGTGATATTGTCAGCAACACAGTGATCCAAACGCAAGAACACTATGGGCTTCCTGGAAAGCTGATGTTAAAAGCATCAAATCTTATACAGACAAGTTTCTGTATAAGCCCAAAATCAGCAGCCTGGTTAAGTATTCATCTAACAGCAAGGCCTTACTGCAAACTCCTTTCTCTCTCACACTCCAACCAACCCGTGCATGCAGTTCTCTTCAACCAGTACTAATCCTTCATGATTTACACATCTGTTCTTACACTCCATCTCAAAGTAACCTCAAGTCATAGTTCATAGTACACAAGTTCACATATTCATTACAGACAAAGAGTTGGGAAGACTGAATGGTACATGCAAATATTGTCACATTCCCAATTAGCTAAGCACCAAGTGGCAGCAGCAGTTTACACAGTATAAGTAGTCATCACAACCAGAGATACTTGGTCAGTAGTATCGGGCATTTTACACATCTTGTGTGTGCTTCTATGTCTGAAGATAAATCAGCAATGAGCCAGCAGGCTTGAACAGTTAGTCATCCCTTGATGTGCTTCTGCACTTGAGGAAGACAATAAACACATATATGCTGATTGTAAACAGCTCTTAAAAACAGTTTATAAAACCTCATTCTGTTTCCATAACTATGATCTGGTCAGCTGATGTAGCCTCCAAAATAATAATTTTTTTCTTTATGATCTGTTCAAATCTATGCTTGTCCTTCTTTATAAAGACTGTAAATGCAAACATATCTTACAGGCAGACGATGACATAGAAGCCATGAAACTTGGTTCCTGCAAAAAGCTATACTACTCTTCCCAGTTGCAGTTATGAGTTACTATTGGAATAGTCACACATGAGACAAAAGGAAATAAAGTTCTTGAATAAAAGTAGGATTTCTGTTTTATTCTAATTTAGTGAATGACTAAAGTCCTTACAACTACAAAATTACCCTAGGTAAAAATGTTGTCATGGGTTAAATCCCTGATGCCTTGACATGACATTTTAGGGAATGAAACAGATTCTATCACATGATGCATGTGAGAGCTCTTCTGCTACACAGACCTGGTGAGAGGTCTTATTCACTGACAGCTTCTAACTGGCCTTCTTGCATTTTAATCAATTTTTCCCTCATTCCTGGTCCAGACTTATTTTTATCCCCAAACCCATTTTCCCTTTCTTTAGAGTTTTCTTCTTTCTTTCTCTTCCTTTTTCCTATTCTTACTTTCCCCACTAAAAAGGAAGGGGGGGGCTTGTGAAAAGTATTTCCCATTTTGGTTCCCTGCAGCCAGTTTGTCCTAGCCACACACAGGGGGCAAGATGTAACGAATTCTTTTGTTATGTTTTTGCAGGGCACAACAGTCATGTCTTCATTGTCAGAGGGCTGGGTGTGTTTTGCTGGTGGTTTAGAAATCTTTGTTATGTTTTCACATGTTGTGACTGCTGCATCTGTGGTGGGGGACGGATGGCTCAGTTTCGTTGGCAGTTTATAGGCGTTTTTAAATTAATCTTTTTTCTAATTGCTTCTCTTTCTCCAGTAATAAAACTTGTTATTTTTCTTTACTATAATTTTGCCCTCAGTTTTCTTGTTCTCTTTCTTCCTTTTAAAGAAAATAAGAAGTGGGACAAAAGATCAAAGGGAATCTGCTTTACTAGAATGAATTAACTTAAGCAATACTTGGCTGCCATCTTTCATCCAGCCATAAAAGCACAGCAAATGCCCATTTCTAATGCATTTGATGCAGTGCTATGACCCAGGTCCAACATATTCTTCCTTCAAAAGATTCTGATGTATACTTTAATAAATTAGGCTTTGCCACACTCTGATTGAACAAACTAATTATTGTAAGTCCTTTCAGAAAATTAGAAGAGTTAAGAACAGTAGTGCCTCATTATCTGAGAAATGTCACTACAGTGCCAGTTCTCCAGGCTGAAACCACAATGTGCAGCTGTCATCTTTCCATCCTCTTTGGAGATTAACAGAACAAACATACCACAGCTTAAAGGACACTTAACCAGTCAAAGGATCTCCTTACACAAATGAAACTTGAACAGATCAAGTAACATCTTAGAGTTAACATCACAGCCACTCAACATCTTTTGCAAAGTGTGGGCCCTACTCTTTGCATCACAATAAACACATACCTACTACCCTAACTCATCTGGCTGGAGGAGGCTTTATATGGGGAGGCCAAACCAAAGTGCATTGCATGTTTGTTCCAGGTTAATTTCATAGGAAGTTGGTTTTTTATTCTGTGTTATAATTTATCCAGGAATTCTGATAATTTTGTTTTAGGCTGATCTGTAACATGGGTTAATGTGGGATTGACCGCATAATAATTTTAAGTGAGGAAAACACTAAGCTAATAGAAAAACATTGACATATTTATTAGGATAGAGAGCATTTATCAGCTCTGAAGACTTACTAAACCTATTAACAAGAGTATTTTCTTAAGAGGAGCAACTGTGGAAAATGCTCCCTCATGAGAGTAAGACAGCAATCCAACAAAAGCATATTGTTACACTTCTGTGTAATGTTCACATTTTATGTGGACCACATACACTTAAACATCTAAATCCAGTCATCAACACTGAAATGGTTATTTCAACAATAAAGGTTGTCCTTGGTCTCTGTCTTTAAAAAGAAATGTAAGACATGCAGAGAGAAAGACAAGCACAGTCCTCCCCAGGTCTGACCCTGAAGCAGCATAATTAACAAAAGACGGGCACTCACACTCAGTATGCCTGTTTCCTTAAAACAAGTAGGCAAAGCAAGCCACTTACAGGAAAAAGAAAATTACTTTTTCAATGGTTAATTTTAGATAAGGTTAATTTTCAATCACCTTATATAAAAAGAACAAAATTTGGTAGTATCTATGATAGTCCAATCCGAGTGTTGGTGTAACCCACATGTGTGCCATCTCACAGTCTGTAGGCATCAGTGTCTGCTGGGGCTGCATGTGGGGCCCTCTCTCACCTCTTCTGAGAATAGAAAGCACAGAGTGGCCCCAGCAATTGCCTTGTTCATTAGATGTGATTAATCTGACTCCTTATCACCAGGAAGTTTTGGCCTGCGGGATGCCCTCAAGTAGCCAGAATGCCTCCAAAGAGCCAAAGGTGCTGTAAGATTTCCCTTGCTTTTTGTCTGCTTCCCAAACGCGCTACCTGCCTTGCTTCATGGCAAGAGAGGAAGCTGTGATAGAGCCAGCCCCTCAGTTCAAGGACACAGAACTGCTGTAGAGTCCAGTGCAGAGCCACAAAGATGATGGAGTACCACATCTCTCTGATGAGAAAAGGCTGAGGGAGGTGGGTCTTTTGAGCTTGGAAAAAAAGGAGACTGAGGGGTAACCTCATTAGTGTCTATAAATATGTGAAGGGTGGGTGTCAGGAAGATGGAGCCAGGCTCTTCTCAGTGTCATCTAATGATAGGACAAGGGGCAATGGCTGTAAGCTGGAACATAGGAGGTTCCACATAAATACGAGAAGGAACTTCTTCAAAGTGAGGGTGACAGAGCACTGCAACACGTTGTCCAGGGGAGTTGTGGAGTCTCCTTCTCTGGAGATGTTTAAAACCCACCTGGATGTGTTCCTGTGTGACTTGATCTAGATGATCCTGCTGTGGCAGGGCGATTGGACTAGACGATCTTTTGAGGTCCCTTCCAGTCCCTAATGTACTGTGATTCTGTGATTATTGTCAACCGTTGCAACGACAAAGGGATGTATTTCTTAGATCTGTTCTTCCCTGCTTTCACATTCTGAGAGGCAGCATGGCAAGATGTGTTGACTATATCATTTGATTAGTCAGGAGCTACATCAGCCACAAACTTCATTACATGACTGCTCTCAGAATTCACAAGATACCTGCTGAGCAAGCTAAAAGACTGTTGAGAAGCATGGCTCAGACCTTTGCTCCTTAATCGTTGCTGCCTTAGATTCTCACACAAAGCAACAGAAAAGCTCAAGCACAGTGGATTTTAATATGAAAACACTCCTGGCGATACACGGACAGGGAGTATGAAATACGAGAAGTTCTGCATTCACTCCTAATCCTGTCAAAAACTAGACAACAACAAAAAAGAGGAACTTTGACACACATTTCTTACATCCACAATCATTAACTTACTGTTTAATAGTGACAAGCTCTCTCTGTGCAACTATGGTAGTTTTCTGCGGAGAAAATCTGCTGCGCAGACAGGGGATTCACAAACCTCTTTGTTAAATAAACAGTGAAGATACCCTCAATTACTAAACACCCTTCACCACCTTTCCAGTAATATTCTATCTAGCCAGTATTGGTGGACAAACTGAGTTAGAAACCCCTTCATTTTCTGGGGCAGATGTAGCCTTAACAACAACAGAAAAAACTTTAGTCATCTGCTTTAAAATTTAGTGTTTGTAACACCAGTAGGACTTTGTGACACAATTTACAAAAATAATGTATTAGCAGCATTATTTACTTGCACATTTCACATTTCCCTTTCATTAACGCAAAAATATACCAACACGGAACAAGTCTGTTTATGTTTATTAAATTCAAAGTTGTAGAAAGAAAGTGTTCTTGCTGCTGTACTGCTGTAGTGTTTAGGTACCCTGGTCCACCTGAGACTAAAATATGTACTGTGTGTAATGAATTAGTTCCTGCTCCTGTATCAGTGAGAAAAATGCCAGACAGAATCCGGTAAGACTGCACAAACTGCGCAGCTCAAATTACTCTCTTGGTGTTTCCAGAGCAGATCACTCACTTCTTTGATTAAATTACAAAATTTATGAAGTAGCAATTTCCAAACGGCCCATGATTTGCTCATCAAGTGCAATAGCATTTCTAAATCTTTGCACTAATGAAGATTTTTACCGAGTAAAGCAACTTCATCCAAGCAAGCTGTTCAACTGTTATTAATGACATCAAGGTCCCAGTGAAAGGAAGATGAAACTATTTTTTTACCACTGTCAATACATCTTTGAGGTCAAAAGACACATGCAACCTTTTCTACTAGAAAATAGTAATTTCATTAACAAGATTAGTAAGGAACTTAGTAGGGAACAAACTTTGTACACCAAAAATCTCTAGCCTTGTGTCAAATTTTGCACTAGGCTAATGTAAAAAATACAGCTAATTTTAAGAGGGAAGACAAGCTTTTCAGAAGAAAATATAAAAACAGCTAAAAATTTTGTTGCCCATGTTCTTCTGTATTAAGCCAAACAACAACATTGTCATACTTTTTTAATTACTTTTTGCTCTCTTAGATGTTGAGAGTTTGGTTTCATTAAAAACTGTGAAAAAGGAAGTTCAAAGATAGCTTCTCAACTCTAGTAGTTGCTGAAACAGTACAGGATCAAACCCTTAGAGCTGTATCTCCTCAAACTCAGGGGAAAGCACCTGTCTCCACATACTGCCACACAAGTTTATTAAGAAGTTTTATATAGAAAAGAATACAGAGGAAACTCCCACACTAATACGCTCAGATCCTGCAACACGACTTACTACAAACAAAAATTAAGACAGCATGCAAAGACATTTTTTACAAGTCAAAAATGGAACACAATTGAAAGTGTATTTCTCTTACATTAAAGAAAAAGGAATCCCCTTTTGTACAGTGCTCTTAGCTTTCAGTATGATTTTAATTACACTTTTCAACATATAAAAATAAAGCTAAGATACAGGCTCAAAACTTTTCTGCTTACATATTAGCAAACAAAATTAAGTTTTAGATTCTCCTTACCTATGAACATCTAACGACATCTACAAATTTCAGCTGTCTACACTCCAATCTGTTGATAAAATCACCTCTGAGCTGACTACTGACTTGCATTACTTTAGCCATTTACATATCTCAGCATTTGGGTCACCAAGTTCAATTCTCAATTAAAGATTAGAACACCAAGGGTAATAATTAATTGCTATACAACTGAAAGTACCATCAAGTGGCAGACAGGACACATAACAAGCCCTAGTTTGCAAGTCATTGCTCAGAACCCACATCTTTAAGATCATTTTATACCTGTAATACAATTTTCACACTAGCATTCACAACATCCAAGATTGTCTGGGTTTCTTTTTTTCCTCTAAATGAACTGCTGGCAAAACTAAAATGAAGTTCAACCTTGTTTGAACACAAGCTAACAAAAAGATGGTGATGCAGAGATGCTCTACACTGAAATGTAAAAGACATGCACATTCCTATGGCATATATGTGGATGAAAATAACACCATACTAGTAAGGGCATGTATGAAGTATAAAATTATTTGTATCATACGAAGCAGCCTTTACACACTGTATCTTCCTTAGACAACATGAAAATCACAGAAATCCCCAAATCTAGTAGTTGTTACCAAGTGCAAGTAGAAGCCATGGACAAAACAAAAGCTACCACATAACAAATCAGCAGTTTCAAGGTAATTTCAGGTGCTGCCTCAGAGAATATGAGCAAGCATGCTACTGAAAACAGAATTTACCTTCTTTGCAGCAGACACAGCTGAATGGCCACAGCTCATTTCAGAATCGTAACTGTGTACAGGCTGCTGCTGTTAGTCAGCTAAAGCAAAGCTACTCCAGATCTATGCCTGAAATTGTCATCAAAATTATTGGGCAACTACTGAATGGGCAAAATCCACATCTCACTAATTTCTCAGGTACCCTTCAAATGTGTTTCATTTCCAACTTGATGTTATTTTTTAACTTCAAATCCTTTTGCATCCACCAGCAGCTGGCTAAGCTACCTTTTTCTTTCAAAAAGCCTGCTCACTAGAAAGACTTCATTCATAGTGAAGTATCTGTGGTCACTAAAGGAAGATTACACCTACAGGCTTTACAAGGTCTTAGCAAAACAGCACCATATCATTATTTTTCTGAGTAATCACAAGTAAGATTTCTCAAATAAAGGCTGACTCATGAAATTACATGTAAATCAATACAGCTATAATGAACTACACTGTTCTCAAAACCTCCACTCAATTTAACATCATTACAAAGTACAAAACTAAATCATCTGACATGGCAGCTCAGCATGCAAATTTGTTAATGATGAAGGTAACAGAAGTGGAAGGCAGATTCAGCCAAAAGATGATGCACACAGTCCTGCTGGAGTAAGCAGGAAGCTCACCACTGTGCTATACTACTGGTCTAAAAATGAGCTACTCTCCACAGAGACATATATTTTACAGAATAATAGTTCTCTAGAAGTCTCTTTACAGGAAGAGTGAAGTTGTAAAACCCCTAATATTAACAGACAGAATGTAACTACCTCACAGATCCACACAGTATTTACAAAGTAAAACCAGAAAAAACAGTATCTGCAAGAAAATATGACTTGAGGCAAGGAGGAAATGTGTGCATTTGGCTGGTTTTGCAGGGGATTTTTTTGCCTTTAAACCATGAAATCTTATTGTAAGAGAACAATTAATTCACAAACATAATACTGCCCTGTATATAGACTTACATCTATATAGCTAGTAAGGCTGTCATTCTTGTTACTTTTCAAAAGCATGTTTCTTAGATAATTGTACACAACCTTTTACACATTCTGCAACTGATATATGAGAGCTATGCAACTTCACAATAATAGAACTCAGGAAATCAAACTAACATCAGCTGAAACATAACTGGTTCCTCCCAAGGCTGAAGCTTAGCTTTCTGAGGATGCTATAAACACATATATTTTCACTGTATCCACAGTTCAGATCAAAGAAGCTGCATGAATAGGAACAGATCAACTAATAACATCCTTTTAATAAGTATGTGCCAGCAGGAACTTCCCTCTAAAATAATTTTATTAGTGAAATGGTACCAAAGATAACAAGTATACAAACAATTTCTTTGCTCTATGCTACTTACACATCATAAATAAGACAGCTGTTGTTGCTAGACACAATCCTTCACAGTCTTCCTACAGGCATACAGATTTGTCATTCTTTTATCAGAATAAGCTGTTTACCAGCCAGCAGCATGTGGCTTAAACATCACAAAAATGACCGTCTATACTTTACATGGTAAAGCATCTCCTATAGTCTTAAATGTACACAGTGGCAAGAACATTAGATCCTACTGAAAATGAAGCGCGATTAAGCAGCTTTGCAATCAAACTAGGTTTCATCGCCTTAGAAATTGGGCAAATTTTTCATTTTCTGTAATATGCCTTTTTCTCTTTTTGGAAAAATTAACTATGCAAAGGAGAAGAAAAGCAAATGGAAAACAAATAGCTAATATACCGCTATGTTGGTATTTTTAACCAAAAGAAGTAACTCTCCCCATGAGGTAAGGCAATTAAGTCATTTGATTGTATTAAGTTGTATTAAAAATAATCTACTCAAGTTCAGGTATACATAAGTTTTAAAGGTATGACTCTAAAGAAATATCACGAAACGAATTACATTTGTTCAGAGAACACAGATCACGTTTTACCTTGACAAAAATACTTTGTCATTCTCTGCTTACATGCTTTCTCACGCACAGAATGGAAAATGAGTCTCTACCATACAATTACTGTGTGAATTAGAAGTTTTTTCACAAATTGTGTATCCCCATTTCTTTGCATACAATTCCTTCTATATCACCCAGGTAAGAAGGTAAGATGATGGAGAGGTAATAATTAAGGCCATCCAAATGTAGACTAAAAGTCTAAAAGGGCTGTCTTTGATGCAGGTGATTAGAAAATGCTTTGTATTCAGCTACTACTTTTGTACAGTGGTGGTCCCCAAATTGCATCTTTGCTTTCGTCTATAAATCTCTTCTAAAAATAATAAAGTAAAAATGGAGCTTTAGTATTCTAACAACTGAATCAAACCACCGCTCTGACAAATCACTTGCATTCTTGTCTACAATATGGTGGTGGCAATACAGCAATAGAGAGTATGTAAGATTTAGCTGAAAATGAGTAATAGCACATATACATTTCTAGAAAATACCACATTTTAAGAAGGCACTAAAGCTTCTGCTTGTGCTCCCATATTTTTTCAAACAAGTACGAAAAAGTCATTCTCATAATGGCACCTGTACTTTTTGCAGCTGAATAGACACACTGCAGTACGGTTCAAAACAAAGCTGTAAGTTCTATTACTATCATACATATGTGCTCATTTCTGGAAGGACAAAAGAAAGCAACAAAACAAGCCCAAAATAATCCAGCAAGCTAATCTATTATCTCTAACATGGCAATGTTCCTTCTAGAAAGAGAAAAGTAGCATGCATCATTCAAATAGCTCAAAAGAATATTAACTTTAGGGATATTAGAAAGAACTTATGTTAAATAATAAACCCCAAGAATCTCAAGCAGTGAGCAAATTAAAAACACGCTAATCAGTGGGTATTTAACAGAGGAACCATAAAACTGTGTTTATGTTTACAAACCGTCTTCCAAGACTGACAGTTGTCATCTACAACAAAAGTGTGTATATTTATGCATCATTTCCAAGCACATCAAACAGTACACACTGCAATTTTGGGGATTTTTTTTAACCCACAAATTAAACCAATACAAAATTAATCAGCAAGCAGTATTTTAAACAACCCTCAATGCTTATCTCTTCTGCTTTACTGGGGTTGTATAGGTTTCTATCTTTCAGTTTCTACCTCTTTGTAACAGCTTATGGCAAAACTTAACATAAATCATTTTACAAGCACAACCATCATGGAAATGCACATTTTTTCAGAGATGAATAGTTCTGATGGCATCTGCCTTTTCATGTATAACTATTGGTCTGTGCTCTCTCGCTTTACAGCAAGAAGACAACAAAGCTATCACAAAAATTGGAAGAGCAACACTTTCAGGTTGATTGCTTTGACATTTTCTTCCTTGTTCAGGGAAATTAAAAGCTTTGGATTTCCTTCCTTAGTTTAATCTGAGGTCCATTCCTTGCTCTAAACTTCTTTCATTTTAATTGAGAAGTTTTCTTCATTTGGCTGACAGTTCCCATTCTGTTGCAGTTTGACTTCATCAGGCCTTTGCATACCTCTGGTGTCTGCTTCTTTGTCAGTTTCTGAATTCTGATCCTCTGTAGCATGATCTTTGTCCTACCAAAGATAAAGTTATTTTGCAAAAGAATTATATTCTTAGCATTATAGGATTTCCTATAATTTTACTAACACACCCCAATCACCATTTTTTGGATTAAGATAGGCACTCATAAGAACCCGTCATACAAGAAATTATTGCCATAAAGTGATCTGTTTTGACCACCAATACCTAGAAAAAAAGAACATGCAGTATCATGGAACCTATGAGAAACAGCTCCAGAAATTAGGATTTCACTACATATTCTTTTAAAAAATAGTGTATTTCTTCATATATTTTTGTCAGGTATCTGATGCATTTTATCAGAGTTCTTGGGTAAGACAATTACTTAAATACGAGTCAGAGTCTACCTACACCACGCTGTTTTCCAAGTGCTTAAATCCAAGAACAATGAACTCCTTTTTAAAGGCATGCTACAGTTCAAATTCTGATGAGTTTACTAAACTGAAATTTTACTACAGTTTTTCAGCTTGACAGCCAGGCTGTCACTGAACCACTTGTTAATTACACAGTCTGCTTCCTGCCTGCTCATACAGATAGCATACAGATAGAAAGCCAGCAAAGTCTTAATGTAAGGCACAGAACATTAAAGAAAACCACAACAAGGTTTTTCCATAACCTTTTCACATGAGCTTCTGTAGGTCCGGTGAAGTTTAAATATGGAGCCTTATCAAATTGGTCTACTACCACCAACCGTACATTTTCCAACAGACAAGAGCTTACTCCAAATGGTAATAATTTGGTAAGGGGAACAGGAGAAAATGGGAGGAGGAAGAGAAAGAATAAAAGGAGTATTACTGAAATTCCCTCAAATTTCAGTAATAGCTCATCCAGCACCACTTTGCTATGCCTACCACTTGATGACACAGGTTACCTTCAAAGCAGTGGTATTTTTGTCAGATTTCTCCTTTCCTTCTTTTTCTTTACTACTTTTCTTCTTGGAGGTGGAGCGTTCTCTTTCTCTTCTTTCATTATTTGTATCTCTCTCTCTTTTTTTTTCTTTCTTGTTCCTGCTTACAAAAGTTTTTACTCAAATCAGAACATGATACAACAGCAACAACCTTGGAACAACTTCACTGCAAACTAAAATCTAATCTTGGGTTTTAAAAAAAAAAAACCCTGAAAATGTCATGAAAACCCCTTGATAAAGACAAGGGTTTTTTCTGACTGAAGATAGCTAAGGAATTCATGTCTTCAGTTACCAGACTTTGGTTAACAAGCAGCAAGATGGCTCAAATGACTGTTAAGCAAAGAGAAGATAATTTCTGAGCAGAGTAATCGCAGAGGCCTGCGCCTAGCAAGAGAGATCAGCACTGTGCAGAGGGCAGAGCTCTGCTCATCTAACCTCCACAACTGTGCTTTAGCACTGAGAACACAATGAGCTGCCCTCTCTTTCAAGGACTTCTTGTACATTCTTTGTACAAGAATGTGAAAACAGTCTCCCATACTGTTGAGGGGGTGAAGAAAAACACCCTGGCAGCAGGGGTAAAAGGAAGGATTTGAACAGTGCAAAGTGACCATCAGCCCTCCCCAGCCTACAGCCAGGACAAGAGACTGACAAAAGGACTGCTGGAGATACCAAAAATCTGGGAAGCTGAGGAAGCGAACAGGAGCTGATCACCTATCACCGCCATCACAACCCCCACCATCCATGAAGCAGCCAGAGAAGCATAGGAGTTCCTCCAGAGATCAAGATCTGTGAAGTCTAGGAATGAGACCTGGGTGTAACCAGAGCCTGCAGTCCTGGGTGGTGATCTTCTAGCTCTTAACTATCCTCTATCTCTTTCCTCTTATTCTCTACTCCCTTAGTTGGGCATCTAGTTGGTCACTTAGTTATTTCTGCAGCTTTCGAGTTCAGAATCTGATACTTTTAGTAACTTTAACTTTTACATGGACCTATGGTGTAAGTCTCCAAGTGAATCCATGAACCTGAGTCATCATCTTCTCCTAACGATCAGGACATGACATCAGTATACAATGGTATTTGCAAAGAGAAAACCAAATTAATCTGTATCTGATAAAGGACTTTATTCACATGATGGAAAAGTGTACTGTTGGCAGATTTGAACCTCTCTAGCTGAATACATACCAAAGCTCACATCTGTGAAGAGTTTTAGTTTGGTGGGAAAATAATAGAAGATTGGCTTAAGTGAGTTGTAGCTGGGGTACTGAAAAACACACGTATCATACTAATAGTTGTTTAGCTTTGCATGCTTGAATGTAGAACATCTGTGTTTAGACAACACAAATCTCTGATGCACCTTATCAAACATGTCTGAGATCCTGCCCTGCTGTGGGGAAGGCCAAAGCACAGTGGAAAACTACATCTGCAAGACCCCCCTGACATACTGGAGAAAGCAGTTAAGTTCAAAAACTTTTTCACTCCCTAGGGAGGGCAGAGCAACATGGATCCTGTTTCCCCACCAATGTACCTCTGCCCAGGTGCTACTGCAGTGATCTCCTGGTTCATGAAGCAATAAGAATAAATTTATTCTTTGCATTTCAAGCATGGTTTTTGTGGTTTTTCCCTGCATCCTGTCTATGTCAGCTCACAAAGTTTTGTTTTAAATTCAAACTGAATCATACTGACCAACCAAAATAATCTAAGATCATTAGTGCAAAGGCAGCAAAGTAATGAAAATACGGTAAATTCTCTTTACCACTCATCAACTGTTCACTTGACATCAAACTGACCTTCTTGGAGAAGGAGTTCGTGAAGATTTTCTTTTTGTTGTTTTGGATGTTTTAGGAGAATTGGAGGGACTTCTGCTCTTCCGTTTACGCCTTTCTCTACAGGACCAAGAAATTAAAGACAGTCAGAAATAAAAATAATAAACTTGGCAACTGAATAAAACAGCAAAATCTTCACATTCTCTGACATAACTGAACAAACATCCCTGAATTTAACATTATCACCAAGAATGTATGACCTGTACAAAGCAAAAAAATTTTGCGTGTCCCAATTCGGTGGAAAAGACGTGGCTTGAAGCATTTACCTCTAACAACAGAAACACAATGAATCCACTAATACTGTTTCAAGTTAAAGTTCTTTCAGAAAAAAGGCATAAAAAGCAACACGAACTTCAAAAAGTAACATTACAACCTAAAGATCACTGCAATTTCAGTTCAGCCTAAGTGAAGTTTAAATCTTAAATACAGGAGCTACCATCCCTATTCATTTAAAAAACAAAGTTCAGAATTAGACTAACTAAATTGTCCTAGCAGTCTACGCTTAAGAAAGAGTATGTTATCTTTCTATAACACACTGAAGAGCTTGTAGTATTTTGCAAAACACTTTTACACAGCTATAAGGAGTTAGCTTAAGTTGCTATTACGGAGTCTGATCTTGAACAGACCAAAACATTAAATAAGTGGTTGCAAACTTATTAACGGACATATTAAAGTAAAGCAAAATTTGAGCCAGTACAGCTTCATTCAGCATACACATAGAATCTGCCTCTATCAAAGTAAGACTATTTTTGACTATCACCTGTCACTATTCACACAGCAGGAAAATGGGACAAAAATACAAGTGGAGAAGTTAAACTAATTGAGAGTACGCTTGAAGATACAGTACAAAATTGACAGTTATGCATACCAGCTTTTCGCAATTCACACCACTAGGTGTGATTATTTGTATCTTTGCTATTTAGAAAGGCAAATAAATCAATAGTTACTAGGTTTGTATATGCCCAGTATTAGTATCTGAATTGATACTCTGAAGATGCACAGGACAAAATTTTCGTTCAACAGGCTTTTGACTCAATTTTCAGTAAAGATAAACACAAAGTGGCCTCAATATTACAGTAAGAAATAACACAATCACTGATCGCCAGGTAACATGTATCTCATTTTGAATATCTCCATGTTTATCATGAAAGTTTTCTCAAATGAGAATACTGGAAATTGATATATTATTTTCACTGTGTTTCCACCCGGGTTACATTTAGAGTATCTCCACTTCATTTTGATATCCAGCACACACCTGCAAGCAACCAAGGGCCCTAGCAATTGTGTTCAAACCAGAACTTGGTTGTCAAATCAAATTTTAGGTTACTGCTATTGGTATTTCAAGCGTAAGTACTACAACTATGCCTGACACTATTTGTTCCCAACTACATGACAACTGTTTATAAAGATTTTTCTGCAGTACTAATCACAGAATCACAACATTGAGGCTGGAAAAGACCTCTTAGGATCACCAAGCCCAACCTATGGCCTAACACCACCACAACCACCTAGACCACAGCACTAAGCGCCACATCCAGTCTGTCCTTAAATACCTCCAGGGATGGGGACTCCACCACCTCCATGGGCAGTCCATTCCAATGTCTGATTACCCTTTCCCTGAGGAAGTGCTTCCTAATATCCAACCTAATCTCCCCTGGTGCAGCTTCAGGCCCTACCCTCTCATCCTGTCACTAGTTGCCTGGAAGCCTGACCCTCACTCATCTACAACGTCCCTTCAGACAGTTGTAGAGAGTGATAAAGTACACTCCTTGACTCTCCTCTTCTCTAGGCTAAACAATCCCAGCTCCTTCAGTCTTTCCTCAAGACACTTTGCCTCTAGTCTCTTCCCCAGCCTTGTTACTCCTCTGGACCTGCTCCAGCACCTCAGTATCTTTCTTGACATGAGGGACCCAGAACTGCCCCCAGTACTCAAGGTGAGGCCCCACCAGTGCCCAGTACAGGGGTAGAATTACATCCCTAGTCCTGCTGGCCATATTATTCTTCATACAAGCCAGGATGCCGTTGGCCTTTCATGCCACCTGGGTACACTGCTGATATACAACTGATTGTATACCAGTACTCCCAGGTCACTCTCTGTTAGGCTGCTATCCAGCCACTCATATCCCAGTCTTTAGCACTTCACAGGGTTATTGTGGCCTAAGTGTAGGACCCTGCACTTGACCTTGTTAATTCTCATCCTGTTGGCCTCTACCCATTGACCCAGCCTGTCCAGATCTCTCTGCAGCATCTTCAAGCAGATTGAGACTCCCTCTCAACTTGTTGTCATCCATGAATTTACTAAGATTCAATGCTCAACATAGGGTAGATTTGATATACACAGAACTTAATATTGCACAGAAATAACACTCTATACCTGTTTCTATACTGGTTTCCTCTGCTAGCCTGTAGGTGTCTGTTGGAAAATGAACCTGATCCTCCTTTTCCTTTGGTCTGTGTCCCTTCAGACAGGATTCACAGCTGATTTTTCTACTTATACACTGTCAGCAAAGTCAAGTGCCATCTAGTTCTTAAAAGGTCCTGTATGTCCTATTCCACTCTCACCTTTTCTCCCAAAAAGATCATTATTTGTCCAATATTTTACACTTGCCAGGTAAAGGATCAGCAGTCCCAACTCAGTGTTGCACTGTAAATCCAAGCACCTCAACCACCAGTCTGCTGGACAGCTTTCTCCAGAAAGCTGTCTAACTGTTTCAACTAGGAAATGTCGATCACCAAAGTAAACAAACATCCCTGAACACGAACTAATTGGGACCGTAGCCAAATCTATTTGTAATTACTTTTCAGACAATAACACAATTACTGAGGTTAGAAGCACTCTCTGGAGACCACCTAGTCAAAGCTCTCCTTTCTCCCCCTTAGAAAAGGTTCACCTAGAACAAGTTATCCAGAGACACATGGAGTCAGATTTTTAGGATCTCCACAGAGGGAGACCCTAAAAGACTCTCAGAATAACTGGTTCCAGTTTGCCTAGAAAACTCCCCAATTCAAACATTAGAAAAAAACCCCTTCATTTCCTGTATGTGCTTGCTTACTGCCTCTTAGCCTGTTAATAGCACCCATTGAGAAGTTTGGCTCTGTATTTCCCACTCTCTCAGTAGTTATTCATACTGAGATAACCGTTGTTTCGCCTTTAAGTAATCCCAGTGCCCTTAGTTTCTCCTTACATGACAGGTGCTCCAAGCCTTTATTAGTTTTGTCGCCCTTCATCACACTCACCCTAGTATGTCTGTGTGTCTCCTGTAATGGAGAACTCAGAACTGGACACAGGATTCCAGACGTGGTCTCATCATCCTAAGCACTAAGGAAAGAACCTCCTTCTTTGACTTCTTCACAACATTCTGTCTAATATGGCTCAGCATACTGCTGTCCTTCTTGGCTGCAAAGACCTCTAGGTCCTTCTCTGCCAGCTGGCCCTTCCAGTCAGTTAGCCACAATACTGTACTGGTGCAAGAGTTATTCACACCAAGAGTTATTCAGTGAAAGACTCTTGTTCAACTCCGCAAGATGCCCATTTTTCCTGTCAATCAAGGTTGTTCTGAGTGGCAGTACATTGCTTTGGTGTACCAGTCTCTCCACACTACTCTATATTGTCTGCAAACTCGCTGAGAGTGCAACTATTTCCCACTGCCTATGTCACTGATTAAGATGTCTAAAAGCACTCAACACAGTGTTGATACATTAAGAATAGTGCTGTATCTTAAGCAACAATGGTAAATCCATACAAAATACTGTATTTCTCTCATCCTCCATCTTCAAAATAACACTGTTCCTGTTTACTAACATCTGTCTTCAAAAAAATTAACTTCAATGCAAGTGTAGTTTTGTATATGAGCCCACTAGAAGAGATGCACTAATTTCTAACAGAATTCTTTGCCCAAGTACATTCTTTGGTGCTTTCTTAACTAGAAAAATTCTTAAATGGGAACATTAACTGTTGCAAACTAGAGTATTACTTTTTTGCAACAGCTAATTACACTTGCTATTTGACATTAGGAACTGGGTCTCCAACAAAGATTCTTATATAAAGTACACAACATCAAAATCTTAAGTCTCTTCCTACACTTACCTAGTTCACAGAATCACAGAACATTAGAGATTGGAAGGAACCTCGAAAGAGCTAGTCCACTCCCCCTGCCAGAGCAGATCACCTAGATCAAAGTCACATAGGAACATATCCAGGTGAGTCTTAAATGTCTCCAGAGAAGGAGACTCCACAACCACCCTGGGCAGCCCCTTCCAGTGCTCTATCACCCTACTGGGAAGAAGTTCCTCCTTACACTGATGAGGAACCTTCTCTGTTCCAGCTCATACCTGGTGCCCCTTGTCTTATCATAGGGTGCTCTTGAGCAGAGCCTGGCTCCATCCTCCTTACACCCACCTTTCACATACTTATAGACATTAACGAAGTCACCCCTCAGTCTCCTCTTCTCTAAGCTAAAGAGACCCAGCTCCCTCAGACTTTCCTCATAAGAGACATGCTGCACTTCCTTCATCATCCTCGTTGCTCTACGCTGGACTCCCTCCGGCAGCTTGACATCCCTCTTGAACTGAGGGGCCCAGAACTGGACACAGTATTCCAGATGTGGTCTCACCAGGGCAGAGTAGAGGGGGAGAAGAACCTCTCTCCATCTCCTAACCACTCCCATTCTGATACACCCCAGGATGCTGTTGGCCCTCTTGGCCACAAGACCACATCGCTGGCTCATGGTCCATCCTGCTTGCCACCAGCAACCCCAGGTCCTTTTCTCCTACACTGCTCTCCAACAGGTTAGTCCCCAACTGGTACCTGGGGTTGTTCTTGCCCAGATGCAACACTCTACACTTACCCTTGTTACAGTTCATATTTCTCTCTGTCCAGCTCTCTAGCCTGTCCAGGTCACTCTGAATGGCAGCACAGTCTGCTGGGGTGTCGGCCACTCCTCTCAGCTTTGTGTCATCAGCAAACTTGCAGACAGTGCACTCTAATCCCTTGTCCAAGTAATTAATGAAGAGATTGAATAGGATTGGTCCCAGTACCAACCCTTGGGGGACAGCACTAGATTCAGGCCTCCAACTAGACTCTGTCCTATTGACCACTACTCTCTGGCTTCTATCCTGCAGCCAGTTCACGATCCACCTCGCTATCTGATCATCTAGTCCACAGTGCCTCAGTTTGGCTGCGAGGATGCTGTGGGACACCGTGTCAAATGCTTTACTGAAGCCAAGATAGACCACCTCCACTGCTTTGCCATCATCTATCCACCTGGTTATGCCCTCATAAAAGGCTATCAAGGTCGGTCAAGCATGACTTCCCCTTGGTGAAGCTATGTTGACTGTCCCTAATGACCCTCTTTGTCCTTGATGTGCCTAGAGGCAGCGTCAAGGTTAAATTGTTCCATCACCTTTCCTGGGATGGAGGTGAGGCTGACCGGTCTATAGTTACCTGGGTCCTCCTTCTTACCCTTTTTGAAGACTGGGGTGACATTTGCTGTCCTCCAGTCCCTAGGCACCTCTCCTGATCCCCAGGACATCGCAAAGATGATGGAGAGTGGCCTAGCAATGACTTCCACTCAACGGTGCATCCCGCCAGGGCCCATGGATTTATGTACATCCAATTTGTTCTGTTGATCCCTAACCCACTGGAAGTCGTCATCAATCAGGGCAAACTCCTCTCTTGTCCCAACTTTCTCTGGGACCTTAGCAGTCTGGGACTTCATATCAGGACAGCCCCCTGTAGTATACACAGAGGCAAAGGTGGTGTTCAATATCTCTGCTTTTTTGTGTCTCCTCCTGAGACACTCGAGACCTATAGATATAAAACGTTGCTTTTTTGAAGCTAGCAGAACTATATCTACTCTGTGTAGGACTTCAACCCATTAAGTAATGTTTAAAATGTTTTCAAACTACATATGCTTAAAGAAGCCATGGTATTTTGCCCAGAAGCCTCCAAAACAGTAAGACATTTCACATAAGGCAAATAAAAAAAAAAATTACACCCTTTTCCTTTTCTGCTTTGTGTGAACTCTGAACTATGCCTGAGTTAGTTCAATTACAGAGCTTATAACCAGTATTACATGCTCTTTTTGCTGTACTGAAAAACTTCCTTCAGTGGCAAAAACAGCTACACTGTTACTTTTACTTGAATCTGGACATCTCCCACTCTGTGCTTCATGCTCCATCAACACAACTCTTATCTCCTGTACTCTGCTTCTGAGCTAAGGGTGGAATAATTATTGTTCTGGGTGTGATGACTGCATCCTAGTCAACATGGATTATGGGGAAACAGACAACAGTACAGTAGCTAACAAGTAACTTTAACAATAAGCTCAAGTGTGAGGTTGGTATGTAAATATGACTATGAGTCAATCATCTTACCCCCCCCTAAATAGTGGGCCTAAGAGCACCTTTTGATCACCCTGTGTGCCAGGATCTATCACTTGTACAAGAATGCCTATCAAAGGAATTCTTCGAGGTTGAGATTCCTTGCCACAACAGATCAACAGTGTCTAACAATATGCACAAACATCAATCAGAATCATTAGGGATGACACTTTATTAATATTTAAGATTAACTGTGCACACATAATCTTTTAAGTGGGACAGCTTTGTCTGCCTCTGTCTTCCACACAATAAATAATCCAGTGTACCTGGACTGAGTGTACAGTTTCATTTGTGACACCATCTAATCAGTTTAACAAAGTATCCTTAACTTCTGGGATACAGTCACCTCCAGAATGGCTAGGCAGCCCACACAGACAGGTGTTTCTTGCTCTTCAGCCATGCAGCTGAAGAATGACAAGTACTACCACCTAACTATTCATAAGATTACAGACCAACACTCTCCAGTATACAAGTAACCAAAGGAACTATGTAACAGTGACACAAACTTTCATCAGTACAAATACTATGTAGTGATGTTGCTTTATCAGAAGTTTTGGATGGCTCTGCAGAAAAATGGCACAAGAATCACCTCCTTACTGTCCCCTGTACTACATGGTTATGTGAAAGGCAAGCGCCAGCAGCTCAAAAGAAACTATGCTCTATAGCATAGAGAGCTCCTTGTAATAGATTTTACTTTACAGGAAAATCTACAAAACAGAAACAATACAGTTTAGTAAGAGACATGTTAATATTGACACATGAATACTAGGATGGTTCTTCCAGAACTTACAAGTCAAAAAAAAAAAACACCATGAAAATTTCTAGACAAACCTGCTGGAGCTACGAGATCTTCTTGAAGAGCTATAGCTTCTTGGGGGTGTTCTGGATCTCTTTTCTTTCTTCTTTTTATCATCTCTCTCTTTTTCCCTTTCTTTATCCCCGTCTTTTTCCTTTTCTCTGTCTCTGTCCTTCTCTTTGTCTCCTCCTTTGTCCTTATCTGCCTCCTTGTCCTTAACCTTCTCTCTGTCCTTCTCTCCTTCTTTCTCAGTATCTTCTTTCTCCTTGTTCTGGTCTAACTCTTCCCTGTCTTTATCCTTATCCTTGTCCCTGTCCCTCTCTTTGTCTCTGACTCTCTCACGATCTTTGTTTCTCTCTTTATCTTTTTCTCTGTCCTTCTCCTTGTTTCTCTCTCTCTCTCGCTCTCTTTCCCTGTCTTTGTCTCGGTCTCTTTCCTTCTCTTTGTCTCGGTCTCTCTCTTTCTCCTTTTCTTTGGCCTTTTCTTTTTCTTTGACCTTTTCTTTGTCTCTTTTCTTGTCCCTGTGAAAAGCCAAACACAAATCCATTAATATGCCTTTGAACTTTCCAATTACAGTTACAACTAACTCTTTAGCATACATTAATTGCTCAAGATAATGTATGAGTCTCTACTGAAAACCAGTAACTATTCAATACTTTCCACCCTGTTCACTATGAGGACAGGTTATATGGCTTGACAAATTTGTAACCCAAACTGGAGAAAGGGAGGCCAAAAGGAAATCAAACTGTGATCCTAAGAGCAAGGTTATTACTCTTTAGAGAATACATGTTTTCATCTCACAGTTATATCATTATAAATACATGAAGTTTCTATATTTTGTCAAGAGACACTCTAAAATCTGTAAACCCATTCTTTACTAAAAAAGTGTCCACATAAAACAGACTGCACATAAACCTCCTCCACAGGAAAATGGTCCCCCCAACAGAATCAGTGTGTTGTTACAAGTCTTTACAGTGTTCTCTTACACAGATACCCTGGAACTGCTTTGAAGTACATCAACAACTAATAAACACACATTAAAAACAATGTCAACAAATAAATTACCTCTGAAAGTCAAATATAAGGTCAAAACTTACAAAGACAATTAAATCATCAGCAATGCCTTTAGGAATTAGAAAACTATTGCAAAACTCAATACAGTAAAGAAAAAAAAGAAGCAAGGATCACAGAACAAGTCAGGTTCTTTGGGACAGTCAGAATGATAGAAGTTTGTAGTAAGAACAGTGAGAAAAATTTCAACTTATGTTCTAGCTGTCAAGTCAAACAAAAATTTATTATAACACTCAAGTGACTATAATAAGTGTTGACTTCATCTTCTCATCCGCTAATAAACAGTAGACTGTTGCATGCTCTGTGACCTGACCACTTTTGTTCCCATTAGGTATTGGGAAATACTTCTTTAGACATCTCAGAGAAGGAATGCAAGATGAGACAAGTAAAATAGCATGCAACCCCTGCAATTGCAGAGTCTCACAATGATACAAGAAGTGCCTTCTAGTTAATTTATCAGAGATTTCACTGGCCTTGCCCTTTCCTGTGAGTAGGTATCTCAAGAAGTTCCAGACCACAGCAACAAAGAATCAAAAGGATTAATCAATCAAGCCTGAATTAAACCTGTTCCTGTTTCTGCGAGTTCTACAGATGTACATTCTCTTTTCTACAACATTTTCCTCAATAAACAAGAGGCAACTGCACAACTTAACCATAGAATCATAGGCGTTGAAAAGGACAGCTCTGGACACTACCCACACCAACCTCCCTGCCAGAGCTAGTTCTTGAAACACATCACACAGGAATATGGTAGGTTTCAAATATCTCCAGAGACAGACTCTACCACCTCGCTGGGCACCTTGTTCCACTATTCTGTTACCTTCACTACAAAAAATACTTTTCTTACATTCAAACAGAACCTCCTATGTTCCAGTTTATGCCCAATGCCCCTTGTCCCATTGCTGAGCACCACTGAAAAGAGCCTGGTGCCATCCTACTGACACTCACCCTTTAGATATTTGTAACCATTTATAAGATTTTCTCTCCATCTCCCCTCCAGACTCAACAGACCCAGCTCTCTCAGCCTCTCCTCATAAGGAAGACGCTACAGACCCCT
This sequence comes from Phoeniculus purpureus, assembly GCA_028565055.1. NCBI lineage: Eukaryota > Metazoa > Chordata > Aves > Bucerotiformes > Phoeniculidae > Phoeniculus > Phoeniculus purpureus. The sequence continues at coordinate 14,032,693 of JAOXOE010000874.1, read as the reverse complement.
GACCATCTTAGTGGCTCCATGCTGGACCCTCTCCAGTAGCTCCCTGTCCCTCTTACACTGGGGAACCCAGAACTGAATGTGGTATTCCTGATGCAGCCTAACCAGGGCAGAGCAGTAGCAGGGGATAAAAACCTCCCTCGACATACTGGCCACAATCTTAATGCTCCCCAAGAGACCAGTGGCTTTTGTGCACACAAGGGTCATGTTCAGTCTGTGGTCCACCAGCACCCTCAGGTTTTTTTCTCCAGAGCTGCTCTCCAGTGCGTTGCTCTAGAACCTGTTGTCCTGACACATGGTATTTTTCCTCCCCAGACACAGCACTCTACACTTACCCTTGTTGAACTTTGTCAAGCATCTCTCCACCCAACCGTCCACTCTACCCAGGTCACACTGGATGGCAGCACAGTCTGATGGTATGTCAGCCACTCCTCCCAGTTTTGTATCATCAGCCAAGTCACTGAGGGTACACTTTGTAACCTCATGCATGTAGTTGATGAATACAGTGAATACCACCTGACCTAGTACTGACCTCTGAGGAACACCACTAGACACAAGCTTCCAACTTGACACCACCCCACTGACAACTACTGTCTGAGTTCTGTTCTTTAACCAGTTCCCAATCCGCCTCACTAGCGAATTATCCAATCCACCCTTCTTAAACTTGGCTTAAATGAGTCTTCCTTTAAATACATCAGGGAAATTACAGAGAGGAAAGAGAAATAAAGGTACCAAGACTATTCTGGAAGCTATTTGTGCCCATACCAGTATATGGCCAATATGAGGTAGTCAAAGGCAAATATGAGAGTTCACGCTTTACATATGTTTTCAGAATGCAAAAACAAGTTCAGCCAGAATCAAGCTTTCTCAAAATATAGACTGAACATGCTTCATCCACCTTTTTGTGGATTGCACCGGCTACAAAGACCACTCCTAACCTTTTAGTTTAAGTCTGGCAATTAGTTACATTTTTTTGGTCAGTTTGCATGTTGATACAAATGGAGACTAGACTATCAAAATTTAGGTACTTCATTGTGGTGACTTAACTCCTGTTGGCATTGTATGAGCCACTATGAAGAAAATAAACTATCACAGCAAAATCCATTAAATGTTAATATTTTTTTGTATGTTTTCTTTTTTATTGTCCCACAGAGCCTAGGGACAAGCTAAAGCATTTAAATATTCTACCCTTTACGATCACCTTAAAGATGATGGTAAGATTTTTTTTTAAAAAAGCCAGTACTGTTTGCTAAGAAGAACAGTATCATTTCTTAGGACTAGAACTCACCGAGAACGAGAGCGACTTCTTGACTTCCGCCTTTCCCTAGACCTAGACCGTTTCTTCATGGGACTTCTGGATCTGCGTCTCTCCTTGTGTCTTGAAAGTGATCTGTTGCCAGATCTACTTCTAAATAATGTAGTAAGAAAATAATATTGAAAGGTCATAAAATCAAGTCCATCAATGAATGAAAAAGCAGATGTTGCCCCACTACATAAAATTACACAGAGAGTTACTCTTTGGTAATATACTGCCTACCAGCTTTTTCGCAAAACTTTATGCTCTACCAGGTGCACACTATCTCCTTTGAACCAATGTAGCATTTAAATAATGAACATGTTTAATAGTAACTTCTGTAAGCATTCTGGAAAACAAATTCGTGTCCTATTAGGACAGTAACTTGGTAATTCACATTGCACAAGATCTACTATAGACAATATCTAGCAGCTTGTAAAAACAGAAACACTTTGTTCACTTTCCAGGACCACTCATTTACTACAGTCTGAGTCACTGAAGAAAAATGGCTGTAACTAGTCTCTTTCTGCTTTGTTCTCTAGCTTTACAATTTAACTTTAAAAAAAAAAAACCCAAAACACCCTCAAAACCTAACCCTCTATTTGTGGTTCAGCATGTACCCACATTACCTTTTCAGCTGAAAGGATCTGTTAGCATGGATTTCAATTTTAAGAATTCTCGAATGAACGAATAATCATGTACTACATGAAAATCAATGCAAATAACGTGAAGATAATTAATAAAAATCCAGTCCTGATAAACGTATACAATATAGTCACAGATCTGGAAAAGAAAATAAGGCTCTTCCCCCATACCCCAACATTCCTTGGTTTCGTAAGACAATACTCCCAGGAAAGCAAAAACAGAAAGCTGAATTTAAATACCAAACTTCAAAAAACCAGATCACTGGACATTTTGCCTGAGAGATTATGGTACCACAAAGTTTAACCTACTGAAGGCAGAAAAGGCCACGTATACTAAAAAAGAATCTTGAACACAGAGTACAAAAATATACTAGCTCTACCTGTCCTCTACAGCTCAAGACACAGAGAGTAACATAAACCAAGAGGAGGCAGCCATTTTTTACCTACAGCTTTACTACACTTAGTATTGCAGAAATACAAACTAAATACAGGGCAAATTACAATTTAATCAAAGTAAGATCTTGACCAGGTTTTAGATAACAGAGATGAAAATTATTTAAGTGTTTTACAACAGAGTAAAGAAGGCAATTAATAAGGATAGTTTATTCTTAGGGGTAACATTGCCTCAACAGATCAGACTGGCCTCAAAACTGACAATAGCAGTGAAAAGTAATTTCTTTAAAGCCTCAATAAAATACAGCCAACAACAGTTGTTTAAAGCATGGGTTTGCCACAAGTAAAAAAAAGTTTATCTTCTAAAAACCAACTTGATTTACGTCAATATAAAATAGTAGTTACGGTAGTGCAGTGCAATACAAAACAAAGACTGTTTTTCAATTATGTGTCTTGCTACTGCAAAACTTAAGCCTGCCCTTACATTTGAGAGTGTAATTGATTGCAACTCCTCTGGCCAGCATATGAAAGGATGCCAAAGAGCTGCTGCTGCAACACTGCCAACATCCACCTTTTTAAAGTGCAAATTATCAAAATATCTTCAGATTGGCTATTTAAATGCTCATGAAACATTCCTGACATTGAAAGAATCTGAACCACTTGAGCAAGTGTTTGTAAGTCTCACATACCAAGATGGTTTTCACCACAGACAACCAGGTTGGACTTCCTGATCTTGAAAGTCTCTTCCAACCAAAGAAATTCTGTGATTCTTGGAAAAAATCTTAACTGACCTAATTTTTGAGTGATCTATAATTCTATTCCCTCTTGTTCTCTCAAGCCTGTTTCAGAATTGAACAAATTTAATTAAACAAACAAAATCTGAAGAATTAAACACTGTCCCTAAAATCTTTTCCTTCTGCTTTAATATAATGTTAGAATTGTGTGAAGGGATGTGCTGTGAAACATTGTTTTGCTTTACCAGGGAAAGTGGAAAGTGAATGTGCTTTGAGAAGAATGTGGGGGGTTACTAAAACAAAAGTGTCTGGTTGCCAGACCTGAAGTACAGACAAAGAGGAGAGAACAACTTATCTTCAAAAAGGTTATTTTCCAGGTTTGGATCTGTAACAGCTTGGCACTCTTGCCAAGGAGGAAAGTTACTGTAAAAAAGGTCTTCAGTGTCAGTCAAGAGACCACACCTGAGACCCCCAAGACCAACCGCGCCGACACAAAGAAGATGATAACAATTAATTGTAATATCCCCTCCTGTTTATGCATATGTATGAAAAGACTGTATATAACCTGATGAATTCTGCTTTTCTGCAAACACGCCTTTGGTGTGTCTGCCGGCAATAATAAACTACCTCCCCAAAAACTCTAAACAGAGTTCTTGGGTCTTTCCTTGAATCAGCTTTAAAAATAACTTTGACATTTACAATACAGTAAATACTGTATTTGTTAACCTGATGTTTATAGAGGTTCAGGACACCAGGAATTTTCTACTAGCAAAACCAGTGTGTCTTATTTGCTCAGGATGTTAACAGTAAACTACACATTCAGTCCATAAATACAGATGGTATTTAATATTTTCTTTTTAGAATACAGGTCGCTAAATTATACGCAATGTGGCACAGCATGTATTAGAAGACCCATGGAAACTGTTCTGCTGCAAGACACAAAAACTGATTTCTGGTATGTTTTAACTGAAGGTAATCCTAAGAACACTCAGCATTTAGAGGGGAAGTGTATCTGCTCAGTCTACATTAGTAGTCTTCTCTGCAGTGATACCTGCCTTCCAACTCACTAAGAGATTTCAGTAACGACCACCACTCAAAAAACCCCAGTGTAATCTCTCAGTCCAAAATGAAAACCATACCCACCTGTGTTTTGAATGCGATCTTTTCCTTCTAGAACGGGATTTTGAGCTAGATCTGGATTCTGAACGAGAATGGGAACGAGATCGACCGCCTTTTCTTTCACTGCTCTTTCGAGACTCTGAGAGGAAAAAACCACTTTGCAGTGTAAGCTCAGAACATTTAAAGATCCCAGTTAACAATCTGGCACAAGTGGAATGTACCACATATAGTGCAAGGGGCCTACTCTTTGAACATCTTCCTTCTTTGCAAATATCCTTCAGAAACATCCAAGAAAGTCATTGCATATACTCGTTGAGTGCAGCCATCCTGCAGCAGTACACATAAACCAGATAATTATAAACAGCTAGCTCTACTAGGAACGGAATTTATGTTGCTGCCACAATGCACAAGATCACAAAGCACACCACTTTCTCCTCTTGGTGTATTATTTCATGTAATTGCTGGGGCTTTTTTAAAATAACGTGAGAACAATAAATTTAGAGGGCATAATTCTGAAGACAAGACTAAAATGCATGTAATAATTAGTACTTCCTATACTTATAGGTATTCCAACTCCTGTATGAGTATTAAAGTTTTAGTCCTCAAACAATGTTTTAAGAGAAGAAAGGATGGAGAGAACAGGATGGAAAGTCTGATCCAAAATCCAGGAAGTCAACAGAAACTGTAACAGTGACCTCATCAGACTTTGGTTCAGACTAAAAGATTCTGCTGCTCAACATTAAAGAAATGTTGGAGCTGTTTTTATTCCAACCCTAAAAATCAACAGAAAACATTCACCTGCCTCCCAAAAAACCCAACCGTCAAGACTCTGCACTATTTAACCTAAGTAAGACAATGTCTGGGTTTGTTAGTCCCACTGAAGAATCTCCAACTGCAAGTTTTACAAGTAGACAATTTTTAATCTTGCAGTCTAGCAATCACTTTAAATCAGGTACGAAATGTCTATAACCTCGCAACGTACCAACATGTTCCTCCTACTTTTCAGTGTTAACGGGGATCAAGATGAAAAAATTCCTTTACAGTATGTTAAATTTTATCTCAGATTCATTCTCTGATCCCATGTGAGGATGCACTGCCCTGAGCCAGCATGATAAAGAGCATATACAAGGACAAAACTAATCTGATGCAGATGAGGAAAATATATTACTGCTTTCAGAACCATGCTAGCTCTCTTTGTTCATGGAACTATGCCAATAATGAGTGCCAGAGGAGAACAAAACAAAATATAAAGCATTTTCTTTCAAAACTCTAAGTACTTTGAGCTTAAGAAGCATCAACACGAAGTACAATTTTGTATTAACTTTTCATTTTTGAAAACGTTCAGTGAGCATGTATCTGAAAATAAGACATGAAATACAAAGCAAAATTCCACTAGAAGTTCCATGAATGCAATTTTTTATTTATTTTCTTTTTTCCCCTCCAACACATACTGTTGATTTTTAAGCACTCTTTTCCTGTGTTTGATAGTGCTTATAGAAACATGTGCCCAGGTACACAGAGAACATGCCTTTTAGGTAATGAACACAATATACTTACCTGGCTCAATAGCAGCAGATATGAAAGACTGGGCTTCCCTTACTCTCTTCATCACTTCTTCGAGTTCCTTGGCAGCAGCTTGTGGTGTCATTTCAGGAGGCTTCACTATTGCGTTGTTGGAGTGATTTATTCTAAATTAAGGAAAAATAAGATCTTTAATTCCTGAACTCTTGAAAAAGGAAAATAAAAAAAACAAGTATGAAAAAACACTTCAACTCCCATGTACAGATAAATCAAATTTCAGCAAAACTACAGATGTGTCATAACACTTGCTTAAGTACCAGAAAAAGATCTGGCTTTTCTGCTTTCAAAATGTACCACTTTTAAATAAATGTGGCATGGTTTCTATGTTAAAATATGTGCTAGAAGTACAGGAATCTATTTCCCTGTCAAAGATTCAATTTCTACATTAAGTTGTACTAAATACATCAAGTGCATACAAAAGTTTAACTTGTCCTAAGAACTTTGCACATTTTCCCACTATTGCAACTTTCAGTATTTCACACTTAAATACAAAGACATTTTACTCAGTACTATCTGTATTCTCAGAAAAAGTTAAGCCCAACTACCATATTGACGTTTATAAAAACATTCATTTGCTCATAATAGATTCTTATATAGAAAAATATTAATCACAACAGCTTCCTGCGTATTAGAATCAGAAAAAAAACAAATCTCTCATTTGATAGTCATGGATAATTAAATTCTTACTTCAGTGGCCTGTCTCCAAACATAACTCCATTAAAGGCAAGTGCTCGAGGTACAGAATTTTGGTCTGCAAATTCCACAAACGCAAATCGTGTTGGCTGTGTTTCATCACCCGCCATTCGCACAAATTTCACTTCTCCAACTTGCTTAAAGAATTCAAGCAGCTGATCCGCTGTTGTAGTCTAAAAAGGTGAAGAGCTCAACTAAGCATAACATATAATGAAAACCACTTATCCCATGTATCAGGTAATCTAAGACCTTCTGATTTTGGAAACTACCTCTCCATTACTAACAAGGGACAAGCACTTGGTAAATGTACACTTTAAGACAGACGTATTATTTTTCTTCCATTAACATAAAGAATGTACCACAGGGTTCTGGTTGCACTGTTGAAATTGAAGACTTACATATAGGTTAAACAAGTATTTTTACAGAAGTTTGCAGTTTTTAGGCAACCCATTTGAAGTAGGTATGTCTGAGCTGTTGACTATGAATTTTGACCAATTAAAATAAATACAAGCAACATTTCAAGACTTACCTTCTGTTTTTCTATTAGCTTACAGTTTGTCCTATTTTATTACAACCTATCGTATTCTACACTATAGTAGCTACTTTGTCAGTCAAAAAACCCCTGAATTAAATAATACTGTCATCAGTCAAAAGCACTTCCATTGATGAAAACTCAAGCTTCTGACAGACCTAACCTTCCCATTAAAAGAAATTCAAAAGTATTTGTGCTAAATTTGCAAATTCCACTAGGACACATCATTCCATTTTCCCATATATAAGCACTCACAGCACTCACGTGAACAGCTACCACGTTCTCATTACTTCTGAGGCATTGCTCAACTAACACAACCTATCTGGTATTCATTCACGACACAAACATAAACATGTTTAATTCAGCTACAGTGCAATTTCTCTGGAATCCTGAGAATTAATTCCATCAAAAATACTGATATGACCAGTACAGGACCATTCAAAATTCGAAGTATCACTAGTAATTTTGTTTAAATTCCCATTGTCATGAAGAAAGGAAAATTTAACATGTTGGATTAGAATTAATTAATTACAATTCTACAACTTCCACTGGTATTTCCACTACACAAAGAAAATCTACCTGGGAATTCAAGTTTCCAACATAGACCGTTCTCCTGATTTCATCAATTTTGGATGGATCCACATTTCCCATAATTGGCGGTTGAGGTATTTCTCCCAGTGCTGTAATGTTAGGGTCCAATGCTGCTGCTGGTATAGCCCCCAAAGTGCCAAGTGAAACACCAAGCTGAAAACACAAAACCAGAATATGCTTTGCAGCAAGCACTTGTGGGAAATTTCTTCACTTGGTAGCATGCATTTTATGTGCATTTTTACAAAAATAAATCTAACAAGTACAGGTAATACTTTAAGGTCTCAGCTAAGTACTTTTTTGAGGAGAAGAGACGAACTGCTGACCCCTTGCCCAGCAAGGAAAGAAGGCAATTTGCAGCACCAAGGGCCAATCTGTTCTGAAACAGGCATTGATTCATCAAAGGGACAGATAAAAGTACCTTCTGGACAAAGACACCACATAAAGCAGAATTAAAAATAGCTCAAATGCAAAGTATACTAAGTCTAAGACATATGCCTAAAAATACAGTCAACTCCTAGAGAACAAGGACAATACAGCTCGCATTTTTGGAACTGGGAATTGAATTTTTCCTGGAGAACGTTATTTTAAAAAAAAAAAAAGCCACATAAAAATCACTAAATTGGTCTGCTTAGTTCCTTGGTTGGATTCTATTATCTCCATGCAAAAAGCTACTGCCTTACCAGCAAACAGAATTTATACAAACTGTGACAAATTCTCAATTAGTCACCAGTAATTACTTTTGTGGAACAAATCTACTTAATTTTAACTGGAAGTTTTCCCTGAACAGGTTTACAGCAGCCCACTGTTACCAAGAGAGGCTCGCAGAGACAAAAAGGAACCGAGCAGAAGTACCAACAGCTACTTCCTATGCTTTCTGTAATGAAAACGTTAGGCAGACAAGAACCCTGTCATAGGGATATCAACTAAGAACACACTGCTCAGATTTTTGTATTCTTTAAAACTGTGTCTGTGTAATTATTACGCTCTAACATTTTTAGGATGTAAACAGCACTGCCACTGGAACAAACGAACGAGTCTAGGGAAGGGCAACAATTAAAATGGACACAACCAACAGCAGTATTTACCCACTATTTTGCAAAATAATCATCTGAAAGAAAAGCTCAGAAAAGAGAGTGCATGGACATCTTGTGATCTGCCATCCAAACAGACACTACTGCTAAGCCCTTGCTGATGACAACCATCCATGGATCAGATCTTTTTCCCTAAACATAGAAAAGGCTACTGAGCACAGAGAAAACCAGAAATCAAACAGCAACTGAGCTTTACTTACTGTAGTCAAAGGGGTTGGTGTAGGTATAGGAAGCAACCCTGCACCAGGCATTAGGCTTGTCATAGTAGGAGCAGGTGCCAAAAGAGAAAGAGCCTTGGCTTCATCTGGGATTTTACCTGAAGAAGCAAATGAAAGCGTTACATAGAGTTGAAACAGTACACAAATGTTACTCTTTCTATGATTTTATAATTACCCTTGCAATTAAAAATGTAACAAGTAACAAGGAATCTAGCTACCAGATCCTTACAAAGAAACAAATAAGAATTTAAGTTTTTCCTTTTACCCTGCTCTACTAGAAAAAATAAAAGTGAGCAAAACTTCAAAGACTAGCAATCTCATTAATGGATTATTATTTTAAAAACTGAATAATGTATACAATTATTTAACACTTTGAGCTATGGGTCACCTGTACTGGAAACTTAATGTTCATGAACCAAACGATATCAAGCATGGACGCTTTCCCAGGGCGGTGTTTTCACGGTGATCGAAAGTTGTTTTACACATGACAACCGTTCGTGTTGGCTGCATCACTAATAGCACACAGAACATCAGATACAGAAAAGAAGAACATTTTTTAAAGTTTAATCCCCAGAAATGGCAAATAACCAAATCAGTAAAAGAAAAAAAGTTAAAAAAAAGAAGAAAAAACAAATTATGTGCTAACTGAAATTTGTGCTTTTTCCTCTAGTGCTACCTACTTTGGATGTAAAATTTAATCAAAATAAGCTACTGAACTACTGTGACTCCACACAATACATACTGTAAGAGAAGCTGGAGGTGGAGGAGGGGAAGGCAGAAAAAAAATGTAATTTCTATTGTCTCACATTCTAGATCACCTTGGTTTACCTGAAACTTTGAAAAATTAGCTTTCAGTTTATTAAGATTGAAGAAAACAGTAACCAATCAGCTAAGCTAGCTGTATTTTCCTAAAATCTGTACTTCCCAACATTTCAACTGGATTGTATTTCTTCTGTCACACTAAAAATTTAAGCAGTATGTAATCTGAATTAAATGCACGTTTCATTTGACATTAGTCACAATGAGACTACTAAATGAACCCCCCCCAAATGTTCATAAATCAGAAGATTTAGGTTAAATATTTATGATTGCAATTAAATGCATATATTAAATTTGAAATGCTATGGAACTTTGACTGGCATAAACACTAAGCACTAAACTGAAAAACTACAAAAAGTAGTTCTAATTATACTAGATATCAGTGATTTATTCAAAATTACTGGCATAACTCCACACATGCTATCCATCTGAGCTCACTATTCCATGCACTTCAATAAAGTAAATGTTACTTAAACGTAGCATTGAAAGTAAAGGTGTATACAAATGTTATGCCAATGGCTTTTACTGCTTTGCTTCAAACAGTATGCTTTTACTATAAACTCCTAACTTCAGAGTTTAAAAATATATAAATACTCTTATCAAAAAAAGCATAATATGAAGTAAGCTTCACAATTCTATGCAGTTTTAACTAAAAGAGTTTCAATAAACGCCTGCAGGAAATGCATTACTTGAAAAAAACTGAAGTGTTGCAAACCTGTAGTACAGATCTGCAGCAAGGACTGTGTTAGAGTTGTATATGACCATAGGACAAAACAAATCTAAATGAAACTTAATTTATCTGTAGCATGGGTGGAATAAAAAAGATAAAATAACAGTACCCATATTTTTTCTCCTGCTTTCTATTTACATTTATCTTATTTATGTTACATTTTGAGGCACCTTGCTCCTTAACATGTAACAAACAACTTGATTTTGCTATCTAAAGGAGAAAAATAGGAAAATTATTAGCACGTAAGAATTAACTGTGCAATAATGTCTTCCAGGGCTTTTTAAACATGCATGAATCTGAGTCATTATCACAATGTTCATCACTCTTTACAACTCTCGAAGTCAGACATGCAACAAGAGGTGTACCTGATTTGCCTGTGTGCTTATGAGTACCAGGTACATTGCCGCACATCCTGCCTAATACGTAGCTAACAGGCTTTCAAACACACAGTTCCAGCAGCTGTGCATGCAAATTAGGCATAGAATTATGTACCAGTTGTTCTGAAAATCTAAAACACACATTTTCAAATTACTAATGAACCAGACCCTAACCTAAGCAGCTAGCATCTTGAAATTATGTGGATACTCATGCAGGTTTCTACAGGATCAACAGATGTGGCTCAGTTAAATCCAATGGCAGAAACGACTCCTTATGTAGTGTATCTGCAGTTTAATTTAGACCTTTGATCAGCATGTACATAAGTATATGCCCAATTTAAGTACGCACTTCCATATAATGCAAACTTTAAATATACATTTAACCAGATAAACTTCAGTGAGGTTTAGTCAATTAGCCCTTTTAAACAGGATCTGAGTTAAGCATGTAATTAGACAACGAGTCAAGTGGAGAAAGTTACTTATATACAAGCCTGAACTTTGAAAGTAGGGGTTCTCTTACTGAAATATTGGAATTATTCACTTGCTCAAATGCTGTTCAAGGTATACACTGAACACTTTCAGTCAAAGGAGGCATCATTACAGCAGTTTAAAGAATGAATAATATGCATATCTGAATTCTTAACAGCATTATAACAGTTTGGTCCTTCAACAATGTAATGTTTTGTTTTAAATACAATATATAGTTACTCACTTCCATGCTACAAAAAGAAACATTTATTCTAGTCAAGAATGAGAAAGGATCTCTAACTCTACAATGAGAACTCTGAAAATTTGCCTGTATCTTCAAAGACATCATCTCTTTAAAAGATCTTTCTCC
>JAOXOE010000874.1:13986838-14020942 GCA_028565055.1 Phoeniculus purpureus | reverse complement strand
GCTAGATAATAGGATAAAGGTTGGACTCGATGACCCTGGAGGTCCTTCCCAGCCATGATGGTTCTGTGATTCTGTGATATGTTTAAATGTCTCAGAGAAACTGTGCTCTATTTGTGAGGCTTAAGGGTAAAGTTCTTTTGTGTCAATTCTTTCTGTAGAGTCACTTTACTCTTTTTTTTTTCTTTCCTCTAACAAGAGACTTTAGAACATTGGTTTTGTTGCTTAGGCTTTATATTCTCTGAAAGGTATTTTTGGTGTGGATAACCATTTGCTTAAGAGTAAGGAATGGGCTAAGATTAGAAGAAAAAAAATGTGAAAGTTGGAGAGGAATTTGTATTTTGCTACATACGATACCCTAGTCTAGTATTTTTCAAGAAAAAAATGGCTTTTCCGGCCATTAAATGTAAAAGGGTGAGATTTAATGGGCGTGAAGGTAGCAGGAAGATTCTGCTGAGAATCCCATGTGTTGATGTCTGTCAGTGCTGACTTCAGGACTTTATGTGTGATTGAAGCGTTACTTAAAAACTTCTTTCCTGTCTCTAGAGTAGACTAACAAAATTTATGCTTTTGGCATCTGTGTAAGTGTGTCTTGAAGAAAAAATTTAAATATATTTGTGCACTTCTATCAAAATCATGGCTGACTTTCAATTCCAACAGAGAAATAATGTTTATAGGGATAGTGTGTCTAAGTATGCATGCATTATGCAAGCATCACTGTGCAGTGGTGTAAATTACACTGAACATGTTTTCCTCAGTGATCTTCAAAGCACGGAAATACGTGGATTCCAACTCTGCAAAATAAAATTTTTCTTTCCTGTTTTTTTACATATATGAAACTATGCAGAAACTGTGTGTTGATACAGCTCTTTTCAGAGGTCTTGATCTGTTGATGATAAAATGTTCAAAATGAGGAAGCATGTACACTTCCAAAGTCTGTCATGCAAAGCACTGTACGTAATTTCCATAGGGGCTGGTAGACTCATGTAATTTAAAACTTTGAAATAATAGCAAAAACAGAACTATAATTTTATACATATTTTGACAAAATATGTAGCACTGTGTTATGTCAAGGAAACGTGAATAAAACAGCGGGTAAAATTTCATTAGTAGGTGAGGACTATTGAGCCAAATAGGAACTAATTAGTAACAATTCTTTGCAAGTATAAATGAAGTTTGCAAAGGTGACATTTTAGTTTCCAGTAGTGAGAATTACTGAAGAACAAAAGACAATTTCTAAATACTGTAAATTACACACGTGAAACAGCTATTAAAAAGATGTATGTATCTGTAACTAAGTCAGCACATTTTTATTTCAGATGATTCAAAAGATGCTGATTCCTTATCAGATGAAGCTACTCACAATAGGAATCAAAATAACAGCAACTGTTCCTCTCCTTCTCGAATGTCAGATTCTGTTTCCTTAAATACTGATAGTAGCCAAGATGTTTCTCTCTGTTCTCCAGACAAAGAAACACATGCTGCTGTTTTATCCAAGATCAGGTTTGTAAGATACTGTATAGCACTGAGCAAATATAATAGAAAAATGTTACCTAATTTTTCATATTTTGTGTCCATTTCTTTGATTTATTAATTTATCATTCATTAACTATAGCAAATTTTTATGTTTTTAAAATAAGGTTAAGTAATGGAATAGTTCTGTTTTCCTACAAACAGGGACAAAATTCAGATGCTAATTTTAGTAGACAAGATATAATTCCATCTGTTTTAATAGTAGGGTGTAATAAATGCATCCTTGTAACTACATATCCCAGCAAAATACCTCAATAAATAATTTTTAAAGCTCTATGCTTCTATTTACATAATATTCAAGATCAATTTGATTGCTACCGTAACAGTAAAAGGCTTTTAAAAAGTAAAAGGTTTTTGAAGAATGAACTTACAGGTTGCTAATCTTCTCATGGTTTTAACTAGAAAGTGCTGGTTTTTTAATTTAAAGTTGACAATAGAAGCAAGACAGTTGTCCAGAATTGTCATAGAACCTGTAAGTATAACAAAACTGGAGTTCTTGTCAATTTATACATTTTGACACTTAACAGGAATTATTAAAGATATTTTTGGAGTTTAAACTTCTGAAAATCAGATGGCCCAAACATTGCTAAAATGAGCCCTCTGTATAATATAGATCTGTAATGGTAAGACAGCAAATCATAAATATAGTTGTGTATTGGTCTTTTTCCTGTTTTGTGTGTGCACATTATGGCTGTGTTGTGTGTTAATGAGTATTTTTTGTGAAACAATTCTAAACAAATTATATGCAACCTTGTCTGAGTGAACCTGCTGTGGCAGAGGTGTTGGACTAGCTGGTATCATGAGGTCCCTTCCAACATTCTGTGATTCCTGTGATTCCTTTTGGCATTTCTTACAAGAGCCTTTTTCTTTTCCAGGCGAGAAGATGAAAATTTGAATAATCTTTTGCAAAATGGAGGTGAATTGAGCATTACAGTAGAAGAAAAAACAAATGTGCATGAGAAGATTACAAATTTGTCTGAATATGAGTTAAGCATTGAAGAAAGGTTAGGCCATATAGGAAGAGGTGTTGATCTAAGCATTTCTGAGGAGGAGTCTCACAAATTAGACCAAATAAACATGAATATCAATAAATTGGTTAGTGAGGAGGCAGTACCAGTCCCTGCAGAAGGGTTACAAACACAAGAAATAGTTTCAGTAAAAGGCTTTTTGAATATCAACACAAAAGAAGAAAGTGAGCACTTGCAAAATGGAAATAAGTACTCTATAAATAAAGTAAATGGACATCCTGAGGAAGCAGTACAGTCTCCCAATAAAGACAAACTAATGAGAAGCACTACAATTGATAGTGAGTCTGCTGAGCTATCTGTTTCAAGGAGCACCGAAGATTTGTCCCCACATGGAAGTGGCCCTGTGATGAAATCTCATAGCATCACCAGTATGGACACTGGTGAAGTAAAAATCTATGATATTGCTGATGAGAATGGATCTCCACAGCTGCCAAATTCAGTGGTAAAACCAGCATCTGATAGTGCAGATGGAAAAAACATAGTCCGAAGTAAATCTGCTACTCTTCTGTACGATCAACCTTTGCAAGTTTTTCCTGGGTCATCATCATCATCTGATTTAGTATCTTCTACAAAAGCTGCGCTAAAGTTTGACTCTAATCACAATCCTGAAGGTGCTAATGTTGTGAGAGAATCAACGGCAAGTGGTGCACAGATGTTCTGCACTCCCCAGTATAATATTCAGTACAGCAGCAGTGCAGCAGCAAAAGACACCTTGTGGCCCCAGAAACAAACTACCCAGCTAGAACAAGGCAGCTTGCCTCCTTCACGTTTGCTTAGGTCTGACAGTACTGAAACCTCTGGCTATGTAAAACATTCTGCCAATATGAATTTCTCCAATCATAACAATGTCCGAGCCAGTGCTGTGTATAACACTCATCAACGGATGTCTGGGAGACACATAGATATGTGGGCTATTCCTCCAAATGATAGACTGTTCCTAGGAGCAACCAGACACACTCTTCAAAGGCAGAGCAGTGTTTCTTCTACAGCTTCTATGAATGTTGGGGATACTGGACCTTCAAGGCGCACACAGATTCCTGAAGGTGACTACTTAACATACAGAGATTTGCATTCAGTGGGACGAGCTCCACCAGTAATGTCTGGGCAACAGAGACCTCTTTCTGCCAGGACATACAGCATTGATGGCCCAAATGTACCTCGACCACAGAGTGCTCGCCCATTGGTGAATGAAATACCGGAAAGAACTATGTCAGTTAGTGACTTCAATTATTCACGAACTAGCCCTTCAAAGAGATCAAACCCAAGGGTTAGCTCTGAGCACTCTTTATTAGACCCTCCAGGAAAAAGTAAAGTCCCTCATGACTGGAGGGAGCAGGTGCTGCGACACATTGAGGCTAAAAAGCTGGAAAAGGTAAAAATAGTAATTGTAAAACTTATCTTTCTGTACCTAGATGGACTACATTAAATAGTTTGTGTTTTGAACTGTTTTTATTTAACAATGGACTTCTGATGGTGCCTTGAAAAGATAAATATGTTTTCAATGAATATTGGTGAAACAGTCAAGTAAATTAAGCCCCCTCCCCAAATTTTTACATACATACATACAGCATGCATATGTTGTTGCCTTACTTGCCAGTCCAGTTATCTTAGAGTACATTAAATAATCCAACAGTGACCTGTTGGATTGCAAGGCCAGATCTTTCAGGCTAGATAATGTTTATTGTAGTATTGTAGTTTGTATTATATATTCCCTAACACTTCTTGATCTTTCATTTATACCTTTTTGCTCCTACCTCTTCTCTTTAAGAACAAGGAAAATAAAATCTGGAAAATCTGTTTGGAAGTATAGGTCTGCAGCTTCAGTTGCTGAAGAATTCAAAAGCTATAATTAACATGAATTTGCCTCCAAACCAGTTGTCTTTTGAAGTTGGATTTCTGACAGATTGTTGAATAAATATTTATTGCTGTGAAATCAGAACACTTTAAAATTTGTCATTTCAGGAAATCACAGGAGGTTTTGATATAACTAGAGATTATGAACAGTGTTTTTTATGCAGTGTAAATATCAAGAATTTGAATTGATCTATAAAGCTGAACAATTACATATAGTCAGAGAATTTGAGTAGAGACTGGCAGACTGTAATCTATACTGTCCAGCTAAATAAGTTTAAAATATCATCACTAAATAATGGGTAGAATGTCATTAGCCTGATCATGTTTGCTTGGAGGGGAAGTGAGTAAAGCAGCCAAAATATGTTTTGATTAAGCCAGCTAGATTAGGGTTTTTTTCAGTTTCTTTTGCAAAAACATAGTTTGGTTTGTAACTATTATGCTGAGTGCTTAAGTATCTGTAATAGCTAAAGAAATTTAGTTGGAGATGGCTTGAGAAATGACTTTTTTGTTTGAATTTCCATATTCTTGTTTTGAAATCCAAATGTTTGGAGGGAATGGTTTGCTTATGTTCTAGTTGCATAACTTCTGAATACAGAAGGAAGGAAAACCTCAAGCATTGCTAATGCAGGGTTTGGGTTTTTTTTATAGCTCGTTCTTAGAACATCTGCACTTGACATTAGGAATGTTGTTATTAAAGTTTCAGTAAATAATGGAAATCATTTAAGGAACAAGTTCCATTTTGGACCTCATTTAAGGAAAACTTACTGAAAATTACTTTGACAAAGCTATGGATTGAAAATGTCATTTATCTTTAAGGCACAATATTGATAAAAACAGGTATAAAACAAGTTAAGCCTTATAGTGAATATTCCTGTCTTCTTGCCTGTGGTTATACATGACACAATGCTATAGGATAAACTTTTTTTTCTAAACTCCTGAAGTACTTGTGTATTTTGTCTTCGTAGACTTTAATAACTGAAGCAGGAATGAACCACTTAAACAGTGTCTGCTTGTTGGAAAAGGTGGTTCTTCTTTTGTCAGCCATTTTTACCTGATACAGGCAGGAAAAAAAATCAGCCACTGTACAATTTGCAGTAGGAGAGTTGCAGGATGCAGGGATAGGTTTAAGTCTAGCAAAAATTATTACTAACAGTGGGTTCTAACCAAGTAATCCTTTTGACAAGATGTAAAGGGGCATATGTTGGTCAACTGAAATTATCCACCTGGTTGAAGAAGGGTGAAAACAGTTCATGAGGCCATTCATAAATAGAAATTTTGCTTATATTCAGGAGAAACAATTTGCTTACCTGATGCAAAGCATTGTGATAGTTTAGGATAGAGAAAAGAACCTATTTAAATGTCAAGCTGCTCTCTAGTGGATATAAATGTAAATTCTTGTAAAGCATGCAGTCAATTCTGCCCCATGGCCAACCTTATAAATACAGTGCATAGGTTGGTTTTTAAGTAATACTTTTTCAGTATCTTTCCTGCTTTGGCTCTGAGTTGCCATTGTTCTTCCTGATAATGTTGCAGTAGCCTAATACACTAGTTGTGTTGAAAGTTTTCATTTAGGAATGTAAACTAAAATATGGCCTTTGTAACAAAACACTAGAGTATCATGCACATTTTATTGTATGGCAGAGGGGTTTTTCATCCAGGAATTGCAGTAATAAATATTTGCGACAGTTATCTGCAAATACATATTGTATTTCTATGTGCTGAGTAGGAAGCAACATTTACTGCACCCAACTGGCCTTCCCTTATTTCCATTTTAATTTTATCTAGATTTAAGGTCTCTGTTTTTTAATCTCCTTTATTTACTATTTATTTAAAAAGGCAGAGATTTCATTAAGAGATCCTGAAGTTTGATTCCTGCTTTCCAGTTCAGAAACTAGAATAGTTGGTTTTATTTGCCAAGTTGCCAGTGTACAGTGCCTTATAAAAAAAAACCAAACAAAACCCCATCCAGAAAGTCCAGGTGTTTTGGTATTGGTATAGAATTGCAGTTTTAATAAAAGTTTGCAAGTCTTCCTTGAACTCATTTATTATGCTACATACCCAATATGCAAAAAGTTTTAAATTGTTATGGCTTCAGATTTTCTCCCAAGTTCAGCTTGCTTAATTATGTTGAGGGAATTAATTTCAGTACATCTGTGCACATATAAATGCTTAGGTGATTTTCTCATCACAGCCTAAAGGATGTTTTGACACTGATAAATTATAGTAATGCAGTCCATTCTGTAGCTGTTAGTTCTAAATTTTTATTACAGTTTTGGGCTTTTTTTCCATTTTGAATGAACAGCTGAACTATCAAGGTATAATGATATTTTGTGGTGTTCAGAAGTTGATAAATGACATTTTAAAACGAATGTAAACAACAAAAGTTCTTCCCCTGAAAACATTTCATGACAATGGAATTTTTCCATATGTAACTTGTTAGTAGGAAAGCTTCCACTTACTGAACACACATTTTCTGCAGGATCAGAGACCTCAATTCATTCCCTTTTTTTTCTGTCTCCTGCAAGTTAAAAATAGGCTAATAATGTTTAAGTCCTATTTTGGGATAGACTGGCATCTTGCTAGAATTCTGTGTAAGCATTTCAAGTGTGCCTGAATACCCTGAGTAAAGTTTTTTTAAAGAATCTTAGATAGTTATGGTGGGAATGAAAAAGGAAGGGATTTCTAGACATGTAATGTAGCCTCTGGGAATAATTTATGTCCACCTTTAGCTACCAATAGATTCTAAATACTAAAAAATGGAAAAGGCTAATGCTTAAGCTTAACAGTGAAGTTACCACTTAAAGCAATTTCAGTGTAAGTAGGATGTAGAGTCGTGTTCCCTGTAAGATACTACTAGCATTTTACTAGTTCCTGTTCTATACCAAAGTATCATGGATTGTCATGATAGACTTCAGACAGTCGTCAAATTACAGTGGTATTCAGTTAAAATTCTCCCAGCTAAATTCAACTTCTTACTGCCTTGCATCTAAGTAAATGCATTAAGGGGCATGCATTCCCAAAAGACACTCTTTTGAAATCTGAAATAGTTAATTCTCTTGTAAGCTGCAAAATGGAGAATATGTTCCAACCCTTAGCATTCAAAAAAGAGTAAGTAAACTGGAAAACTAGTGTCTTCTCCTAAACTGATTCCATTAGAGACTGATTTTGACTGCAAGTCTTGATTTATATGCTGAATTCTATATTTATTTCTTTTATACTGCAGTTTTTCTTGGTATGTTTTTTTATATGTGTTTCACATATCTTTTAATACATGTTCTTTTGTTTCCCATCTCTTTTAATACGTGTTCTTTGCAGTTGAATAACTGACTTCTACTAAACCTAGCTTTTGCTAAAATGTAGGGGAACATGGCATCAGTTTAGAGTGACTAAGATTTCTCAGGCCTTGGTATCTAAAATATCATTTTGCAGCTGTTGTACCCTTACACTAGCAAATCATGAGAAAAATTGAGTTGGTACTTGGAATTAGCATTCATATTTAATGGGAAGTTTAGACCATACATTTATTCTATATTTAATTTTTAATACATTGGAATAAAAATTAGGCATTGATTGGCATTGGCATATTCAGATTTATGAAAGTGTCTTCTCTGGTGCATCAGTCTTTAGGAATCTCACTGGGAAGCATATATGCTTCATCATGCTCATAGTTAGAAGAAATATTCTGCACACATTTACACTCCAAATGCCTCAGTTTCTCTCTTCCCAATGAAAAATAGGAAATATGTTTCTTTGTTACTAGGAATCTCCGTTAAAACTTTCTTATAACCCCATGTAATTTTAAGTAATGTTTATTCTATACAGTTTGTACTTGTGTGTTCCTTGTAATTTAGTATTGAGGTCCTGTGTCCAATATAGAGAACAAGAAATGGGTGGGAGGGGTAATGAGACAAAATAACTAGTAATTAGGTGGTTTTACACAGGTCCTGATCTTGACTGCCAGCTTCTCTTCCTACAACGTATCAAATATGTTGCAAATTTAATGAAAATCTAGAAATTTTTATAATCTGTGCACCGTTGGTTTTTTTCCAGATACACAAACATTTGAATTACTTTATTTACCTGTAATTCTGCATGTTAACTGCTGATTGCATGCTGATTTACAGTAAATAAAGATAAGCAGGGGTCACTGAGTTTTATACATCATAGCGGTACTTTTACTGCATGGTTTTTATCTTGCATGACAATGAAATATGTTTGTATTAGTCTGTGTATAACATGTCTTGTGTTTTATGCATGCTACACTAATCTCTGTGTTAAATCTGTCCCCTCTTTATTCAGAGCATGCTGTCTAGGTCCTTTAATTCCAATTACGCTGCGGTTAGCAGCTTTCACTATGGCAGCTCTAGGGATCTGCATGGCAGCCAGGGTAATGTTGCCTTGAGTGTTGCAGACGGAAGAGGTTCTGGTGTGCACATTGTTCGAGTGAGTACCTAAAGCAGGCTATTGCAATGCATAGAGGGGGAAAGAATAGACTGTAACATATGTCCCTAAATTTATAGTTACCCTTTTACATACAGTCAGTGCCTTTAATACAAAGAATATAGTTTGTATTCTGAAATTTTTTATGTACATTAAATTGAAACACATTGTCTTCACTTCGTATACCTAAAACTTTCTGTAAGGTTTTCAGTGTAGTGGAGTTTCCTAATTGGCTTTTATAAATGACTGAACATCTGTAAATCTATCTGGTTTCATTGCACATATGTGAACAACAGATTACCATTCTGAATTTAATCTGGTTGATAAACGTTTGAACAAAAACTTGCCTATGCTTTTCTCCTCCCCTAAACCAATGTTAACTGTACTGCAAGATACTGTAGGCATTCAAGAAAATGAGTATTTTTGTTTGTGAGAAGACATGTAGAAATTACTGCAAATGATGTTAACCGTTATAAGCAGAATTAAATCAACAGAAGACTTGTTCTAACCATATGAATTCTTGAAAAGGCAGTCTGTTAGCATTCATTGATTTTACATATCAGTTTATTAGTGATCAAAGCATCTCTGTAGTTGCTAATTTTAATAAATATCAATATTTTATGGCTATAGTGTCTTGGCTAGTAAGATTTACTGCATAAGCAATGTACAAAATTAATCAAAGAAGATAAAGGATTATAAAGGTTTTATCCTAAAACGTTTTATCCTGGGTTTCTTCTGAGAATTTTTTGGTTTGAATTGATGAAGACAGCATCTTGACTGCTCTATTCTGTTTAAAGCATCCCCAGGCTTCTACTCCAGGAGACCAATGCCAAGATGAAGTTTTTGTTTCAGGACAGCAGAATTACTCATCTGCCACACTTAGTCTCAAAGATGTTCCTCCAGACAATATGAAGAAAATAGCTGTGCAGGTAATTACATACATTACATGATTATTTTTAAGGATGTATTTCTTACTGGTAGTAGAAACATACATTGGGATAGCAGTTGGAACTTGGGCTTCTTTAAAAAGTAATACCCACATATGAGAGCGTAAATGAAATAGCTTCTTTTTGGAAGGGAAAATAGGTAAGTGTATGAAGGGAGGTGGTTCTTATTTTAATTCAGTGGTGACTTTGAAAGACATAACTTGCAACAAAAGATGTAATTGCAAGTGAACATTGAAATATGGCAGATGATTTTAGGGTAGCAGGCTGAAGCTGATTGAAACAATTAAAGTGGAGCTCTGGAGAAAAGGAGTTCGGGGTGCTAACCATAAGCCAGCAGTTTGCTCTTATGGTTATTAAGGCCAGTGGTCTCTTGGGTGCATTAAAGAAGAGTGGCCAGTATAGGGTCGAGGGAGATTCTCTTTTCCTTGTCTGCTTTGCTCTGGTTAGGCTGCATGTGGAATACTGCATCCATTTCTGGACTCTCCAGTTCAAGAGGGACTGGGATCTACTAGAGAGAGAGTCTAGCCGAGAACCACTAACTTGATGAGGGGACTGGAGCGTCTTTCTGTTGAGGAGAAACTGAGAGAGCTGGGTCTGTTTAGCCTGGAGAGGAGGAGATTGAGGCGGGTATTTCATAACTGCTTCTAAGTATCTGTAGGGTGTGTCAGAATAATGGGACCAGGCTCTTCTTGGTGGTGAGCAGTGACAGGACAAGAGGCAGCGGGCATAAACTGGAACACAGGAATCAAATTTAAACATAAGGAAAAGCTTTTACACTGAGGATAACAGAGCACTGGAACAGGCTGCCCAGAGAAGTTATGGAGGCTTCATCTCATTCAAAACCTGCCTGGATATGTTTCTGTGCAATCTACTCTAGAGGAACGTGCAGGGGAGTTGAATTAGATGATCTTGAGAGATCCCTTCCTAGTCTTGTGATTCTCTGATTTTAACGACTGAAATTTACACACTCCAGTTATTTATAATATTGAAAGAGTATTTTAATATTCTTGTATCCTGTAACCTACAGGGTAATGCTGGCAGAGAGAAAACAATTTATGTAACTCAAGCACAGGCTTGAGTGCTTCAAAGCATTTTTGTACTATGGGAATCATAAAGACAGATGAGTGACTGGTAGGCTAGGCAAGAGCACAAGGCATTTGGGCAAGGAGGAAGAAAGCTGCTCAGATTTTCATGTGGTCATGAAAAGATTCTCTGTCAGCATATGATCTCTGCTTGTTGTGTGTGCTTTTTATTTTGTATATGATTTACTGGCAATTGCTGCCAGATCTCTGAATTTCTATGCCATAGAAATGCAAACGATGATATCAACCAAGTGTCAATACTGTCAGTGACTGCTAGAAAATAGGGTTAAATCAGTGAAATGTACTAAAAGCAATGTCTGTCTGGCTTGTTCTGGTAGATTATCACTTAAAGTAAGTTTTTATGTTTCATACTTGTTGTTAATAGGTCAGAGCTCATGACCATAAAGAAAAATTAGTATAACTGTACATGATTCAGATGTATTTTTAGTAATATTCCCCAAATGAAAAGCAGTCAAGTATGAGAATTGCTACTTATTAAACATACGACACTAAGTATTCATATTTTATCCAGGTACCTTTGACAAATGGACAAATGTGCCAGCCTCAGAGACCTCAGGCAAATTACGGCCAAGTCCATCATCTCCCTCCTCAGTCATCAGTAGCAAGACATCCATCTAGAGAACAATTAATTGATTATCTGATGTTAAAAGTTGCACACCAGCCTCCCTATGCCCAATCCCAATGTTCCCCCAGACAAAGCCATGAGATAGTAAAGCAAGAGGTAAGAATAAAATGAGATCTATTCATCAGTGGCAGCAAATTGTTAGATTGTTTTCATTTATTATTCTATTTATTTGTGGATGGTGACAGAAATCATGTAGGAATTTACTGCCAGTGCAAGAGCAGTAATCGTAGTGCAGTTCTACTAAAATTATGCTTTCTTTATACTTTTAATGTGAATGTTTTAAGAGAGAAATATGGTAGATTTGTAACAGAATGTACCAGAAACTTAAAATTACATCTTTATATTGATGTAGAAATTTTATTTTTCTGAACTACATATATTGATCACCAACTCATTGTTTATCTAGTAACTGAAAGAATACAGAGTAGCAATATAAATTCAGAATACTTTCAAGCTATTCATTCCTATCTATAATGGTTCAAAAACCTGCAGACATAGAAATGTGCATAATCCATAATCGAAAGCCAGGATGATAAAAACCAACAGTATGACCATCTGATGCATATCTGATAATGAACAGTTTTATTTATAACAGGTGTTCATAACAAGTTTTTTTTGTATAATTTAATGATTCTTTTATTGTGGCAACCTTTCTGTTCTTGAGATGTTTCCTCTGTATTGTTTCAGGTTTTTTGAGGATTACTTAGTACTATGTTTTAATTCTGTACTAGAATGAGAATGTGTATAAGAAGTTGCCTAGTTGACAATTCTGCCAAGAGAGAGACAGCATTGGCTGTGTAGAACTTAGAGTACAAATAAGATCTGTGCCTGGTTTTTATTGTTTTTTTTTTTCTTTTGTATTTCTTTTCAATTCAGCTAGAGGTAGCAAAGAAATAGAAGGAACGGGTTCTTGAATAGTAATATATATTTGCTGGGGGTACTAAATTAATTTGCAAAATATAAAAATATTCCTGTATTTAAAACACACATGAACTGTGATTATGATATTGGTTTAAAACTTTATGTACAGTACATTCATGATGATGTACGGCAATTTTGTTCTGAATTAGTATTATGCAATGTGATACTCCCCATAACTGTTAAAAAGTTTTTTATAAATTTTTTTTTAAAGCTTTTGTTCACCTGAACTCCATAGTAATAATTTTATTATAGTAGCTTTGAATGCAGATTTTCAGACAGTTCATCTAACTTTAGTTGTAACTACTTAGATTCGTGTGAGAATTGACAAAGATCCGGAACTTGGATTTAGTATATCAGGAGGAGTTGGTGGTAGAGGGAATCCATTCAGACCTGAAGACGATGTGAGTATCTTTTAGTTACACATCTTAAAATTATTATTATTAAAATTGTTATTATTAATAATAATTTTAATGTTTAGCAAAAAAGGAGGGAAAGATTAAATCACTAAACTCTAGCACTAGAGTGGAGAAAATTGGGGGCAAGTGATACAGAAAATCAAGGTGGGAAGTCACCACAGTGGTTACATGACCACACAGAGGAGTATTGCAGTTGATAGCTTCCTTCACAGTTCCAGAGAGCAGTAAACAGATTTGAGATAGGGAAATACGAAGTTTACAATTAGGTAGTCTCTTAAAAGAGAACATAGTTTAGCTTACAGCCTTATTTCTGGTGATTGATAGTTCATCTTGGCATATATGTCTGCCAAATTAAACAAAGCCAGACCAGAATCACAGAATCATCATGGCTGGAAAGGACCTGTAGGGTCATCGAGTCCAACCTTTATCCTATTATCTAGCTGCTAGAACATATCCCTAAGTGCTATGTCCACTCGCTCCTTAAACCAGGGATGGTGACACCACCACCTCCCTGAGCAATCTGTTCCAGTACCTAACCACCCTCTCAGTAAGAACTTCCTTCTAACATCCAATCTAAACCTCCCCTGATGCAACTTGAGGCCATTTCCCCTCGTCCTATCATCACTGATTTGAGAGAAGAGACCAACACCAGCCTTGCTACAACCTCCTTTCAGGTAGTTGTAGAGGGCAATAAGGTCTCCTCTGAGTCTTCTCTTTTCCAGACTAAACAGCCCCAGCTCCCTCAGCCTCTCCTCATAGGGCATGTCTTCCAACCCCTTCATATGAAAATACAGCCCACAGCACCAACAGAAAAATATGCTGCTAACTTCAGGAAGAGACAGAACTGAAAAGTAAAATCACTAAACTGAATTTTGCTCTAACTCAAACGAAGACAAACATAGCAAATAAATATACTTTTACATAATTTAATTGGAAAAACTAGCCACTTTGAATTGTGAAATCACATAATAGTTCTACTGCTTTTTATTGTATTTAACCTTTTTTGTTATTGCCAAGAGCTACCACTTTAGGTTGGTTTATGGAAGATTCTATCAGCGGAGGTCGCATTTCTGCCATTTTCATCTCTTCATCAGAGGATAGTTCTTCTGACTCCTGCTAAAGGAAAAACAGCTTTATGCTGTGCATTTTAAAGAACTGCTTAAAAGTAAATGCTATATACACCATCACTCACAGGGAAAAAAGAAGCAACACAACAACTGTGTGATGCATCTGTAGTCCAAGTCAACTGAAATTAGTAATATCTGCCAGTCAATTTTAAGAAGCAGCACATGAAGTTCTGCATTGTTACTGATGAACTCTAGTAACTTCAGCTGCAAAAACTTATATAGAGCAAGCAGATGCAGGCTCTGTTCCATCATTGGAGAGAACCTCCAGCTGGGTTTAAGTCAGAAAGTTGTGGGTTTAAGTTAGAAAGTTATCAACCAACCAACCAAGGATTTTTTTCAGGAAAAAATCAAAACGGAACAGCCATAATGTAGCATGACCAATGCAATCTTAGGAATAGATAATTATGCTGTGAGAAAAAGCCTGAAAGAGCTTAACTTGCCTAGTCTAGCAATAAAACCAGCGAGTGTGGAATAAAGTAATGCTGAATACATTTAAGCTAGAAATCACTAGTTCCTAACCGTAAGATGGTGCTCAATGTACTTACGAAAGAGATTAACTAACAAAGCTGCTGAAAAAGCAGCCATATAACTGATTCAGTACTTTACTTCAGCTCTATTTTCTCATAATCTTAAAAAGACCAGTTACTTCTAGTAATAATTTGAAAAAACCATTCCTTCCCTAGATTTCTTTCTAGTAAACATGCTTCCTATTACAAATTCTACAAAATGCATGTTGCATATTGCAAATACCATTTACCAATATTTGCATATTGCAAATACCATTTATCAATATTCACTCTTCAAGTTTCAAAATATTTACTTGTGGAACCTACTGGTTCCATCACCTTTCCCACAAAACACAGTTAGTATTGTAGGCATTAGTATTCAGTAATTTGGACTTCAGGGAGGACTGAGATGTAGCAAATAAGGTCTGATAGTCTTCATTAAAAATGAGAAATAAAAATTCAGCTGTTTTTCTTTGCAGTTGGAAGAGAGAACCTCTTCACTAGCTCTACCACCTTGCCTCTTCTCTTGGTTGTGACAAAACAAGTGTAATTAACGTTGACATTAAAAACTTAAGTGTATGCAAATTTTACATGCCTGAATTTAATTGGAACAGTCATCGGTAAATTATTTAATGGAAATAATTCACTGTCTCTTATCAACTGCACACTGATGCCTCATTTACTTAGTAGCATACAGCCAACTACAAAGAATTGCTGTTGTTATTGTTATAAAAACTAACAGGATAAGAAAAATATCAGACCCAGTATTTTCAGAAAATATTTAGAAGCAGGAGTGTGCTGTTTTCTGCTATTGTCAACATAAATTTTCATCTCTCTGAGTAACAAATTCAGTACAACACCAGCACAATTCTTTGACTGCTCTGATATTCATCACAATGCCATACCTCGAGCGTGTCTTCATGGTTGACAACTGTTTTTGTGTTCTGCAAGGTTTTAACAAGTGCAGTCATCTGTGAATTTGCAGTGCTGTGCTCAGCTTCTGGTTCAGTCGGCTTCTGCACAGAGCTTCCTGCTGAATATTGCTTTCTCTCCTCAGCTTTGTTCTTTATTGAAGCAGTTTCTGAAGTCTAGAGAGTTAAGAACATTAGCAGAAAAAAACATCTTGAAATGTTTTCAGTAATGTATGACAGATTTACAGTTTACACTATATATTTTGGGAAATTATGGAATGGGATAACTGAGCTTTGAAATTATGAAATGCAAAGTAATCTCTGCAGACTATTGAGACGCAGTCCATACCCTTTGTGTGTCAGCATGATTCTCCTTCTTTGGCTCAATCTGTACCATTAAATTTCCAGTTGAATAAGAGACCAAGAATATCTACAATAAGACATATCAGCACCACACAGTAGTCCTATCATACATGTTACTTCATCTTGTTAGAGATTCCTGACTCTCACACCGGCTTGCTATTATTGCCTCTCAACTTCTGTAACACGTACAGTCACAAGGGCAACAGTAAAGTTCTTAGAAACTATCCTGAATTTCATTGTGAAGTCTGGCAGATAAAAGAACGCCAGAGAACAAAAAAGATGCCATATTCTGGAAGCTTGCTCTTTTAATACATCCATAGTTTGTATTTGCTGAGAATCAAGTCACTTTCCTTGGTTTTAGCTACTGTAAGAAAACTGCTACTACAAAGCTGGTATTTATTATTACAGACTTCTTTAGACACCAAAGAGTTCATTTCTGACCATTTTTCTTGCTAAGGAGAATAGAATTACAAAGTATCAGTGACACTGCATAGTTTTGGAAGTTCCTGCAGTCAGAAAAGATGTATTTTCTAACCTTTACCCCCACATCTTTTACTGAAACCATCTGGCCTTCCCGTTTTGGCTCCTTCGCAACATCTTCAGTAGATTCTTCATCCTTTAGCCTATGTACAATTGTTTGAACTGTTTTGACCATATTCTTCAGTTCATCAGGATATGGAGTTGGGTATCTTTTCAGGTTGCCTTCCTGTATAACAAAAAGCATTAATGCTCTACATTAAATGCTGTTAATTAAAACATCAGGTTTAAAACAATGAAATAGGACAAAACACTGAACAATCTAAAATTCCACTTTCCTGTTCAATTTATCTACACGGATGCAGACTCGGACTTACTAAACTCAGCAGGTGTGTCCACTGATTGACGAAAGGAGGAATTATGACATCTGTAGTTTACTTAAAGAAAAATCATTAACTCTTTCACCATTCTCTTTATACATGGCAAAACCAGTCATGTAGTCTCCTATTTATGCCCTATATTGTCTTACATCAGCATGTTAGATTTTTTTAACTTTAAAGCACCTGGAAAAAAAAAACAAAAAACCCTAAAACCTAAAACCACCCCAAAATCCAGAGTGTGCCATCCTGTTAGCTAGGACTCCTAACTACAAACTTAATTTCTTGACAGAGAAAAATTCATGAAGTAAGGAAAATGACTGAATTCGGGGATAGTTATGTGAGGGAAGGAAGCATTCAATACTAAAAAAATAAATTAAGTACTAACCCGAGGAGGTGCCTCTCTCTCATCTTTGTCCTCATCACATTCAAACGCCACCTGAGCACGCTGTTTCCGCTGTTCTTCCCACAGAGAGGGATTGAAACTTTCATTATCAGATATGAACATAACTAAAAAAATAAAAGACTTCTGTAAGAACAGGATAACTGCACAGGAGTCTTACATTTCTGTATACATTCTTAAAAGGTAAGAGACTAGCAGCACCATTAATTGAAGATAAGCTGAACTGACAGTGCTTTATGAACTTTCCTGTATTCTTCATAGCAGCAAAATCTCTATCTGTAAAGTAAAATCTTCACCCTGACAGCTTAACAATCACTTATATCCACACTAATATTAACACTCAAATTCTAAAATTTACAACAGAACGTCCTGCTGCAAACTATTTTTACTCGTGTATAAGTATGAAAATACACAGTTGTGTGTATATATATATAAATTTATATATATAAACTTATAAGTTATACTTGTGTAGATTTATATAACCTGACTTCAGTTTGATGTCTCATTAAGGGCATACAGTAACATTCACTTAATTTCATTTCATGAAAACTTACAAATTTAAGAATTAGTGACAAGAATCTGCATTATTAAATGAAAAAACCATACAGCATCCAAAACTTAAGGTAGACGTATGATTTTGCAGAAATTATAAAAATGACAAAAACTTTACAAAGTACTTCTTTCTTAATTTTACATCATAGAATCATAGAATCATTAGGGATTGGAAGGGACCTCAAAAGATAATCTAGGCCAATCCCCCTGCCACAGCAGGATCACCTAGAAAAAGTCACACAGGAACACATTGAGGCGGGTCTTAAACGTCTCCAGTGAAGCAGGATCCACAAGCGCCCTGGGCAGCCTGTTCCAATGCTCCATCACCCTCAATGTGAAGAAATTCTTTCTGATATTTATATGGAACCTCCTATGTTCCAGCTTACACCCATTGCCCCTTGTGCTATCATCAGATGACATTGAGAACAGCCTGGCTCTATCCTCCTGACACCTACTCCTCACACGTTTATAGACATTAATGAGGTCATCCCTCAGTCTCCTTTTATACAAGCTAAAGAGACTCAGCTCCCTCAGCCTCTCCTCATAAGGGAGGTGCTCCACTTCCTTCATGATCCTCATTGCTCTACGCTGGACTCCCTCCAGCAGCCCAACATCCCTCTTGAACTGAGTGGGCCAGAACTGGACACAATACTCCTGATGTGGTCTCACCAGGGCAGAGTAGAGGGGGAGAAGAACCTCTCTCAATCTGGTCACCATTCCCCTTCTGATTCACCCCAGGATGCTGTTGGCCCTCTTGGCCACAAGAGCATGTTGCTGGCTCATTGTCATCCTGCTGTCCACTAGGACCCCAAGTCCCTTTCTCCTACACTGCTCTCCAACAGGTCAGTCCTCAACCTATACTGGTACCTGGGGCTGTTCTTGCCCAGATGCAAGACTCTACACTTACCCTTGCTATAGTTCATTAAATTTCTCTCTATCCAGCTCTCCAGCTTGTCCAGGTCACTCTGAATGGCAGCACAGTCTGCTGGGGTGTTGGGGACACCACTCAGCTTTGTGTCATCAGCAAACCTACTGACAGCGCACTCTAATCCCTCATCCAAGTCATTAATGAATAGATTGACTAGGACTGGTCCCAGCATCAACCCTTGGGGGGCTCAACTAGATACAGGCCTCCAACTAGACTCTGTGCCATTGACCACCACTGTCTGGCTTCTATCCTGCAGCCAGTTCATGATCCACCTCACTACCTGGTAATCTAGACCACACTGCCTCAGTTTTGCTGCGAAGATGCTATATGAGACTGTGTCAAATGCCTTACTGAAGTCAAGATAGACCACATCCACTGCTTTGCCACCTTCACCACTTCCCCTTGGTGAAGCCATGCTGACTGTCCCTAACAACCCTCCTCTCCTTGATGTGCCTGGAGGCAGCCTCTAAAACAAATTGTTCTACCACCTTTCCTGGGATGGAGGTGAGGCTGACCAGTCTATAGTTACCTGGGTCCTCCTTCTAACCCTTTTTGAAGATTGGAGTGACATTCACTATCCTCCAGTCCCCAGGCACCTCTCCTGATCCCCATGACTTAGAAAAGATGATGGAGAGTGGCCTAGTAATGACTTCCACCATCTCCCTTAGAAGGGTGCATCCCATCTGGGCCCATGGATTTGTGTACATCCACTTAGTTCAACTTATCCCTAACCCAGTCCTCACCAACCAAGGCAGTCTCCTCTCTTGCCTCAACTTCCTCTGAAGCTTCAGCAGTCTTGGTCTTGATATCAAGACAGCCCCCAGAAGTACAGACAGAGGCACAGAAAGTTTTCAGTATCTCTACTTTCTCTGTATCCTCTGTCTCCAGAGCACCCACCTCATTCAGCAGGGGGTCTACATTGCATTTAGTTTTAGTTTTAACTGCGATGTATTTAAAGAAGCACTTTTTGTTGTCCTTGACCTCTCTTGCAAGGTTTAATAAAAATGTCTTTCAGGTACTCACTGTCTCTTATTCTAGTATGTCTCCATATCTTATGCTAAAACATTCAAGTTTAACTTTGGTTTGCCAAATGGTTTAAGAAATCTGCCACCACAACCCTCCTCCCCCCATCACTATTAATGTTTTTATTAACTACTTCTATACATAAAAACAAGTGCATTAAAGTATTTGTTGCTCTGTGTTTATTTGGTAAACTTAAAATTTTAACACGTCTGGAAATACTACAATAGACCTCACTACCACTCAAGATGTTCCTGACCAAAAAAAAAAGAACTTGCTAAACAAATAAAAAAGTTTAAAACCACTATTTACTGAATATTAGTCCTTCCATTTGGAATGATTGCCTCAGAGACAGGTATTCTGTCAACTTAAGCAGCCCTTTTTCTCTTCTATAGAAAGAAACCTCAGAACCTTCGTGCAAAGCACGAAGTCTTGATCTTCAATGAATCTCCATATGGTTTTATGCTTCTCACATTCTACCAAGCAGTACTGCTGATCCATCATCTGCAGCATGAAACAGCACTATAAATGACGCATAATTTACTGTATTTGCTGAATTTTTTATTCCTCCTCTCCCAGTGTGCTAGGCAGTTGTGCCATGGAACATTACATGTTGCCACTTGTCAGTTTTCAATTATTTCCATTGATATATGTGCCTACCACACATATATCCTTCCCCATTCCCAGCAGCACAAACTTTTCCCTTTTCCCTGCACAGGAAAGAAAGTGGAGAAAACAGAGATTCAACTCTCTTTCCCCACCTCGTAATGAGGTTACTCATGAAACGTTACTTACTTTCTGAACTATTTCAAAGTGTGCAGAATTAAGTTTCTGGTGATGTCTCACTATTTTGGAACTAACCTTTTACAGAACAGTTCAAACCAGATGTGACCAATATGCTTTTTTTCTGGACCCTTTTTATAAACTTCTAAATGAAATGTGTAAGTTATATGCTTCTCAAAACCTATGTACTAAGTTAACAGAGGAGACATTTGTCTAATGTCTATTAAAAGAATAACTCTGAAGCAGACACCTGCTAAGGAGGACTTCAGCCCAAACCATTAAGTTCTGCCAAAACAGGGTGTCACAGTGGGAAAAGCAACCTCCACAGAATGTGATTCTGTCACCCCATGCCTCACCTCACTCACTGCAACTGTTTTCACCTACCTTACTGCTCTTATTTATCAGATACAACTCTTCATGAATTCCAAGTCTAATCCAAACTGGTATTTAAGTACTACATACTACATAGTGAAACTCACACTAGCTGGACAGTCTTCACATTATTTTTCAAAAATGAGAACATTCTGACAGGGTATTTCAGAAATTCTTACCATCCTCAGCCCTTGGTTGCTGGGGGAACATGTAATTAGTAAGAACTGTTTTCTGTGTGTCAGGGTCAGCTTCTTTTTGAAGAGGGATAAGAGGTTTAGACTAGGAAGCAAATGAAAGAAGGGTATGTTACAAGAATATATATAAACAAATGAAACTAAGATCTACGTATCACAGAGCATGCCTGTCTCATTACTTTGAAGACTACTCCTTGTACGAAACCATTTCTCCTCTGAATAATTTTCACAAAATGAAGTAATTAACATGTCTCTCATTGATGACTGTCTTTGACTAAGAGCTGAAACTCTATAAAAAAGGCTAATGCTGGATATTTAAAAATCAACCCAGTTTCTTGGTAGGACTTACTACAACCACAGAGCGGGCTCATCTGGAATACACAGATACTTTAAAACTACAAACAACCATATGAAGAGAAAAATGTACTCCATTATGCATAATGACATGCTCATACTCTCTACCGCTCACCAAAATGTAGAGGGGATTCTTGAAATTACTGTATCAATAAAAGTGCTTTCACTATACTACATCTGAGGCTAGTGGATTTCTGGCAGCTTTGCACATCTTACTGCCACTAAGGCAATCAGCATAGTACAGTGTTTCAATATACAGCAAAAACAGAAGGCACAAGCCCGTGACTTACTGCTTAATAGCTTGAAATTCATACTCAGTTCACTGCGTTCAAAGGTGTGGCAAGAAACTGAGCTCAAAAAAAGGCATGGTAAGTTACCCCAATGGCTTAGCTGTGGAAGATACAGCATGCTAAACATTCATGTACAAGCTTATAAAGTGCAAACAAGCCCGAATTAAGAAAAAACAAAAGCAAAAAAAAAAAAAATCTGTTAAACTGCCATTTCCTAACAGCACAGAACTTTGCCAAAAGCATGAAAGTCTCCAAAAACAGGCAGGCTCAGTGTTGCTTATTTCAGGAAAACTTACACTGCGGTCCCGGAACTATTGATGTAGATACACACATTACCAGGTTTAACAGACAGCTCTGTACTTGTCAATTTCATCAGGAATGAAAACAACAATCACTTAGTTTTAATTTACAAGACATTCACCTGATTGTCTGATAGCCACATAGCAGTAAGCTGCTGCAGGTTTGTAAAGGTAAATGGCAAATTCTTCAGTCTGTAAATTACAGCAAGATTTTTGTAAGAACACATACAATATATCAATACAGTACAGTTATCAAGACAGACAAGAAGAAATCTTGCGTTAGCCTACAAAAATTCTCAAAATGGACATTTACAGATATAGTTAAATTAATAGCTATTGATATTTAAAAGGCAATTGCATTTAATTTAGATTTAAAAATATGTGGAATAATTAAAAAAAAATCCAGCAAAACATGAAGCAAACAAAAATGCCCACACCTCTACATTATTATTGCATTTCTGCAACTTGTAAATGAATGAATGCATTCACGAACCTATTGTCACTCAGATTGATAACTTTTAATTTCTGCATATCACCCATTTCTTCGGGAAGAAATTCAAGCTTATTAGAATGCAGGAACAACACTGTTACGTTCTTCCAGTTTCCAATCTGAAACAAACACAGAAAAATTAATTAGTCTTCACAACTCCAAACATGCAAGTTTTTATTGTACTAAAAAAAGTTTTTAAAAAACCAAATACAAGCAGCTAGTTTTGCCTGTAGAGAATCATTAGATTTATTCTTACATAGTAAACCTTCTTTTAGTTTCAATTCATTAGCAAGAAATTTCTACTTCTTGCTTAAAAAATTTTCAGAATTTCACATGTATTTTCATTTTTTTATAAAATGTGTATGCACGTAGAAGATCTGTGCACATCCTCCTTTAAAATAACATCTGAACAAAATCTGTTCAGGAATTAATAACGTGTTATCCAGAAGTTGTATATAAATTTTGAAACACATTAAAAAAATTATTTTATGGGTTTTTTTTTCTCTAAATACCTACCTCTGATGGGAGCTGTGTTAAGAAATTATGATCTGCAGCGAATGTCCTTATGTTAAACAGCTGCCCAATAGATGAAGGTAATGTTTCAATCTCATTGAAACTACAGTCCAGTTCTTCTACTGATGTTAACCTGCAAAAACCAATACCAAAGCAATAATTAGTCCACTGTATAGGTTAATTTATCCAACATTCATGAATACTGTAAGTTTAAATCGTGTTAATAGTATTACAAATTACAAATATAAAATTTAATTCAAAATAAATCTGTTTTAAGGTATTTTAATTTGTTTGAGGTGTGTTTGGGGGGTTTTGGTGAGCTGTATGCCTCCTTTGTATGTAGACAGCTTAACAATGACTTAATTTTTAATAATTTGTGAGTTTTAAATTAAATTGCTGAGCACTAAATTTAAAAAAAACACATTAAAAAACCCTGCTCATGAACAGGTAAAAAACCTAATATAAAATAAGGATACACTTCTGTGTTCAGATTCACTTTTTATAAGCTTATTGATAGTGGTTCAATCATTTGCAATATTTGCCACAGCCATAGCTACATTACTGTTAAAAAACAGTTTCAGGAAAATGACGGCCCTTGTAAACATCATGTTTTCTTCCACATTTAATACCTTCTTTTACAGA
Organism: Phoeniculus purpureus; assembly: GCA_028565055.1. Classification (NCBI taxonomy): domain Eukaryota; kingdom Metazoa; phylum Chordata; class Aves; order Bucerotiformes; family Phoeniculidae; genus Phoeniculus; species Phoeniculus purpureus. The sequence goes on along the minus strand of JAOXOE010000874.1, from coordinate 13,997,477 downwards.
CTAGTGTAGGAGAGACCTCTGCAACCCCCGGGCTGCTCCGGGTGAGCAGTGGCTGCAGCACCCTCTGCTCACCATTGTAGGAGAGGCCTTGGGAGACCAGGGCAGAGCTCCTAGCACCGCAGACCTGTTAGCACAAGATGTGCTGGAACTGGCTGGTAGACAGCCTTGGTGAAGATAAATATGAGCCTTCTGGTACGCAGATAGAAAAGCGAAAGGAACACGGTGGGATGATAAGACCAACAAGTGGGTGAGCATGACCTTGTACCAGCATACCATCATACAAGATGGAAAAGTACCAGAAAGCTGTATAATTGGGTTTTGGGCTAATTGGAGAAGTTTTGCTATGATGTCGCAGCCTACATGTTGAAAAAGTTATTAAGCACCAATGAAAGCTGTGCACGTTTGTATCTAGAGGAGCATATAACCTCGCTTTTGTATTCAATAAATGGACACTTTTGCTTGCATCAAGCTGCGTCCCGTCTCTCAAGAGACTGATGTCTGCATTAATAAGTAAGGAACATATGTACTTTGATATCAGATAATATATAAAGAACATACCTGTTGCAGACTACAAGATATGAAAGCACTTGCTTTCAATTTTTTTAAGACAGTAACTTTTGGAAGACATTAAATCTTCAGTGTAAAAACACTCAAAAGAGAAGGCATTGTTACAGAAAAGTGCACAGAAAGGCAACTGAACATTTTATTCAGGTGAATTACCTACCCTCCTATGGAGTCTGGCAAATAAAGTAACTGGTTTTCATCGATTTTAAGAGTTGTTACCTTTTTTAGGGAGCCTGTAATGAAATGAACAAGAAAATAAAAAAGGATATTTGTTTAGTTTTTATCTTACATTAAAGGAGAAGAAAAAAAAAGAAGGGCACGGAAAAACATCTGTATTCCTAGCATACCTACAGTGATCTATTCCTCCAGAAAAACGCAGATGATGTTACAGAACTTGTCTGCTAGCTTACCATATGCCAGCCATGGCATGGGTGGGTCGTGAATGGAGTTTTTTGGGTTTTTCACTGTGTTCTAGTCAACAGTTTCTGATTCATTTACAAACTACAGTATAAATTCAAGAATGCTCCAAAACAAGTACAGATTTTAGTATTCAGCTATGCATTACAGCTTCATGCAAAACTGGGAGTTCTAATCAATTGAAACTTAGGTCTAAACTGCCATTTGTCTACATTCAAATACTCCATGTCTAGACTTCTAAGAACATCAATGAAGTGAAAATACAAACCAATAGACTCTGGCAGTTGCTGGAGTGAATTACTGGATAACAGTAGGTCTTGCAGGCTTTCACAGCCTGAAATACCTTCTTCAACCACTTCAATGTTGTTTTTAGAAACATCCAAGTAGGTCAGTTGTTTCAAAGTGCCGACGAACTAAAAGAAAGAGAAATAATGCATTCTAAAAAGTGCAAATTCAAAACAAAAATTCCCACAGATTTGACAACAAATTGTCTCTCAAGTGTAATGCCAGAGGAAAAGAGAAAAACTATTTATAGTGCTGATACACAATTTTATGCAAATATTCAAACTTTATGTGCAGATTATGTTTTTCACATGCATAGCCACACCACAGTACACTGCACGTCTCTAAAGTGAGTCTCTGCAAATTCAATAGTTTAATCAGTTACCTCAATTCCAGTAACTGAAGATTCAGAGAAGACTTCAGACTGAGACAGATAATATAAGGACATGACTACAGTCCAGTAAAATCTTTCTATGTTTATTTTGTGCCTTTTGTGTTGTGTATCTAATTAACCTCAAAACAACAACAATGAATCCTTAATTGCACGGAACTGAAGAAACTTGTCTTACCCTTCTGTATGAACCAACAATACATTTGAAGATTTGCACACACAACTAAAATCTTCACAAATATGCCGTCATTCTCACAAATACAATTTTACTGTAAAGTAGAAATACGTAATACATCCACTCAACTCTTCAAGAAAGAACTGTCTAAAGTGAGGAAAGAGAGTAGAGATGTCTCCTAGTGAAGCTTCATGTCGAAAGTGTGCCAGTAATTTCACAATTCGAAACAGACCAGCTACTCCCCAAATCTGAACTACTCATTTACAGTTTACTATGATATAAGCACAGGTTCACAAGCACTGCAATAATAGGTCAGCCTGGACCCCACTCATTTGCAAGGGAACCCAGGAGCCCAGATAAAGTCAACAGAACATTTTCTCAAGAACTGGATACACTCCCTTGTGTACACAGCGCCTGAGCAGACACTGCTTGCTTTACAGCTGTGACCACTAGAAATTCACACAACACGTTTACCCTGTAAATTCCTCCTTGCTGTCTAACACAAAACAATCCCTTTCTGGAAGGACCAGACAACCCTAAATTTGATCTACAATCTTTATCTGTCCTTTCCTGAATCAGAACATTATTTTGTAATGAAAAATATCTAATATACATATATACACAGATCATTTAGGAGTGGGAAGAGACCTGCAGAGATTATCAAGTCCACTCTCCTGCTTGAGTAGGATCATAGAACCTAATGCAGGTTCTAATACAGAAACGCACCAAGACGGATCTTAAAAGTCTCCAGAGAAGTAGATTCCACAATTGGCCTGGGCAGCCCATTCCAATGCTCCATAACCCTTACAGTAAAGAAGTTTTTCCTCATATTGAGGTGGAACTTCCTGTGCTCCAACTTGCACCCAACTTACGCCTCTTCTATCACAGGGGGCAAGTGAAAAGAGATTGTCTATTTCTTCTTGACAACTAGTCTTCATGTATTTGTACACAATTATTAAGTCCCCTTGTAATCTTCTCCTCTCCAAGCAGAAAACTCCCAGATCTCTCAATCTCTCCTCATGAGGCCCCCTAATCATCCTTGTGGCCCTCTGCTGAACTCTCTCAATCAGATCTCTGTCCCTCTTGAACTGGGAAGCCCAGAACTGGACACAATATTCCAGATGTGGTCTAGGTGGGGCATAGTAGAGGGGGAGGAGAACCTCTCTTGATCCGCTGGACACACCCTCCTTAGTACATTAAAGAATAAAGAAAAAGCTCTAATCACCGGTAAAAATTCTAAGCGGACTAGTGAAGCATTTAAGTGGCATTGATCCTTTCAGCTTCAAGAAATATTAAAATTACATAGCACCCTTAACATACATGATTTCTAACAAAGGAAATACAACTATGTATTAAAATGCTGCTTCTCTCTCAGAGTACAAGAACTTACCCCTGGAATAAGCGTTAGTCTATTACCATCCATCCAAAATTCCTTTAACCCGCTCAGTTGTTCAAGTACTTCAGGCTGTAAAGGGAACATACTTGTTTTAAAACTTGTGGTGGTTTGGCCCTGGTTAGGCCCAGGTACCTACCAAAGCTGCTTTATCACACCCCTTCTCGGATGGACAGGGGAGAGAAAAATACAAGAAGCTATCAGGTAAAGACAACCACAGTTTAATAAAGCAGAAAGCAAAAGCTGCACATGGAAGCAAAGGCAAATAACAAAGATTATTCTTTACTTCTTATCAACAGAAGGTGCTTAGCTGTCTGTCTAGGAAGCAGGGCCTGATACACATAGCGGTTCTGCTGGAGGACAACACACTATCAGTGAATGCCCCTGCCCTCATTCCTTCTTTCCCTTTGCTTTTGTATCTGGGCTGCGGTCATAAAGTCTGGAATATCAATTTGGCCAGTTTCGGTTAGTTGGCCGAGCACATCCCTCAGTCCTCCTAAGGTGGGGACAATGTTAGGAAAGAAAAAAAAACCCCATAGCCTTGGTGCTGTTTGAACTTTGCTCAGCAGTAGTCAAAACACCGGTGTGTTACCAACATTCCTCCAGCTACCACCACAAACATAGCACCATGAGAGATATCAGGGAGACGACTGACGCTATTCCAGCTAAACCCAAAATAAAAAAACAAATAAAAAGACAAAAACAGCTTCAGTGATTCATCTACTGTAACTTTAAGTAATGTCTTACTATAGCTGTTACATACACTTTCTGTACTAGGTCAAAGAAAACCCAGATTATTTGCTTTTTAAAATGTAAATATACACTAGATACAGAAAGGTCTTCTAAGAAAGTGGTTTTGCCTTTTGTTTTTACAGAAAGCAGTGGTTTTAAACTGTAACACTTAATAAAGAAATGTGTATAATTTCATCCTTCATGGATGGCATCTAAAAATCCCTAAAGCCCATCAAGTCAGACCTGTTCTTTGAAAGTCACAGTGATTTTATGGTTTCAGGGTAAATGGAAACAAATCAAACTCGGTTATACTGTAAACACACAGCACCTCTGCATAAGCTGGAGTTCTGTCTCCCGATAATATTTTTTCCAAAAGAAAATCTTAACTGAAGACTACCTTTCAGACAGATCTCTACACAAAAAGCAAGAGATCTTTTGCTTTTACCAAAAGATCTTAGTGAATTAAGTTACCAGAAGTTGACTCTTCTGTCTAAATGGCTGAGAGATGAGGCAGTCAGCCAAAAATACACTCAGACAGGTAATTTTGCAGCCTATACTTAGTTTCTGGCTCTTATGGCTTAATGTGGGCCTAAGTACATTAAAGATTCCACAAGAATATCTACTCTCTAACGAAAATACAGCAGTAACAGTAATGGCTAGAGGTGTAACAATACACATAAACAATTCCTTAAATACACTTCCCTATCTGCCAAACCATGCAACTAGACATGTGTTTGGCTCTGCATGATCTAATAGTGCCACACAAACGCTTGACTGTATTTATGGTAGGTGAGCACGTTTCATGTTTCCGTGCTTGTAGAAGCACAGTGATGTTAAGTGACTGCAAATAAGATGTACTTGTCTCTTGAGATCATGAACAGGAAACAAGCTGATCCACATTGAAGAAGTATCTGAGCACTTCAACTGTAAATACTATTTTGAACACTATTGAAATAATGTAGTTTATCTTGAATCCAAACAGTTTGTACACAATAATAAAGTAGGTTATGCATTGCTTATGCAGAAGTTGCAAGATTAAGTACATGACAAGTAAGGGTTTACAATTTTTTGCATGGGAAACACATATGACAATTTTTTATGAGTGCGGTAACCACAGTATACCACAGGGTGTTATTTTCAAACTGAGGAAAAACATACTTTCATTCATCAGTATAGGCATCTCATTTTTGTAACATGCTCTATAACACATTCAGAAATACACACAGTATTTGCTCACTAGCAGAACTCTTCAGCTTACGTGTTTATATTGATTAAAAGTATAAGATAAAGCAATTTAAAATTACACTAAGCTCTGTTACTGAGGCAAAACTCACCACTTCTGTGAATTCATTACTTCCCAAGTCCAGTCTCTCCAGCTGAGTCAGTCTGGACATAGTTCTGCACAGAAAGAGGATTAGTAGGGAAATACATTTAAGAAAATACTGGTTACATCCAATCTTCCGTTATTCATACACATACATTGTTTTAATCATTACTAAGTAGGGATGCTGCTCTGTAACTAGACTAAATAAATTGTAAAGCTACAATTTCACTCACCAGGCACATATAAATAACGCATCATGCTAACTTTTAACTGTCACACAGAGTACAACATAACTTACCTGCAGATTAGTTTACAAAAACTAAAGACTACTAGAGTAATCTTTGAGTGCTTCAGCTTTTCACTTATGGTCACAAGTTTGATTAGCAGCCAAAGGTTGATTAACTACATGTCTTCCTCTCAAAGAAAGATAAGCTAAAACACAAAAGACCACTATTGGATCACAGTAACCTACAACACTTTTCTCCCTCTCCAGGCAGCTTCCATATGACCTGGTCGGACACCCTAATTATTTCTGTAGTCCTACAACAAATCGTATTACTAAATTAGATATTGTTATATATCAATACACTTCAAGACAATCTATGGCAAAAATTGTGCGCCAATGATTGAAGTCAAATTCACTATTTTAAGCTATGCTGTGGCAAAACTTTGCTCCAAATAAATTTACTCTGTTCAGTGTTTATTTAAGTAACAGATTTCAATGAAATAATGCTACCTAAACTTTCAAATAGAAACTGTGTGCACAAACTGTACAAGTCGAGGAAAAATTAAGATAGTAAGTCTTCTAAACTGTAGATCATTTCATATTATCAGAATATAAGTATGAACACTAATATTTTTCAAAAATCTGGATGCTCCATGCAGCTATTAGAGGTTTCATTTATTCTTCAAAATATAGTAAGTATTAAAATTCTTCCAGAATACAGACTTCAAAAATAATGAACAGGATGATAACCAGTATACCAACTGCTAAGATTAATTTTCTAATTCTAACAAATTATTTAAACCATTCTGAATTTCTCCTTAAGTTGAATTTCAGAAAGGCTTATGAGACTATGCTGATACCATTTTTAGCATCATATAACTGTGCCCCCGACACGCCTCCCAGAATCCTGTTGCAATAGGACAAGGGGAGATGGTTTTAAACTAAAAGAGGGTAGACTTGACAGGATATTAGGAAGACCTTTTTGAACAATGAGGGTGGTGAACCACTGAAACAGGTTGTCCAAAGAAGTTGTAGATGTTTCATTTCTGGAAACATTCCAGGTCAGGCTGCATGGGGCTCTGGACAACCCAATCTAGTTGAGTAAGTCCCTGATCATTCCAGGAGCAGATTGCAGTAGATTACTTTTAGATGCCCATTCCAAACAAAAACTTTTTATGATTCCAAGCACATCTGAAGACTTGATTAAAGGATCTAGCATATCATTCTGCAGCTTTCAAAACTCTGAGGCCAATATTATGCTATACTTTATTGACAACTTTGATTGAAAATTTTTATTTCTTTTGTTTTCAAACTAAGTCAGCTAGGGTTTGGGAGAGTCTAGAGGGATAACTAGAGAAAGTAGTCTGCAACTCTACTGATTAATTAAATTTCAGCCTTGAAAAGTAGATTAAGGTTAGTCACAGCTATGTGGTACTAAATTTGATCCACTGGTTTCAATAAATGATTGGTTTTTTAAGCACTTACCTTAGCATTCTTATAGTCCTTTAATTCCAGCAATTTAAAGATAGTGCCTTGATTTTTTTTTTTTAAAATTGAGCATCGAAATAAATATAGACTTTAAATAAAAGTTAAATAAAAAGAACAAGTAACACCAATAAAATTTAAAAAGCTCAATTTAAGTAAATCTTGATGAGGCTGAACTGAAACGAAGTCTGCCTGGGTATTTTACTGTGCCTTGATATGAAAGAATTCTTTCTTTCAGTTCAACATTTATTATCTCTTTTTATTTTAATGATTTGGTAAAGACACAAAAAAGTCTTGAAAACAAACAGAAAAAAACCCATGCAAATGCACTCCAAGGTCTGAGTGACTTTTTTTGCCTTCCTTCTACAAATCACTCACCTCTGAGGCCAAACTGTTTGCACAGCTAACAGCAGACTCACAGAATATAAGCAATAATGGGCGTCTCTTCACTGCCAAATTACACTAGATAAACAAATACCACTCCAGTCTAACCCAATATCTAAGTGCTCCTTTCTCATGCTGCTAGTGCTACATCCTTAATGACTCTAAGGCAAACAAAAGACACTACTCTTGCCTTAACCTTCACTATTTTTGCTAAGCATAAAATAAAAACCCTGTTACAGTTTTTCATCAAGGGTGAAAATTTGTATGATAGTAGCATTTGGAACCAAAGTGAGTATCTGCAAATCTCTCTCAATTATCTACACTGATAGTGTAATAAAGTCACTTTATTAACTTGGGGCCATTTTCTTTTCCCCTTGTCAAAAAGTCTGTAAACCAGCAAACACATGCAATCAACAGTAAAACATACAAACACGTTTGCAATTCCATGGCATCAGTTATTTTCCTCCCCTTCATCAATGCCTGTGCAATCTACAGCACTTTCAGTAATTCTGACTGGTATCAATCAGCTTTTCTGTATTGTTTATAGAAGTACTATACCTTCAGACAAAATGCAACCAAAACTTCCAACAGTGTTAAAGTAACAGTACAATGCACTGGTAAGAAGGAGGAATACAGGACTGGAAACAAAAGCTTACTAGATCACTGAGGTACACCTATTCCTGTCTTTGTCACATGGCTATGCAATCCCCTCTATGAACTGAGAAATGTGTTCCATAGTATTACTAAACTTACTGTCAAATCAACCCAACAATCCTGTATAACGTAGTCTAGTATATGCCTCAGATATGATGTTGTAAATTGTTGGCTTCACTAAAGTAAACATTCGGGCTTTCCTCAAGTAGCATGCAACTCAAGTGGTGTGTGTGGTAATAAAATTGGGCCTTAAGTCCTTGTCCTTACACTCTCCAATAACTTGCCCTTTTCTAAAAAGGCTGCTATTTTTATTGACACTTAGGCATTAGACAGAAGCTTAAACACAACTCAACCAACGCAACTTTTCTGTATTTCCTTTGGACCATTTCCCCAACTTTCAGCTACCTGATACCGGATAAACACCTCTAAAGTAGTCGTCTCTTGTGTATCTTTGCTTTCCCTTTAGTAGAAATTTTTTCACTGATGCCAGCCTGCATCACAATACAGCCAGTTTTGCACTCTTTGGCTGTGGATAAGCTCCAAGCAAAATGAAGCACTTGGCACAATGCAGAGTTGATTTAGTGCGCTGGCATTAATTACACATTTTGATTAACACTCTTGAGTGCTTCATGCCTCAATGTTAAAAATTATGTACACGTTAGCTTGCAAAAGGATTTTGTAGAAATATATCCAGACACATTTCTCACTACAAATATGAAATAATTTGCTATATGGAAATATTAAAAAAGGTGAGAGTGATAGGGAAACAGAAAAAGATATCTGTATTCTACCACAAAATTATTAGCATGTACTGCTACATCTTATATTTGAAGCTCCACAGCATGTTCCTTTTAAAACACATACTTGGGGTGTTTAAACTGTGTAAGTTCAAAATTCGCATCACACTCCACCTTCTGTTCTAACACAATAATTAAATCCAGGCTTTGTTGGCCAAGTCAACTACTGCACAGCCATATTATCCTAAAAGTCAGATTCAACTCATGTATATTATGGACACCATGAACTTTCTCCCCCACCACCAGTGTACATAACACAACAACGTTTGTTTCTAATGATAAACTATCTCAATAGCTTTCATCTCCCCTAACTGAACCAGAAGAGAAAAAAAGAAATTCTGAACAGAAGTATCAGAAGTACCAGAAGAGAATAAAAAAAAGTGGCAGCTCAGCATGTACTGTGGGAAATATTGAAAGTATGGAATTCACACCCTGGAGGAGGGTTGGGGTGTGAGGCAGGAAAACGTTAACTTTAGGAATTTAGGAATAGATAATGACCATAGCCCAGAGACAAAAGCCAAATCTCCTGTGCTAAGCACAGGATGTCTCCTTCGGGCTAAGAGTAGTACCAGGCCAGAAGATAAGATGTGAGACTGATAGGAGGCTGAGATGCATTGTTGTGTTGATTTCTGAAGGCCTTGCCTAGTCATTTTTAGTGTAAAAGTAGAACTAACCAATCCTGTAACCCCAGGATGTAGCAATACAAGGTGATTGGTAGAATGTAGCAACTGATGAATATTGTAACATATAAAAACCCTGTTATTTTGTAAAATAAACGACTTCTGACTGATGACTTCTGAGCATTGGTCGGATTTCCCGCCTCGACAATCGCAACGAAGTGGGTACCAAGTGTCCAAGAGGAAGGCTCAGGTTGGGAAGCAGCAGGTGACTTATTTAGGATCAAGCCATTCTGATAGAACAGGATGACACTGAAGTTGTGGTCACTAACATTGTCAACCCAGCCTCTTTTCTTAGCAGGGCGCAAGGGGAACCTGTAACCTATGACTGCCTGCAAACCATCAAAGCTGTGTATGCCAGCCGACCAGACCTAAAGTAGGAACCATTGGACAACGCTGAAGAATCCTGGTCCACAGACGGGAGCAGCTTCATCAAACAAGGTGAACAGAAGCAGGATACGCTGGGCAACCGTGACTGATGAGGTAATAAGAGTCTAAGGCTCTTCCCCAAATACCTCTGCACAGAAAGCAGAGCAAGTAGCTCTTACACGAGCTCTGGAGCTGGCAAAAGGGAAGATCAATATCTGTTCTGATTCAAAGTATGCGTTTGACGTGGTACATGCCCACGGAGCGGTGTGGAAAGAAGGGGCACTTTTATCCACTCAGGGAAAGCACATGAAACATGCAGAAGAAATTTTGGACACAGTGCAACTGCCAGAAAAGGTAGCTATCATGCACTGCAAGGCTCACCAAAGGAAAACAACTCTTCATGAAATTGGGAATTCCTTAGCGGATTGAGAAGCTAAAAAAGTGGTTGAGGAAGGCTCAGTAGGTGTGCAATCCTTGGTCCCAGATGGTAAGGTCCAAACTGACCAAGAGAAGGGGCCTCTGAAATACTCAAAAGAGGACAGAAAACTTATTCAGGATCTGAAAAGGGAATTAGGAAAGGATGGGTGGGCTACTACTCTGCAGGGAAAAATCATAATGCCTTTTGTGATGTTGTGGGCTCTCATTATGGTAGAACATAGAAAAGCCCACTGTGGAGCTGAAGCACTATACTGGTATCTAACCAAAAGTATAGTTGCTAGGAACTTATATATGATAGTGAGACAGGTAACCCAGCAGTGTGAGACAAAAC
>JAOXOE010000874.1:13963291-13986738 GCA_028565055.1 Phoeniculus purpureus | reverse complement strand
CAAATTTACTTCCCTGTATGAAATGCATTTATAAAAGTAATACAAGCCCACAAAGATACAACAACACATGTGGGTTATGAAACATTAAATTAGGACTCTTAAACTGCTTTTTTTTTAAACATGATAATGGAAATGAGGTAAAAGATATTTATCTTCTTATTAAGGAAACAGACAAAATAAATACGCCATGTCTATAGCACATACTTCAGACTTTTTAGAAGCTCTTGTACTTAGTAAATCACAGATTCTATGATTACGTATTGATTTTTCACTTTGAAAAGAGATCTGTAAGTGGATGTAGATTAGCTCTGCACTGCCTACAGAAACCTTATTTTTCTTACGAAATATAAAGTTGTCTTATCTATTAACTATGATTGTTTCCTTTTTGTATCAAAGTGCTTAAAAGCCCTACCCAACCTAATCACACAAGAATCTATTCTTATAAATCCTTAACTTTGTTAAGCTAATCACAGTATTTTAATCCCTTCCAATTGCTCAGAAGAAATTAATTTTCTACTGTTCATACTAAAACTACATGGTTATTCCTTCTCCCACAAAACAGCTCCTCCAATAAGTTAGTTGGTTTATTTACAGTTCACATCTACTCTAAGGAAGACCATTCTTCTGTTTTAAATAAACTGAAAATGCACTTACAAATACAATATCTCTCAGATCCAACTCATGATTCTTATTTGATTTAGCAGCAGTGATTAAAAAGATTACACCTAGTAGCAATTACCTCAACTGCCACAGCTAAATTCAAAAGCGATCATGAAGCAAAGTTGTTCCAGGCTGCAGTGCCGAGCCTGGTGCATTACCAGAGTCAAACCAATAGTTCCCTTGGGAAGACCATGCCTGATGACTAGACACACCACCTGGTCCACCACTTCTGTTTCAGGGCTCCATTTCACAAGAGGTAAGAACATCATTTAGGGATGAGAACCTTCTCAATTACTCCAGCATGAATTGCCAAAGGCTTCTGAGATGACTGAGAACATACTTTTTTTTTAATAATTAAAAACAAACCCAAACTCTTTCTGAAATATCCACCACTGGAGCATGTCAAAGTGCAATATACAGATACACACACAGAGAACTGACTCAATCATCCCACAAATAACAGTGTTAAAAGACAATGTGCCTCACATAACACACTCCAACCAAAACTTTACGCTGCATTTGTACTTATGAGTGGTAAACAGTTTTTTTCTGAAAATTACAAAAACAAAAGGATGAAATCTTACTGCCACTGATCTCACTGGAGCAAGGTTTCATCAGAAGGAACCAAGTATTTCACGACATTAAACATTCATGAAAATTCTATTTCAGGAACAGTTATTTTAAACCCTTCATAGTAGCCATAAAATTAAGCCTTCTTTTAAACAAACCATGCAACCTAAAATAAAACCACTCTGCTGAGAAGAAGAAAAATAGCAGAGAAATATCATTTTGACTTTCTGAAGTTAACTTCTTCAGAAGTTGCTTCCACTGTCCTTTTCCAAGCGTAACGCATGACAGACTGTATCTTAAACCAATATATTTTTCACTATTCCTGTCTTCTGACACAATGTGCTCGTCTGTTGAATTTAGGTGCTTAAACGCATTCCAAATCAAATTTATCTGTAAATTCATAGCATAAAATTTTAATCATATTCTAAATTCTCTGTGTACCATCCACCATTCATAAGCAGCTTCAGGTCAACTTCAAAATGAAACACTGTGAACCCTTTACAAAACACCATTTTTACAGAACTGAAGTACCAGTTCACAAGTACAAGGGAAAGAGAGTTAACAGAACAAAACAAAAAAAAAAGGACAAAATAAAATTGAAATTAAAAGAAAAAGAAACAAAGGAAAGAAAGCAAAATAAAATAAAAACAGAGACAGGGCGTCCATCTTCAGCAGGCCAGACTTCGATCTCATTTCCCCCATGAAGGTTTCACTTGGCGGCAGGTTTAGTGGCATGGCAAACAATGCCTAACTCAGGCAAGTGTAACAGGTCTGCCTTGGCCAGTCTAGTCATCTAATAATGCACAAATATCACACAGAGAAAACATACAAAACCAAATTAATAGTCAAAATCCATCTACCAGATAATGTGGACATAAAATTTAGAATGATCAGGGTGGTATCTTCATTTATTTTTCAACCTTCGCATTCTCAAGGTATAACATTTAAAGAAAAACCTACTGATACACACACACAAAAAAAGTAGTATTTTGACAGCTTAATAATGTTAGTTTATTCACATTTTTGTCAAGTTGTTTAATAAATGTCACAAAATTAACAGTTTTCATATTCAAAACTTGATTTACCACTGTTTAAATACACTACAAATTTCAAATTATTATGGTTTTTAAAACCAAGTTTTTAGATTTCCATTTTACCTCTCTACTGTGTTCATTTCGGCGCATGAAACGTTTTATTACTTTCACTGTTGGCTAAGGATATAAGTTTACCTCGTGTTAGAAGACAGCCCCCCCAATACCTTTAAAGCCCACGATATACACTCCCCTGACTCCATTAACAATGCATGATACACAGCGAATCAAAAATCTTGTGCTGTGGTGTGCAAAGCCATACTTTACACATTAAACTCCTCAGAAAATTATACCTCCATAAATTCACATCTTTCTAATTTAAATTTAGTGATTCTATTCAAAACTTACATGGAAAGACCACAGACCTCACAACTGAATCACTTGTTCACCTAATTACACATAAAATCTCTGTGGAGTACAGAATTATTTTGAACAGTGAGTTTTTCTGTAATGTGTTTTCTCAGAAATGTATAGTTTAATCAGTTACAAACAGGTTGGAACAGTATTTGTCACAACTTTGATTTTATCGTCCTTCTACTCACTAACTACCATCAAGAGACACAGGAAAATGTAGCTCTACCTGCCTGGTGTCCTATCACTCAGGTGCTTTTCATTAATTAGGCAGCAATCTTCCCCCTGTAGCAGTACTGAACTAGTATTATGATCTTCTCAATTAAATGTAGAACTAAGATCCTGAATAATTTGTAGTCAACAATTTATTGGCAATTTTTCAATAAAGACTTTGGTCCCAGCCTCTACAGAGCTGTCAACAGGATACAGCAATGTCCAATTTGTGGCTTAAAAATGACTTCAAAAAAGAAAGCCAAAAGCCACTCAAACAAACTATAAAAGCAAATAAAAATCTAAGCTTCACAGAGACAAATGTATGTGCCATACACCCATCTTAGGATGCCTACTTGAATGGCAGTATACTGCAGGTCAATACAGCCTTTACTTACAGATTCTGTGAAACTTCAGAGTTCACTAGGAACATCCCAGATCACTATTACAGCAGCACTGATCTCATACTACCTAGACCAGTGGCAAGCATGCCAAAAAAGGTATACTGGGACTACTCTTAGCAAACTGAAAGAAGTCAACAGCATTTTTGAATCAAAACCTGACTCTTGCAGTTAGAAAGTTTATATTAATAGGTGTATCTGGACTTGCTGCAGTTTATGGTCCAATCATTCTAATCATTGTTGCTCATGGCAAAACAGCTAATATGTTGGAAGTCAAGTTCACTCCACCAGCTGCAATGTTTTCACTCCACAGAGGCAAAAAGTCAGAACCATATAGGCACAGTGCTCAGTTCCACACGATCCCAATGAAGTCAATGGGGCTCTGCCTGACTCCAGTGATAGGCTTACCACAGGGCCATGCTTCATGTAACTGGGTTCAGAGCTGGGACATACTACAAATATTAACTATCTTGTGTTCAACACATCTGTAAAATTACAGCCTCAAAGGTAGTTAAAGGAACACGATCAAGCATTTTATTTTATTAAAAATTTTAAGAATATTTTAGGCTGGAAGCATTCTGTACAGATCACAGCATTTTTGAAGATGTATCTAAAACCAAAAAGGAGCATCATCAGCATATATAAGAAAGTGTTTTTATGGTACACAAACTATATATTATCCACAGTAAACAAGGAAGATGTGAAGTTTTTATTAAACTGGCAGGTGTACATTCAGGTTCAAACAGTAATAATCACCATGAAGGCTAAGTATTTTATATAAAACAAATCTAAAACAGCCAAATGCACATATAGCTACAAGCAAAATTTTGATTGTTTAAAAAAATGGAAAACTGGTAAGTATCAAAAAGAAAGGTATCTTTTAAAAAGAAAATCAAAACAACAAAAAAACCAAAACAGTAAAGGTGTAAAACAGTATGTTATCCATGCAGGGAAATTGCTTAATCCTTCCAGCACTCCATTGACTTCAGTGAGAACTCTATGTGAGAATAAGCTTGCCAAGAGAAACCATATGGAAGAGAATTATTTAACCTTCATTTCCCTCAAAATATGTACTAATTATGGAAAAGGGAATTATCCTAATTTAAGCCAACTATCTAATTTCTAATGCTGCATTTCGATTAAAACTATATGGGTTTCTTCATCCAGTTTTCAATTTAATGTCAAGACACTTTTCAAAAAGCAATAGAATAAATTAACAGAACACCACCTCTTTACAAAGAAAGCTTAAAACAATTAGCAGACATGACAAAGACCAACATTACAGAAGAACATCTAGAATACCAACCTTCTGCACAGGGAACAACTATCAAAGCTCTGTCAATAAAAACCGTGTTAGTTAGATGCTGGGCCACACCAACACTCGATGCTTCACGAAACTTAATATAACATACTTTGGAGGAAAAAGCAAGAGGTGCGTTGCTGCAAGATAAAAGGAAAAGAAAATTAGTCACATTAAATAGTTGCACGGTTTTACTTTTAACTAAACATTGCTAAAATACACGCTTTAGACTTTCTGCAAAAGTTAGCCAAAAGAGCTCTTCACTGCACAAAATTGCTAATTTGCTTACTTCCTAGGTCAGTAAAAAAAAGTACAGGAACCAATCCCTCCTTTTTGTAAGTCAAAATCCCAAATAAACAAGCTTAATCTTGCTAAACAACATTGATGAGTACACTATAAATCACATATTTACTTCACACATTTGTTAGGCTAAACAACTAATACTTTGCCTTTTTTCCTCTGAATAATCCTTGTTTAGGAAAAATCAAACAAGCCCAGTCATTTTTCAGTGAATCCTTTGGATATTAGCTCAGACGTTTCAGATACGTTACTTAATGATATTAACTATATCAACAAATCAAGACCTTAGTCTGAGGCTGGTAGACTTGTATGTTTCTAGCTATCAGTAAACTACCCAGATTACCAGGCAACTTCAAAATGGCATTTAGAAACACTAATAAGATACAAATTCTGTGAAAAGATATACACTAGGGAGGCAAAAGTAAACAGGGAGTGGAAAAGCCATAAACAGAAAAGTCAATTTAGGAATACACTGCAAGATGACAAACCTATGACATTTGTTTGTAGTGGCTACGGTTATCTGTTTCAAGTTTCCACATTTATGAAGGAAGGAGTTGTATACAAGGGCTTCTGAGCCACCAGTAAGGTCTTGGGTTTGGAACTGTTTGCAACATCAGAGGCAACAGCAAGCTATAACTTTTGTGCTATCTCAGCAGAAATGTTTGCATACAACACAGTCTGAAGAGAAAGACTTTGCTTACTGCAAAGATTTCTCTTTTTTTTTTGTTTTCTTTACGGGCACAGGGGGTTTTTTTGTTTGTTGCGGTTTGTTTTCAAGTACACTCACCAATGTTACAACTGAAATGCTGAAGCCTTCACTCAAGGTTTGAAAGGATGAAGACATCTAATGTGTCCTGGGTTTCCCCTATTTTACCTCAGCTGAAAATACATCAACACTGCATCTATGTCAAGGGAGACAACTAAGACCCAAAAGATAAAAAATTCTAGAAGGTTTTACAGTGATTAAGTCCTCTTCTTTTGCAAAGTGGGCCTCCTAAATCTCCCTGAAGAAATTGGTTTTTTTATTAAACTCCTATTCTGTTTTAATTCATTTCATGCCACTTAATTTCTGCTACCCTTCTCTGAGTCTGAATTGACATGGAGTCAGTCTTTTTTCCTAGGGTTACAAAGTATGGATGCAAATAG
Source organism: Phoeniculus purpureus (assembly GCA_028565055.1). Lineage (NCBI taxonomy): Eukaryota > Metazoa > Chordata > Aves > Bucerotiformes > Phoeniculidae > Phoeniculus > Phoeniculus purpureus. The sequence continues at coordinate 13,980,709 of JAOXOE010000874.1, read as the reverse complement.
CAAACTAAAAGCATTTCAGAAGAGTAACCTACTTAGAAAGCTATGGAAAAAAGTCAAGTAAATGGCTACAATGCATTCTTCTAAGAATATGGATTCTCTCTGGGTGTTGGTGGTGAAGGCAACAACAGAAATTATCAAGCCATTACAGAATAATTGTGCAGATCACAAATAAGGCTACAAGTTTTATCTCAAAAGTCCTCATTTATATTTCTTTTGCTGCAGGATATAACAATGACAAAAAAAAAAACCCCACACTTGAATGTTGTAGCCTGAAGACCACCCAGAAGCACGATATTACATAGCAGGGCTTTCAGCAGCTACTAGAGATAGTTTGTGCCTCCCTACTTTCAAATAACTAATTCTGCAAAAATCTGATTATTGTTCAATAAAGCTTTTCAATATTTAGTTGTTGAAAAATCCTCTTACAGCCATATTTCAAGGCTTATCATTACAACTGTAATTATGACAGCTTCTCTGAAACACACACCTTAACTGTGTAACATGCAGTATAAAAGCATGACTGGGACTAAGAATCCAATTACAGATGTCACTGTAAGTCCTAGCAGCCAAAGAAAACTCTAAGTTGTATGAGTGGTTGGCACACTGGAGCATACACCTAAGGCAAAAGACTTGTCATGCCCTGCAAACCAGCTTCATATTTCAGCTGTACTGCAGACTGAAAGGGATCTACAAAAACCAGCATCCATCTTATTCAGAAGTATGAGAAGCCAGTTCTCACAAAAAAAAAAAAAATCTACCAACAGAAAGGTACCAAATCAATACTTTCTTTAAAAACACATTTTGTAAATTAAACTTTAGGCTGTTGAAATCAAAGTACAACAAAGAGACTAGAGTTTCAGAGAATATTCTACAGAACAAAAAACACAGTTGTCATGGGTTGAGATGAGGCTGGCCACAAGAGGAATGACAGAAGTTCTTTCAACTAATACCTCTCCCTCCCCAAAAGGAGAGGAGAAAGGGAATATGGGAGAGAAAACTGAAACAGCTTTAATGAAAACAATAATACAAAATATAATAGGACCAACACTGAATCCAACCCTTCTGATTGCAATTACATCAGCAGCAGCACTGACTCAGGTACTAGGAAAGTCCCAGACTGGACTCAGCAGCAGACAGGAACTGGATCAGGAGCTGGAATCAGGAATAAACAGGTTGGAATCAAAAGCAGAACAGAGTCCTCCTTGGACAACAACCATTAAAGAAGAGAGATAAAAGAAGGAAGTGGGCACAAGGGAAGAGAGGCAAGGAGGAGAGGAAGCAACTGAACGCTGCGGTCCCTCAGTTGTATACGTATGCGTATATAGGATGGAAAAGTCTGTTGGCCAATTTAGGTTACCCTGTCATGTCTGCTCCTCCCTGCAGGTACAACCTCTCACTTACTGTACCCCAAGTGGGGTACACAAGATTCTGTTCTCCACAGAACCAAATATAAGCAAGATTCTTTCTGCATACCAACTCCTCATAGTCAGTATCAAGTGTTATCACTGGTAGAAACAGATACTGTCTGCACCAATATGCTGTTAGCTGCAGAAATTGCAGTTACTTGGAAAAGAATTGGCTGAAAAGCAAACCACTGAGCAGAATTAATCCTATTCTAACTCAGACAAGGATAGTAGTACACTTTTGCACACTGAAACGTCAGTACCATCACACAAGCACGGTTTCTTGGAATCCTTCTGCACAAGTAGTCCTGCTTCCTTCCTCCTTAAAGGCCTCTGTGTATTCCCACTCGAGAAAACACAGTGAGCACTGCAATTTTGCAAAAGGCAGACTGAGAAGCTCCTGTTACTTCTCTATTCCTGACACAGGAAGTCAGACCTAACAAAATATGGTCCATACACACGTATTCAAAAATTCATGTGTTTTTCTGTAGACCCTGTGACAAAACACCACTGTAGCTCAGAATATAGACCCACTACGGCTATCCTCACAGAAGTGGCAAATCCACATAGAGGCCCTAGTGTAGTAACAGCTCTTAGCACATAAACGAATTCCTTTAGGCAGGCTGTGTATTTTCACTTTTTCTGTTCTTATTCACTTATTCCTACCTACCCTTAATTTTCTGAGTCATTTTCATACACACATCTAGCTCTTAGTTAAAAAATTTAGTGTTTAGCATCAGGAAGAAAACAGAACTTCCTTGGCAAAAATTAGAAACCCAAAATTCAGTCATCGTGCTTTTCACAAGATGTAAGCAAAATGGAAAACACTGCACATACAAGTAAATTCAGAAAACAAGTTACAAAGAAGTTATTTTTACAATCACCTCTTCTTCTCACTTCTGAGCACCTTCCATACAAAGCCTATTAAAAACTAGAAAGCAAATTCTCAAGTGGTCTCCTTCTCAACATTACAACTCTGTTTATCAGGCAGGAAAGAAGAGATAAAGAAGAATCATCTTCTAGGAAGGAGAGGTGGTGGGATGGCTCTCTGTGTCAGGGAATATTTTGACTGTGTTCAAATCAATGAGTCTAGTGATGAGGTTGAATGCTTATGGGTAACGACAAGGAAGAAGGCCAATAAGGTGCATATCCTGCTGGGAGTGTTACAGACCACTCAACCAGGATGAAGAGGTGGATGGTGCATTCTACAGGTGGCTAGCAGAAGTCTCAGTCTCTAGCCCTTATTCCCATGGGGAGCTTCAATTTGCCTGAAATCTGCTAAAAGTACAACACAGCAGGAAAGAAACAGTGTAGAAGGTTCTTTGAATGTATGGAAGGTATTTTCCTGACACAGCTGTTACGTGAGAGCCTGTCAGTTAAGGTGTCTCACTAAACCTCTGTTTACAAACAAAGAAGGTCTAGTGGGAGATGTGGTGGTTGAAGGCCATCTTGGGCTTAGGGATCATGAAATGATCAAGTCCTTGATCCCTGGTGAAGTAAGGAGGGTTGGTCAACAAAACCACCAAAATGGACTTCCAGAGGGCAGACTTTAGCTTGTTCAGCACATTGGTTGCAGAAGTTCATTGGGGAATACTTCTGAAGAACAAAGGCTGCACATTTTTCAAAAAAGTACTCTTAAAGGCACAAGCTGTCCCATGTGCCTCAAGACGAAGGAGATCAGCCTGGCTAAACAGGGAGCTTCTGCTGGGCCTCAGGATAAAAGGGAAGTTTATCACCTTCAGAAAGAAGGTCAGGCAACTCAGGAGGAGCACAAGGGTCTAACCAGGGCAAGCAGAGAAGAAATCAGAAAGGCAAAATCCTGAGTACTTGGCTCAGTCTTTAATGACCAATGGAATTATCAGTGTATTCAGCCTCCTAGGCTGATAAAAAACAAGGATGGTGAGCCAGATACACTTCTCATAATCCAAGAAGAAGCAGTTAACAACTTACTAAGTCACCTGGATGGTCACAATATCTATGGGGCCAGATAGGGAGTGCTGAGGGAGCTGGTGGAGAAGCTTGCCAAGCCACTCTCAATCATTTATTAGTGCTTCTGGCTACAGATGAGGTCCCAGCTGACTGGAGGCTTGCTAGTTACAGAATCATTAAGTTTGAAAGAATCCTCCAAGATCATCTAGTCACCAATTTTGCCATGTTTTCAAATGCCAGATGTACATATTTTGTGAAAACCTCCAGGGACAGCAACTCCACCACCTACCTCAGCAGCCTGTTTCAATACCTGACCACTCTTCCAGTGAACACGTTTCCTAATGTCCAACTAAACCACCTCTATTGTGGAGATCTCTTGTCCTATCTCCAGTGTCTTGGGAGAAGAGGCTGATCCCCACATTTCTACTACCTCCTTTCAGGTAGTTTTAAACTGTGATCTCACCTCAGCCTCCTTTTCTCCAGACTAACAAACCCTCTGCTGCTCTTCATAAGACCTGCCTCCAGGCCCTTCACAAGCTTTGCTGCCCTTCTCTGGAAACACTTGAGCATCTCCATGTCCTTCTTGCACTGAGGTGCCCAAAACTGAACACAGTACTCAAGATGAGGCCTCATCAGAAATGAGTACAGGGGGATGATCAATTCTGTAACAACAGTCCTGCTGGCAACACCATTTCTGATACAGGCCAGGACAGCACTGGTCTTCTTGGCTGCCTGGGCATACTGCTGGCTCACATTCAGCTGACCCAATCACCACCCCAAAGTTGATTTCTGCCTGTCTGGGTCCCTCTGCAGAGCTTTCCTACCTTCAAGCAGATCAACACACCCACTCTACCCCCTCATCCAAATAATTGCTAAAGACTGGCCTCAATACCAAGCCCTAGGGAACAACACTTGTCCAGGACATGATTGGCCTGCAACAGCTGAGGAAGAATTTATACTTTCATTTAGAAAGATCACAGAGAAAACTGAATTTATACACCTTATAAAGTGTGTGTATGCATGTACAGATACACATTTATACATATCTGTTCTAATTACTGTTCTGCATTACAAACAGAGCTGCAACATTAAAGAAACATGCCAAAGATAAGAGTAAATTCCTTAAAAAGAATTCCTCTTTTTTAAATGCTCGCACTTGACTACATAAAAAAATTATGTGCGTAGGCTAGAAACTGCAAAACTAAATTAGAGAAAACACACTGCAATTCTACACAATACAGCACTGAACTACTTCACCTCATCGCTTAACCTGTTAAAAAGAATACTCTTTTAAAATTGCATCATATCTTGTTCTTGAATTAAGAAGTGTCAGCTTTATTTTTTAGCTATGTACTTGTTCTTATTCCTCAGCAGGAAATAAGTTTAAAAGAGCATATTGACATTCAATAGTCAATATTCATGAGACCTGCAGGTCACTAATTTGACTTGATGAATTATGTTTCCCACCTAGGTATCTGACTGAAAAGTGAGTTCTGCTGTTCCATGAAAAAAAAAATCATGCTTTAAAACACATCAGAAGTTTTCACTTCTTACAGATTTTTTTTTAAAGCTAAGACTTTTTCTGTCTGATGTTGATTCTCATGTAAATAAAAAAATTCCCACTTAATTGAACACAAAACTGATTTTGAAAAATCTAGGCCTTAAATTGTTAAATGCTTCAGAAAATTGTTTTAACAAATTGCAGCCATCTATAGCAGCATCTTTTTGGTTGGATCACCTTTGCTTGCCATACACTCATCCATCAGAATAAAATTCAAGCTTATTAAGAAACCAAGTATAAACCCAGAAAACTATGAAAATCACCATGAATCTATTGTTTAAAATGCAGTAGGGCTGTTTTAAGCGTATCATAGTCACGTGGCTATGTGCACTTTATACACTTCTTTTTTTTGAATGACTGTAATTCAAACCTATTTCCATGCAATGCAGAAGAAAATGGGTAAATATTGGTTTTTTTCTTCTTTTTAGCTTTACCAGTCGAAATTTTAATCATCTGAATTCTTTTTTGTGTTAAAATTGGAGTATCTGGGTGTGACTCCCACTCCTTTCTACTACTCATTTTCCGTAAGAAACGGTTTGAAAGGTCACATCTGCCATTCTTCCCAGAACAGAGGTGTTAAAAAAATTCCTCCCTTGTTCTGTTGATCACCAGCTGCTTGGAAGGAACAATACTGGTATTTCGTAAACTTCTGATTTCCAATGCAAGTGCTGGCCTCACCTGCAACTGACATAAGTCGAGCTATGACTTAGACAAACGTGTAACGTCCATTTTTCACTTTTATGTACTACACACATCTAGCAAGGAGCATTTCTCAGTACAAGAGCGGGCTCCGCCCCGCTGTGAGCAGCTGTTTTTTTCTGTTCGAGTGGCCCTTTTAGGCAGAGTAGAACCCTTCGAACAAGAAAAAAGTACAAAACCAAGAAAAGGCTGGGGGGGAAACCAACCCAGTTGTTCGCGGCGGTGAACACCGCGCAGGGTCCGTGGCCTGGCAACCAGCCGGGCAGAGGTGGGGCCTGGGCCTCCCTCCTTCGAGCCAAGAGAAAGGTGGGCCGCAGAACGGGGCTTTTCAGAGAAATGAGGGCGACAGACCAGCGCCGGGGAACCGATGCTGACAAGCCGAGAAGCGCGCTTCTCGCCAGACCCCTGTCTGTGCCTTAGGGCCGGCACCCGCTAGCGGGAGCAGCGGAGCCGGCCGCTGCCAGTAAAACACGGAATCCGCCGCTGTCTTACTCCATTTGCCGACCGCGCCGCCATCTTAGGTGCGGGCGCAGAGCCTCTCGCCTGCCATGCCGCCCTGTAAAGGGGTGGGGCCACCTGACCCCCATCCGCGCCGGAGGCTGCGGTGCCCACACTCAAAATGGCATGCGGGGCCCAACACGGCTGCCCGCCCTCCCTCCTCGTCGCCATCCCTGCCACTTCAGGCCTCTTCCTCCTCCCGCTCCATCACTCCAGAGACCGGCGTAGCGCCCACTTACTCCGGAGGATAGAGGCGTAGCTCCTCGATATCACCCAGGAAGCCGAACAGAGTCCGCATCTGCTCACTGGTCACTGCTGAGGACAGGTTTGTGACCTGGATGACAGACGTGGGGCCCAAGGGGAAGCCCAGCGGCACCCCGATGCTTCCGCTGTTCATCATGGCGGAGCGCGCTCCTCCGTTGCGCCGACGGCTGTGCTGTACGCAGCCGCGGGGGCGGTACTGGCCGCCGATCAAAGCGCGCCGCGCTCACAGCGTCTGGCGCGCGGGCGCTCTAGTGGCGGCCTCGGCCGCTCCGCAGAGGAGCCTCGCTCGGCGCCTGACGGTAGCGGCTGCCGGTGCAGCGGCCCATGCACACACCAGCGAGGCACGCAGCACTCCACTCCGAGCCGGGCGGAAGCCGCAGCTGCTAGGGCGGCGTCAGCATATGGCCTCGGCCCCGCCTTGAAGACGTGGGGGCGAGGCCGCGCGAGTTGCGCACGCGCGCGCTCGGCCGTTAACAATCGCGTCTCCTCGACTGGGCGCTCCTTGGGGCACCAGCCACACCCGAGCCTGAACGAGGAGCCCCCTAGAGGCGGGCTGGGTGGGAGAGGCTCCTGTTACAGGCTGGAGTAAGGCAAGGTCCACTAATCGGAGCGTCGCGCTGTCCGTTGAGCGCCCTGTCTGCAGGCTCCCGCACGAAATTGCCCGTCGGGTGGCCACGTTCAGCAAGAAGCGGTTTAATTAATTACCCTAGGGAATAAGCCCTTACGCTTAAGGAGAGGGGTTGTAACGGAGTTGGTGGAGTTTGTTGCAACCTGGCTGAGATACTACTCCAAGTGAATGTATTGTTCTACTTCAGGTTGTCTTAAAATACTCAATTAACGGGAGAAAATGAGGCTGAGTGCTGTGCTGTGTGTTTGGGGCTGCGACCACTGAGAGCCTGACTGCACTGTCCTGGGCGGAGAAGAACTTCACATCTTGCCACAGAAAATTTAAGGTTTCAGATGTTAATATTTCTGGGTTTTTTAGATTTTTTTCATACACCAGACTGGAACCGAAAAGGGACTGAGTATTTTTGAAGCTATCTGGGCCAAAAAAGATTGCAAATTTGTGACACTTCCCTGAGCAAACAAGTCAGTTGTTACTGAATCTCCACTGAAAAGTCGCAACTGCTAGGGTGATGCTTTATTTTAAAAGGCATATGTGTCAGGCAATTCTTATTCCAAAAATGGTAATTGGTGCACATTTTTCCAGAGAGACCATATTCCGAAATACAGAATATAGATCTAAGATCAAAGTTACATCTATTCAGGCATAGCTTTTATTTAGTCTAGTTTTAGAGAGGCTTAACTGGATAATTCAATCTTTTGTTACACATTTAGCAAAATTAAATTGTCAAATGATTATTTACTACTTAAACGTTTCCTGTGTTTTGACTTCTCATCCAAAGATGGTGACCAGCTGTGTAGAAGCTGTTACAGCTTTGAACTTTCTGTACTTTCTCATCACTTACCACAGTGGATTGTACCAAAAAAGTGAGGTCTGAAATTCATAAATGCACTGAAGTTCTGTGATGTCAGAACCCGTTGGGGCACCCTCCTTCATATAAATCCTTTAATAGTACATACAAAATTCTGAGCTGCTGGTCTGTTTCCCAGACAACAAACCAGAAGCAAAACACTGTTTACATTTTGCTTAATACAACTTAAATACTTGCTAGAAGGTGAGAGCTGTCTGAGAAAGTAGACAAGAAGCTCAGTGTCAGTCAAGTCAACAGTTTAATGAGGGCAGCCCAGAAGGCCTGCTATCCTGGGCTGTATCAAAAGAAGTGTCACCAGTAGGTCCAAAATGGTGAGTCTCACCCTAAGCTCTTGTGAGACTTCACCTGGAGTACTACATACAGTTGTGGAGCGACAAATACAAGAAGGGCACAGAACTGTTGGAGCAAGTTCACAGTAGGCCACAAGGTTGACTAGAGGGCTGAAGCACCTCACCTGTGAGGACGAGTTGAGGGAATTGACGCTATTCAGCCTAGAGAAGGCTCTGGGGAGACTTTACAGCAACCTTCCAGTCACATAAAAGGGATCTAGAAAAGCTGGAGAGGGACTTTTTGTGAGGTACTCTAGTGATAGGATAACCTAAAAGAAGGTAGATTAGGTCTTAGGAAGAAATTCCTCACTTTGAGGGTATTGAGGCACTGGAAGAAGTTTCCCATGGAGGTTGTGGATGCCGCGGGCATTGGAAGTGTTCAAGGCCAGATTGGATGAGGCTCTGGGCATCCTGGTCTAGTGAGAGGTGTCCCTGCAAATGGCATGGCATGTGGACTACATGGTTTTTGAGGTCACTTCTAGCTTAAGCTGTTCTGAGACACTCTGTGACATCTATGAGGTCCTCTTGTCAGACCTTGCCACAGGATAAAACTGAAAAATACTACAAATAAATTCGGAATTTAGAAGAAAAGAACACCAAAAAAAATCCAACTAAAAACCCAGTGCCAAAGGCCTTAGTTCACCCAACACCCCAGCAGACTGTGCTGCTGTTCTGAGAGACCTGGACAGGCTGGAGAGAGAAATTTAATGAACTGTAACAAGGGTTAAGTGTAGAATCTTGCATCTGGGCAAGAGCAACCCCAAGTACCAGTATAGGTTGGGGACTGACCTGTTAGAAAGCGGTGTAGGAGAAAGGGACCTGGGTGTCCTGGTGGCCAGCAGGATGACAATGAGCCAGCAGTGTGCTCTTGTGGCCAAGAAGGCCAACAGCATCCTGGGGTGGATCAGAAAGGGGGCTAGTTAGCAGATCGAGAGAGGTTCTTCTCCCCCTTTACTCTGCCCTAATGAGACTACATCAGAAGTATTGTGTCCAGTTCTGGGCCACTCATTCAAGAGGGACGTGGAACTGTTGGAGGGAGTCCAGCATAGAGCAATGAAGATGATGAAGGAAGTGGAGCACCTCCCTTATGAGGAAAGGCTGAGGGAGCTGGGTGTCTTTAGCTTGGAGGAGACTGAGGGGTGACCTCATTAATGTCTATAAATATTTGAAGGTTGAGTGTCAGAAGAATGGAGTCAGGCTGTTCTCAATGTCATCTGGTGATAGGACAAGGGGCAATGGGTGTAAGCTGGAACATAGGAGGTTCCATATAAATATCAAAAGGAACTTCTTCACAGTGAGGGTAATGCAGCATTGGAACAGGCTGCCCAGGGTGGTTGTGGAGTCTCATTCTCTGGAGACGTTTAAAACCCGCTTGCATATGTTTCTGTGTGACTTGGTCTAGGTGATCCTGCTGTGGTAGGGGGATTGGACTAGGTGATCTTTTGAGGTCCCTTCCAATCCCTAATGATTCTATTATTCTATGCTTCTGTGATAATAATATTGGCTTCCACTGACATTAGAAGAATTTTTACCATTTTAACTGTGAAGATTGAAAGAATAGCTCAGTGCAAATAAACATTACCATTTTATTTGTAACTTATTTGCAACTGGCATAAAACTAGTATTAATGCAAAAACAATTATCTAAGTGCTAAATCTGAGCATGGTGTCTTACAATGTCTTAAAATATAAATATGCATGTTGCGATTAATGCTAGAATGATTATAGTCTACAATTAAAAAACCACCACTTGTCAACTTACTGCAGAATAACTCCCATTATTCAAATTCAAACTATTTTCATAGCTTTCTTCTGTAATCAGAAACAAAGTTCTAAGAAATTGATAGAAGATGAGGCCTCCTGGGAGCCCTCTATAAAAATTGTGGGTACCTGCTGCTTCCAGGCACAAAGCAAGGAAAACCACAGGTCCTGGGCCTGGAGAGTATCTACAAGCTTTTATTAAGTGTGGTCAGAAGCCCTTGATGTGGGGTGCCTGCAGCTTTTGTGGCAGCTGCACCTGCTTTAGGAGAACGATGCTCCCACCCTTTTTGTGCTACTAGGGAGAGGCATGCGTCAGATTTTCTGGATGTTTCCCACAGGACATCTGCTGCTGTTGGAGTGCTATGCTGCTAAGCAGTCAAGTTATGGAAGTTAGCAGGCTGTGCAGCATGGGAGAGAAACATGCTTTTCTCAGGGACCGTACAGCTTCAAGAGGCCTGGACCCCCACTGCAGTGCAGACTTGAGAAAAACCTATCACTAGCAGAACTGCAAGTGGAGTTATCAGCGAAAGGCAGTGGGTAGAAACTGGCATCTTCTACCACCACTTGTAAGGCTCCTGTTCTACCTAAGATTCACTACATTCAAAGCTGAGGAAGAGCTCAGGGAGCTTCCAAGTAAAGCATCTGGACAGACTGACCCTGAGCAATACCTAATTAACTGGAGAAAGAGCAAGTGATGCTGTGGGCAGCTTCCTGCCATGGAGCACAGGGGCACCCATCTGCTCACCCACCATACTAGCTAGAGAACTTTGCTGCTTGGTAGCGGTCCAGATCCAGGATGTTGTGGAGAGATTGCTACAGCTTGTCTGATCTTTTGACGATGACTCCTTGCTGTTCTCTCACAGGGCCAGCAGTGATACCTCCAGGGGAACCAGAAGAGGACCTATCAATTCCAGTCACGGGGGCATTGTCAGGGATGTGGGGTCCTAGGTGTTCTTCTCAGCGCTGCTCATGAGTAGGCGACTGGTCGTGATTATCAAGAACTGGGTGCAAAGCTGGGAGCAGCAACACACTTTCCATTTCTGTCACTGTGGGGCCCTCATTGAGCATGAATGTCTGCTTGGACCCCAAGTACTTAAGTAAATGCACCACCTCCAGACATCACTTTCACTATTGGAATATACGTCTGTACATAAACTGTGTGTGTAACTCCTGTGGACAACCTGAACGATCTGGCTACTGAATGAATAGCATGCATAGCTGTAATAGCCTAATTTTTTTAAAAAGCAAATGTACCAAGAGACTGATAGGATATGTGAAATGATACTGATTTTTATCAGTTTCTAGTGGCTTTTTCTTCCTTAGCTCATAACAATAAAAGCTTCCTTTCTCTGCCAAGAGTCATGGGTAGTTTTATTTAGTCTTCATGATAGTAATTCATAATCAGATAGAGCCATGTTACAGAAAATTACATCATGTAATTTATTGTTTACTTGTTGAGGATGAATAAGAACATGAATTAAAACCAGAGAGTTACCAAGCCTACACGCTATTGCTTTGGTCCCCTAGTTGGAATAACACTTCTGTACATTGGAGATCATTGTGCTTAATGAAACACTGAGCAACTGCCAATCAAGCATAAAATTATAAATTCCTAATGAGCTTTCACTGTTGCATGGGCTAAGCAAGAACTGCTAAGTGACTGCTTCAGTGATAAGTACCCCATTGGTGCTCTAGTGGAACAGAACATTAGGTTCATTCCTGTTTGACAAATTTGAACATGTACTTAAAATTTCTCAAATGACAATACACAAGATGTCACTTAAGATACAACGTTGTATAATAAAATTAAGGCAAACTCATTTTTTCCAAAATCATCTGCTATGGCACAAGGTATTGTTTTCATTTGGGATGTTTACTTGTAAATTCATGTTGTAAGGCAGAGCTTGACCTTCATTTAGCATTAGCCAAAGTTTTTGCCTTGTATTGAAGGCTGGTTTTTGCCTTGTATTGAAGGTAGTAAGGAAACTTTTAATGCTTATCCTATTGAAGAGTGAAAAACCAACAAAAATGCTCCTGAAAAGCTCAGAAACAGAGCACTTCTGTGATCTGAGATTCTCCCATAACACCAAGGCATTGGAACCAGCATCACTTACTACAGTCCTGTCACAAGTAGAGCAATTCTTGTAGAAAAAGTATTCAAGGAACAAGGAATCTGGGTCCAAACTTCAGGAGCAATAAAGGAATAAGGCAGAAGCTCTTTATATTTAGCTTACCCAGTTTATCTACGTTAGATCAGTTATTGCAATAATGATTTATTTTTTTAATTTCAGAGAATAGGTTCCTAGTCTCAGAGTTTTCCAAAGAAAGAACCAAAACCTTCATGATAGGCATTTCTAGATGGAGTAAACATGAGGAAGCCTCTGACCAAAACAACAAGCTTCTGGCTTCCTTAATAAGAGAAAAGGTTTTGGATGACAGATGCAGATTTGTCTTTTAAAATGAAAACTACATATTCTCTAGTAGTTAAATTTTCTATGTAAGGCCATTCAGAGTAAGTTACCTACCCTGAGGCACTCAGAGATGTTTTAATATGAGTGATAATCCTTGATGGCAGGAAAGCAGAAATTGATACTGTAACTTGAAAAGAAGCATCTTAAAACCAGCTATACCCAGCTGAGTTGCAAAAATTCAATAAAGGAAAATGTCGAGAAAGACGTTTTTGTCCCTTGAACTGCTGAGGGTGGTTTCCAAGCAAACTGGATGTAAACCTGCATTTACTTCCCCTGTGAAGTTCTGTGTCTAGCTCTTCAGTTTCTTTGCCACATAACCCTGGTACGTCTCATCAGAGTACTGTCAAGACATTCTTAATTGTAATCCTGCTCCTTGACTTAGTCATCCCTTTCTGCTACTGAGATGACTTAGTTTGCATCACATTAAGACCACTTACATCTTCAAGAGAGAAGCGACTTGCTTCCCTAGTTGGTGTTATTTCAAGACTGAGTTATATTCACTGAAGATGTATTTCTTTATTGTGAATAACCCAGTCTTGCAGTGAAATCACTTAAAGCGGACTCCTGGGCACTGAGATGCACAGAGTCAGAAACACAAATAAGACTTTTCTAATGAGTACTAAGGTCTACAGAAACTGTAGAAGAATAAAATAGCACTATGGAGAATTTACTGGAACTTAAAATAATTCAATTACACACAGCTTTAAAGAGCATTAGTTTATTACCTATCCTCCATGTGTTACCTCAGAAACAGTCTAGTTATATACAAAAATTTGGAATGTTGAGTAAATGCTGATCAATAAAAACATTTCTTAGCTGTTGACAAGGGAATTATTTCTAAACAAACCAAAAGGTTTGGTTCTGTGTGTTGCTTATTGCTATGCTTGTGTTCATAGAATGCTTTCAAGTATATACACAGTTTTTTAAACTCCAGTCCAAAAGAGAAAATAAAAAATATTTACATAATAAATACGTGGGAGACTTCATCTTTTCATTACATCAGTTGAACTGATTCTTTAATGAACTATTAAGAATAGAAAGGATTAACAGAGTTTGTGTCAACTCATCACCATGCCGAGTAACTTAAGCTGCTGATGGATTTTATTCTATTCAAAATGTAGCTTAAGATGTTTTCAAAATGAAAAGTGCCAATATTGTCTCTCCTCCTGCTGAATCCTGCTGGACTAGTTCAAGAGACATCTTTATCCCACTCTGCAGAATTACCTAGTTTGACATGTGTTTACCTTTACACACAGACACTGAAAGAACAAACACATTTCAGTTCACTGAAAACTTCAACATTTACTGAGTAAAATCAGCATAATCCATATTTTATTAGATGGTTAATTTGCTAATGTACTGAAAACAAGCTTTGGCCAAGTATTTCCTCAAGAAGTACTAAACCTCTTGCTATAAATCTCTACTTCTATAGTTCTACCACAGCCAAACAGGTTTTGGTAGAATTTTCCTGTGATACATAAACCTGAAATTAAGTGACACAACATTTAAAACTCCTGTTACCATTAAAGCAAAATACAATACAGTATAATTCCTTGGTGATATATTTAAATGTACTGCAAAATGTATACAAGCCCCAAGATCAGTAAAGAATCAGTTCTGATTTTTGAACTTTTCCCTTTTCAAAGATACAGGTTATGTAGAAGACCATGGTAATTTAGGACTTGTCTGTATGCATTCCCCTTAAAAGGCAGTGCGTGATAAAGATAACATGATTGAAAGTAATAAACATGTGATGTGAACATTTCACAATTTCAATAAAAAAATATAAACTAAACAACAAAACACACTTTAGAAGGGGAGCACTGAAGCCTACCATTATATAACTATGTTTCTCATTCTTTTCTTTGAAGATTAACAGCACACAGAAAATAAATGGATTTTATCAAAATACAGCATGTTTCTGCTAAAATATCAAAAAAATCATTTTCTATGTAAATATTACTGAAAATCAACTAAAAAAATTAAAATATACAAAGAGTTGTTAAAGGGTTTCAATTAAAATTATTAGAACTATACACAGTACAATAAGCAATAGTTAACATTTTTGAAAGAAGTGCAATAATATTGGAGTTCACTTGTTTAGAAAGTACTGCCTGTTTATTACTGCTAGCCATGTATAATTATTCTCGCTTCAACGTCTCAAAGCTAAAGAAGGCTGGTGTTTTTGCTAATTTTATTAAAAGTGTTGTACACATGGGTTTTTAAAAAAGCAACTTATACCTGTCTCAAGCTACCAACTTCTATGCAATTAAGATGAACTGCAATAACTGAATACTGCTACAATGACAGGCTAATCATTAGCCCTTGTTAGAAACAGTTATTGGTCTTCTATGGCACTTTTCCATGGTCCATAACAACCGTGTATTAATTATCACTGCAGATTATGCAGTCTCTGTTCAATTACAAAGGACAAAGAGAAAAATAAAGTTAATGTTTCTGGTAAACAAAATTAATAGAAGCATAATTGAGTATTTTACACAGTAATAAGGAACAAAGGCAGCCTGTGGTAAATCACTATTACATTAATATAGTTAGAAACCCTTTAATGACTCTGAAGTGTCTAGTTCACATTTAATGTTACCTGTAGGAACAGCCCTTTAAAAAACATCATTACAAACTGGTGGGTTGTAGGTACATTCTCCCTTTGCTCTCCACCTCACCACTGCAATTCTCCATCACAAACATGCTTTGGTTACCTAGCTCCATGCGTACGATTTCCTTTTTGATTCACAAGGCAATGCAAAGGCAAACAAAATCAAGATGTCTTGCATAAACCTTCCTGCATCATTTACTTAGTGTGTGTTTAATTATGGACTACAGGTAACAACCTTAAAAACAACCTGGCCATTTCAGTTTCATTTTTAAAGTTTTTAATGGAGTGCTCTTCCATAAAAAGTATCACCACTTGCACAAAACTGGGAATTTCTGCAGCAGAGAAATCCTCTGGGCACATTTCCACAGTTCAGTTGAAAAAATTATGTTTGCTAGAAAACCCAACTAAGCATAAATTATATGTGGCAAATGAATACTCAATGACTCCATTACGAACAAATCCTGTAGAATATCACAAATTCATAGTTAGTCTTCCTGAAAAACATTTTAAGCTTTTATTGCATTTTTTTGTTGGTAGACATACGCTCCAGAACTAAACACTTTTTCTTCTTTCCTGATTCCAGATTTAGAGAGCTGACAGTTGTTTCACTTGACCTTTATTCTGTCCAAACAGCACCACCATCCATCTACCCACTCACCTATACATGTGCACACAGCAAAGCAAATATTTTATATCCCCATTCCATATCTAGAGAAGTGGTTTCAGCATAACACATTAATACCTGGTGAATAAAAATAAAGGCAATAAACAGCTACAGGACAGACAGCCCTGCCATCTGTCCATTGGCTACAACCAAGGCTTTGCAAAGCCTTGCACAAAGTTTATTAATGTGTATGAATTATCCAAAAATAAACCTACCATCTGTACAAAAAATCACACAGGTTCGTTCTTGGAAGAGTGATCCTTAGGTTGCTGTAATGCTTAAGGACAAGATTTTCTGTCGTATGCATTTCCAAAGAGATTTCCTGTATGTTCTGTACAGTGGTATTATTCCCCATTAACCACAAGATCAGTCTTTCCTGTACAAATTTTTATCATAATTCAAGTTCCTTTCATGTATAAAAAATAGGCAAAATACTCAGTTTCCTGTAAGTCCTTCAACGAATCCTGCTGACTTTTCCCAATCCACAGTATTTATGAAGAAACTTCTCTCACAATGATGAGTTCCACTGCATTCTGGAAAGTCTTTAGCAAAGATACTGCTTGTCCATGATCAATATTGATGAAGCTGTATCCGTTTGCCTTAAAAGAAATACTTAAAATTGAAAAGAGTCTCAATAAAGCAGGTTAGTGAAACATGTCTCATATTTCATGTTAGTTTATTTAAGGGTTAAAAAAGCAAACTCTATGTGAATGCTGGCAATGAAACATTGCACATTTGCAGATTACATCACTGATGCCAGCTGAACATCAACCTGGTATGCTGCAAGAAATTAAAACTACTTTGTTAGCCCTGGAATAATTTTAACCCAAAGGTATCACAAATAGCCAAAGAAGTAAATTGAACTCTAAACTGTTAACATCAGACATCTAATCACTGGTCTTAATACAGCCACACCAAAAAACCAAATGTAGTACAAATGATACGTCTCAGTTTAAATATCACAGTATTAGGCAAGGTGTTTGTGACATATGAAAAATACAGGGGCTTTCACAAAAGTCTGGCTTTGTTCTAGAGAACTGTTCATAAGATCTTATGGTTTCATGGAGAGGAGATACTATAATTTTTGTTGTTTGTTTTTAGAAAAATTAAATGCAGTAGTCAGTGCCATTAACATTAATCAAACCAGTAATGAAATATAGAATACAGTAATTTTGCTAAAAAAGATACTGGTATCTATCTAAAAAGTAACCATTCTGCCTTGAGGAAAGGTGCAGAATAAAAATGATGTGGTATTACATAGGTTAATCAATTAGATGAACACAGTACCTGAATTATTTTATCTCCAGGCTGCAACAACTTAGATGCTGGTCCTTCTGGTTGCACTCTGGTTACAAATATACCCTTGAAAAACAAGAGGTGGAAAACATTTCTGTAACTTGTTTAATGAATAGTAGGGTAGCATTAAACAAACATAAACCAAAATATTGTCTCAATTTTCCATTCTAACTAGAAAAAAATCAACACTATTCTGCAGGTCTACTTGCTCTTGTGACCGGCTTCCTTTCATGACATTAGATCCAGAAGAGCTGCCTTTAAAGGAGTACTGGTCTCATAATAATTAATCCCCTCATAATCCAGGAAGTGGTAACTAATGACCTTCTAAGCCAACTGGATACTCACAAGTCTATGGGACCAGATGGGATCCACCCAAAAGTGCTGAGGGAACTGGCAGAGGAACTTGCCAAGCCTCTCTCCATCATCTACCAGCA
>JAOXOE010000874.1:13928878-13963191 GCA_028565055.1 Phoeniculus purpureus | reverse complement strand
CTCTTCTCATAGGTAATTAGTGACAGAACCAGAGGGAATGGCTTCAAGCTTCAACAGAATAGGTTTAGAAATAGATAAAAATTTCTTCACAGAGAGAGTGGTCAGGCACTGGAATGGGCTGCCCAGCATGGTGGTTGAGTCACCATCCCTGGATGTGTTTAAAAGACACTTAGACGTAGTGTTGGGGGATGTGGTTTAGAGGTGAAGTTGTAGAGTAGGGTTGATGTTTGGACTCGATGATATCAAGTGTCTTTTCTAACATGAATGATTCTCTGATTCTATGAATTCCTTATTTTGCCTCTCTCCTATCGCATTATCTCTCCCAATACTTCTGAGATTTTGCCCTAACAGCATCAAACACTAATTAAAGCCCTTGTGTCGCCTTTGCTGTTGTCAACTTACAGGAAACTTTAAGTGAAAATTTCTTCAACCCCTCTCACAAAACCATAGGCAAGATGGTTTTATGAAATAACTGGTGTTTCGAATGATGTGGACTAGTTTGGAACTTGACTGTAATCATTATGACAATAGAATGTGAACAGTTCACCAACTGTCTTTCCAAAGTGCTTAATTCTTCCTGCATATTTACAGTGAATCTCAGAGACTCATGCTTTTTGACAGTTTTACCGCCTGTGTAAACTGAAGTAGAGTTCTATTTTCATACCTGTAGTTCATCCTTTTTCTTTTGTTACTTTTTTTTCCCTAGTATTTTTCTTTTTCAAAAACAAAACCCCCACCTGAATAGTCATTCTTACATTGTCTTGGTTCACTGATCTCCGCTCAAGCTGATTGTTAGTCAGCTTCCCAATGCCTGCCCTCAGCACCAGAGCTCTATCCAGAACCTGTACTCCCTGTGAATTTACTACAAGGCATAAATTACAGTCACTGTAACTTTTCCACATTTCATGTTTATTCTTTACTGGATTGAATATATTTATGAACATTACAGACTGCCAGAGATTAATTCTTAATCACAAGTTTTCCATATTTGTTTGTAGTTTTTCTTTATGTATTCATGCAGTACTATGGGAATGATACTGTTATGTTAGCACTGCTGGCTGTGGCTATTGATGCTGCTGAGGTCATGGACCTCAGTCCCTAGAGTTCCTCAGCGAAGTATACAAGAACCTCAGTGTCTTGTCTTCTGTTTTCCCTGTCTTTACTCTCTTAACAGCCACATTTTATGCTGCCTGCTTCGTCTCCAAAAGAAAAGTGTTATCTGCCCTTGATTTCTTATTTTTGGGATCAGGACCTCTTCTTGTTTCACTTAGTTTTGCAGCCATCCCTCTTTCCTGCTCATCATTTAGATTTTGCTTCCAGCACAGGTTCTCTTGTACCTCATTTCTGCAGCTGTCGCACAAGCCTCCATTTGCTCTTCACAGTTATTTGTGTTATTAATTCATTTAAGACTAGCTGTGTTAAAAATGTTGTGAGTGGCATTACAATATGATGAAACAGTTACTCATTTCCTCCGGGAATGCTACTTCAACCTGGAAAAATATTCAGCTTCTTTCTAAGCACTGTTTTTTGGGTCCTCCTCTTTGGCCACATATGGTAGAGATCTGAGGTTTGTCTAACACCGTAACTGGGCCACCCGTGAGTATTCAGTGAAAAGTCATAGATACTTTTGTGATGTTACACATAAGCCTGATTCTAGGAGCTGGCTTTTTCTTTTCAGAGGTCACTTTGGTGCTGAAACATCTCCTTCCCACTAGCTTCTGTAAAGACCAAAGTTGGTAAATTCCAACATCACCTTTTACATATACGGCTTAAGCTCTTTCAGCACTTGTGAGAAAGTGCAAAAATGTTGTCTGTATAGAAATGCTGCTCATTTAAACTCTTTTGTTGTATATCCTGTAAGAGGCCCTGTCTTTCCTACATCCCTTTAAATTCCAGTTGGATTAGTGAGTTGTGTTTGTAGTGGAGGATGTTTTGAGTCATTTCAGATCTCATGTCAAATTGTGCTAGTCTTGCTCATTCCTGGAGATATTCACTGTGAGACTCAGTAAGAATCTGGGCAGCCTGACCCAGTTGAGGCTGTCCCTGCTCACTGCATAGGGGGTTGGACTGGATGGCTTTTGTAGGTCCCTTCTGTTATTCTGATTCTTTAGCAATGCTTCTCCAATAAGTAAATACGGCATGATCATCTTTCTTCATCTTTATTTAGAGAGTTATCTATGCCAGATGAAAATTTGGGCAACTGTATTATTAGATTTAGGTTTTTTTTCTGCCTCTTTCTGTTGCTTTCTCACTCTATTAGCAAATTCAACATTTTCCCTGAATCTCTTATCTTTGCTTCTTGGCATTAAAGCCACATAGTCTTTTCATAATAAAAAGTGTTTTTCATTAGTATAACTATCATCTACCTGTACAAAGTTGTTAAACGACTGGTCTTGTATGATTAGAATGTATTCGCTGTTATGCATACTACAAGCTTTAATTATAGTACTGTTACAAAAAAAGCCACATTCAATTTCACTCTTTCTGTCCCTTTATGCAGAGGATTTATTTGAAAAAGCAATGTTAAAATCAGCCTCTGCATTTCCATTGAACTATGCAAGAATTGTTCACCATTCCTGGAGGTGTTTAAGGGAAGGGCAGATGTTGCATTGGGGGTCATGGTTTAGTGATGCTGATAGGGCTAGGAAAAGATTGAACTTGATGATCTTGAAGGTCTCTTCCAGCCAAAACTGTTAGCCAAAATTGGTCTAGAAAACTGCATGGATTCTTTTAGAAAGAGAATTTTTTGACAAATCTGCTGGCTATTACCAATTCTTCTCTCATCAGCCTCTACAACTGGTGGGACAGAGGAGAACACTGCTAGTGCTCCTGATCGCTTACTAGCCTTCTGAAGTTTCTGAAGTCTCTCTTCATTGCCCTTGGACTTCCCCTTGCTACCTCATCACCAATCATCAATGGGTAGTAATCTGAGGGCCAAACTAAGGCAAAGAGTTTTCTTTGTACATGCTCAAACCTGTGCAGGGGAGAAGAGTGAATTCAGCCAATTTAACTGAGTATTTTAGGGCATACTCAGTGTAGATTTTACTGTAGTGTTTCTCCACAGATTAATTTTATTTCTGACTTTTAATGGCGGCAAGGTCCGTTGCATTTACGGTTCATGCACTGTATTAGTCATCGTACTACTAAATGTACTTTGCATTCTGTGACGCAAACTTCTCAGACACTTAGAATGATCAGACACACAATAGAGTTCACTTGTCTATATCAGTACCATTCCCCAAGTATTTTATCTATGATTTTGGTTTGTTTTAATTAGGTTAGAAGGGTGGTCATTTACTTCCAACGCCTTCCATGGGCAGGGACACCACTTACTAGGCCAGATTGCCCAGAGCCCCATCCAAGCTGACCTTAAACACTTCCAGGGATGGGGCATCTACACATGCAACCTCCCTGGGTAATGTGCTCTGGTGCACACTTAGAGAGAGGAAGATTCCTAAAATGTAATCTAAATCTCCCCTCTTTTAGATTTAAACTATCTCCGTTGTCCTGTCACTAGAGTCCCCTGTAAAAACTCCCTCTCTACTTTTCCTGTAGCCCCCTTCAAGCACTGGAAGGCTGCTATAAGATCCTCCTAGAACTTTCTCCTCTGCAGGATGAAATGTTTTCTTAGTCACCACTTAATGTAGGGATATATTTTGTAGAGAATGAGCAATCCCAGCTCTGTGAGCTTAGCCAGAGTCTGAGCTAAGGGCTTTGAAGCCTGCTCGGAAAATTTCTCAAGGTCAGCGGTGTGCAGGTCTGTGAGAAAATTGGCACATGGAAGGAAAATAACAGGTTGTGGAATGAAAACTATCACAAAGAGTGGATAGACAAAAGGTACTTAACCAACAGGAGTAGCTTTTAAGACAGATGGACAGATGTGTTGTACCAATCACCAATGTACATGTATCGCATGGACCACCCGGCTGTGTATAAAAGGGTTAAGCTGACACTTAATAAACGGCATTTGCTTGATCATATAGATCGTCTTGCGTCTGTCCATTTGCATTCCCGGGAACAACTTAATATCCAGCTTGAAGACTGTAATTGGTGCATACACTTTTGATAAGCCAGTTTCTGAATCTCTGCTCAATTAAGAAATAGATGGTCTATTTATATATTTATGATAAAGGTGACAATTTTGCTTTCATTCAGTTCACCTATTCTCATTATTCTAAGTGCTGGTAAAGGGTGATGGAATTTCTTTTATATTTTGTGAAATTTACATTCAACTATGTATTTACTATGTGGAAGAGAAGTTCCTCTTTATTCACCTGGTGATTAAGCCTCTGGAGAGAGGAGCAGAGGTGATGCTTCTTCCTAATGGCCACTGCATTGCTCTACACATTTACAGAGTTTGGAAATACATTAGCATGCATGAGTGTATTGAGGAATCGGGACCACCAGACTATTTTTTCCTTGGTTTAATCTTTCTGTGTCCTGAATTTCATTCTTGAAATCAAGCCACGCTGTTTTTTATTCTGTTGCTTATGAAACTTCTCATTGTCAGGTTGATATCCCAAGGAACTGAACTTACTTGACTAACCACAATGGTGGTAACTTAATGCCCCTTCCTTGTAATGCATTGAGAGGGGATGATCGTTCAGTCTCTGTGCTCAGATCAATAATACAGTTAGCAAAATTGGTAATGACTATTGCAGTAATTGTAATGACTTATGATGCTGTAATCATAAAAATACGGAATCATTTAGGTTTCAAAGTGTTTTTGGGTCATCAGCATCAATCATAATGAATGATAATAATCAAGGATGTCCTAGTATTTCTCGAAGGCAAAGCTGAAAGGTGTATATAAAGTCATAGAATGGCTTGGTTTGGAAGAGACTTCAAAGATCGTCTAGTTCCAAACCCCTGTTTTGGGCACCTCTCACTAGACTAGGTTACTCTGACTGCTGATGTTGACCTTCAGTGTCCCTAAGTAGCCTTTCAAGAGGCACGAGAAATCCAGGGCTCTGAGTTCTGCTTTAGTTACTAAGCTTCACTATATAATCATACAATGGCTTAGGTTAGAAGGGACTTCAAGGGTCATCTAGTTCAAACTCCTCTGTCTTGGGCAGGGACAGCATCCACTACAACTGCAACTCTCTCAGCCTGTCCTCATAAGGGAGGTGCTCCAGTCTCCTGATCATCTTCACGACCCTCTTCTGGACCAACTTGAGCAGGTCCAATGTCTTTCTTATATTGTGGTCCCCAGAGCTGGATGCAGTTCTCCAGGTGAGTTCTCATTAGAATGGAGTAGAGGTGAAGAGTAGCTTCCTTCGACATGCTGGTCATATCTCTTTTATGCCCAGGATGTGATTGGCTTTCTGGGGTCTGAGTGCACATTCCTGGCTCATATTCAGGTTTTCATCCACCAATACCCCCAAACTCTTTTCCTCATGAGTGTTCTTAATCTGTTCTCTGCCCAGCCTGCATGTATGCTTGGGCTTACCCTGAACACCCACATTCAGTGTCTGACCTACTTACATCCCATTTTTGACTAAGACAACACCTAAGCACTTCTGGAATTAATTTAAAGCACAATTATTATATGTACATATATTTTTATCTTTAGAGTTAATAAGTCAAGAGTTGCTCAGGACAAGTGCAAGGAACAATAACGCCATTCCTGAAAACAAATTGTAGTTCCACAGACTGAGATTCTGCAGTACTTTCACAGTGCCAATAAGGTAGACCATTGGGACTGGTTGTAGACCTGCGCTGAACTTTGTGATACAGTTCAGAAGCTTGAATTAGAGAGCAGTGGTGTGGAGAAGATCTTCCTGTTATGCCCATTAACTGAAAGTTTTCTGGCACTCTTCAGAAAAGAGCAATGAGAGAGCAAGTTTATAACACAGTGTTTTTATTTCAGGAGTTAATTGTTCCTGCCGTCTTAACTGCAGCAATAAAAGGAATAGGAATTTTAGTCTTTGCCATTATTATCCTTTATGACTTTACCTCAATCATTTAAAAATTCTACGCCTCTGTGACTCTTCATAAAGCTTAATTTATGTGTTCCATGTTAAGTGTATGTAAAAAGAGCAGAATAAAAACCGGTATTACTTCTGCAGTGTGGAACCAACAGGATTTCTTCCTCTAGCATTTCCCTGTCACAGCTCAGTTCATTCTCACAAAAATCTCTGGTTTTTAAGGCAGTGGCAGTGGTGGATATGTGAGTCACCCTTCCTAGAGGGGCTATTCCCAGAGCTGAATCTGAAGCGGGGGAGGCAGCAGTCATTGGCCCCAGCATGTGTGTTAAACCAGCAATATCCAGATCTAGCCCTTAAGGCTCATTGCTTAGGCAGTGCACAGACAAGGTCCTTATGCAGACAGTGGCAAAACTCATGGAATCACAGAACAGTTTGTCTTGGAAGAGACCTTTAAAGATCATTTAGTCCAACCCCCCTGCCATGGGGCAGGAAGATCTTTCACTAGATCAAGTTGCTTGTAGACTTTTGCAGCCTGGCTTTAGAACATTTCCAGTGATAGGGCATCTACAGCTTCTCTGGGCCATGTGTTCTGGAGTCTTAGCACCCCTACTGTAAAATACTTCTTTCTTATGGCCAATCTAAATCTACCCTCTTTCAGTTTAAATCCATTGTACCATGTCCTCTTACCTCAGGCCTTGGTAAAATGCTTCTAAGATTCCTGTAATTATTGAAGTTTCAAATATGTCTCCTTAGGGTCTTCATTCTGAGCAACCCCAGCAATCTCAGTCTTTCTCCACAGGCATTTCTGTGACCATCCTCTGGAGTCAAAGAGATCCGTATTATTCTTGTCCTGATGACTCTAGAGCTGAAGGTAATAGTCTAGGTGAGATCTCATGAGACAATAGTAGAGGGGGAGATTCACTTCCCTGGATGTTGCCTCATTTTATGTAGCCAAGAATAGGAGTGTATTTCTGCAGAAAGTGCACATTGCCACATCACATCCGTTTTCTCATCGACCAGTTTACTCAAGTTCTTCTCCATAGAGCTCCTCTTAATCCTTTCATCCCTCAGTTCTCATTGATACTGGTGATTCTGCTAATGCAGGTGTGAGACCTTTTACTTGGCCTTGTTGAACCTCATGAAGTTTGCACAGGCCCACCTTCCTAACCTGTCAGGTCCATCTGGATGCCATCCTTTCCTTCAAGTGCATTAACTGCACCATTCAGTCTGATGTATCCCTGGTGGCCTGGGGATTTTGCTTGAGTGCCCTGACATTTCAGCTATGGAAGAGAGTGGACAGCAACAACATCAGCCAGTTCTCTCTGGACCTCAGTGTGCATTTCAACAACTCCCATGGACATACAGTTAACCATATTCCTGCTCACTGCGGAGGTGATTGCATTGCTTCTTAGTGGCTGTAGTCCCAACACCAGATGCATGAACAGCCTTTGCTGTCTGGTTGCTTTCACAAGGAGAAACTTGGGTGCATGAATGTCACGGTTTATTTACATGTGACACATACAGGTTCTTTTAGATGGCTGCAGATAAATTCATCAACTGCGAGACAGCTATGGCTTCTACAGTCCAAAATTATGATCGCAAACACAAGCTTAATATGCTGGGAGAGCACTCAGCGTAACTAAGGTCTCAAATCTTACCAACAGTCATCCCTTCTTGGGGGGAGAGTGAGAGCAAATCCGTCAACTTGTCCCTTGAGTGTTGGCATGAAAAGTTCATCCCCCAAATTATGTGTGTTACAGGGATAATATTTATACTTCATACTTAATTACTTACAGTTATGCTATGGGGGTGGGGATTGTGGTCAAAATAATCAACAGTTAGCAAAACCAGAACTTATCCTATTCTAATTCCTGGGAAACTGCAAAGCATACCCTGCATTCTCTCAGTCTCTGCTGTGTGGTTCAGGATAATGAGAGGTAATGTGATTGTGAGCAGCCCTGCAGAGAAGGGCTTGAGGGTTCTGATGGTCAGAAGGCTGGACACGAGCCAACAATGTGTGCTCACAGCCCAGGAGGCCAATCACATCCTGGGCTACATCTAAAGAACTGTGGCCAGTAGGCCAAGAGAGGTGGTCCTGCTGACCTGCTCCTTGGTAGTAAGACCTCTTTGATTCTTACCTGGAGTACTGTGTCCAGCAGTGTGTCCTCAACACAAGGACGTGGACCTGTTGAGGCAGGGCCAGAAAAATGATCAAAGGAGCACTTTCTTACGACAACAGACCTAGAGTTGGATTGTTCAGCCTGGAGAAAAGGCATCTCTAAGGCTCCTTATTGCAGCCTCTCAGTACTTAAAGGGATCCTACAGGAAAGATAGGGAGGGATCTTTTTAGCAAGGCCTATAGCAATAGGACATGGAGTGGTGGTATTAAACCAGAAGAGGGAAGGTTTAGATTAGAGATCAAGTTTCTTACAGTGATGGTGTCATAAAACTGCAACAAGTCCCCATCCTGTGGGACATTCAAGGTGAGGCTGGATAAGCAACCTGATCTAGTTGTAGATGTCCCTCCTCACTTTAGGGAGGTTGGGCGTTCTATGATTCTAATTCTGTAACATTTGCTTTAATCTATGGGGTTAGCATGTCTTACTACATGCAATGGGAGATTGTAGACGCTTGATTTGTAATAGTTGTTTGTACTTGTATAGATCGACTAACCACTAGAAGCTCTGAGCAGTGGGTGCACTGCTGTTTAGTGTATTCAGTGCACAGTGCCTCTAGATATGAAGTTGGTGCTACTCTGTGTAGTAAGAGTCAGAGATGATTGTTCATCAGCAAAGAGGAACAAAACATATTTACTTGTGTCTGTAATTCCAAAAACGTGGTTTGGGTGCTGTAACTGATAATGAGTCCTGACATGTGCTTTTTGTCATAGTGAAGAATGCCTGAGTGTCTTTTGATAGTTACAACTCCTCTTATAATAACTATACAATAGTCCTATATTTAAATCCTTATTGCTAAAATGGTCAGGATTTCCAAATAGCTAAGTTTTCTAGTAACACCCATTTCATTTAATGTGGTGTGGAAATTACACCACACAAACCTATCACACAGAACATTACAAATGCCCAAGTAAACACTTTTATTGTTTTAAAAGGGGCCAAGTTTGCCTTTTTTATGGCAAGAAATACCTTTGCCTTACAGAACCGCCTAACTGATTCTTCATTGAATAACCTATAAATTATTGAAGAACAGTTGCTTTTATCGCAGTCTTTTGTCAATGGTTAAATGTCTGATACTGAGATCAATCAAAAAAGATAAGAACAGGTATAGCCAACCTGTCCGTTGTCATGCAAAATATTTGGAAATAGATATTTTGAACTTAATTCTATCAGATTGGATCTTAGGCAAAAGTTCTTCCCAGAAAGAGTGGGAAGGCCTTGGAACAGGCTGTCCAGAGAGGGGGTGAAGGCACCGTCCCCGGATGAGTTCAGCAAATGGGCAGGCATGGTGTTTCAGGAGATGGTTTAGTGAGTGGGTGTTGTAGGGCAGGTAGTTGGACTTAATGATCTTGAAGGTCTTTTCCAACCTTGATGATTCTATAATTCAGGGAGAGTAACAGGAATGTTTCAGAGGCTCCATGTACTTTCAGAGGCACATGGAGCCACCTTTTACTGTAGCTTAAGAGACCTGCTTGGTTGTTGTACATATGTGAAAAGATGTTTTTCTAATCTTTTTTGAAGTTTAAAGAAATTTGCACCCTGCCTTTGATACTTTGTGGTAGTGTTTCAGTGTAATAGAGCTACAGATGTTTTTGTCAGCTTTAACTAAACCATTTAGATCTCCAGTTGGATAAATCCTGTGCTAGCGTGTAATTTATTTTCTTTTGCTTGTATAAGTTTTTAAAGAAACTGAAGATAATTTTCATTCAGAGTGTGATATAATTGACAGAAAAAGATTGTTCACAGAAAACAGTTTATTGGTTTGGGTTTTTTTTCCTTCTGTTGTCATTGGTTGATGCTGAGCTGGCCAGGAGACAAATGACAGATGCTCTCTATCAATCCCTCTCCTTCACCAAAAGAGGAAGAGAAAGGAAATAAGGGAGAGAGACTTACGAATTAGAAAGGAAAACTACAACAGTTTTAATGAAAACAATATGAAATATATCTGAAACCAATACCAAATCAAACCCCACTGCTGGCAATTACATCACTGATGCAGATGCTGATAAAGTCCAGGAACTGGATGGAGGAGCTGGATTCAGGAATGCACAGATTGAGATTGAAGGCAGAATGGACAGAGCCCTCCTTAGATGTTGTCCAAGAGGGAAGAGGGCTAAAGAGACCTGACCTTTGTGGTCCCTCATCTTTATACCCAATATAATGTAATTTGGATGGAATACCCTGTTGGTCAGTTTAGGATCCATTCCCCACTGCAAATGCAGCCTCTCATTGCACTCACAATGTGGGACAAAAGATGTAGCAGTGACCTTGGTTCTCAAGGAACAGGTCTAAGCAGGAGCCTTTCTACAGACCAAATCCTGGTAGTGGCTGTGAACACCAAGCGCTATCACTTCTACGAGCAGCCTCTCTGCACAAACAGACCATTAACTGCAGAATGTGCAGTTACTGAGAGGGGACTGAGCTGAAAACCAAATCACTGAGCAGCGTAATTTCTGTTCCAGCTCAAACCAGGACATTTTTGTAACAGAAATATTTAGAACTGATTGGGCCAAGTTGCTGATTTTCTTTGTATCACCATGTTGAATCATTGCTGGTTCCATTGTGGTTTATTCTCTCAGATGCACGTGCGCAGCAGGGTGGACAGGGCCAGACTGCGGTGAAGATATTGACGAATGTGACTCTGAACCATGCTTGAATGGAGCCACCTGTTATGAATCTGTTAAGCCGGAGCAGTTTGTGTGCATTTGTCCTCCATTTTACACTGGTGACTTCTGCCATCAGCGCTTCAGTCCCTGCGAGCTGCCTTACAACCCGTGCATAAACAATTCCACCTGCTTGGCACAAGCCGATGGAAATCCTCTGTGCATTTGCAAAACAGGTATGAGCTAGTAGAATTAATTCTTTCCATTGCCTCTTGTGCTGCAGAAAAGTTGCAACTATGTGTTGAATTTAATGCTATCTTCAGTGGAAGTAAAAGAACATACCTGTCTAAACACATAAAGCCTTCATGAATCACATCAGGTCCATCAGTTATGTCAGGAGATTGGTAAGATAGCTGTCAGTTTGCCTGGTATTAATTTCTTGTATTACAGTACTTATTAAATCTATGGTTGTGTAGATTCCAGCGCTCAGAATTACTGTTGCTGGGTCAATTGTGACAACAGATCTGACAAACTACATTGACAACACAGGCAGGCAGAAGTAGACAAAATATGTGCAAATTGCTAAAAGTACAAACATTGGAGCAGGTTGGAAACAGCTCCTTGTCCTGCTGAGCTGTCAGAATGGCTTGGCACATCAGGGGAGTAATCTTCCCCTGCCTAATGGAGAGAGTGGACATATGCATATATCCTCATATGCACAGCAAGGAGAGTTACAATAGCTGTTGACAGCTTTCCCAAGCCACGGCTTAAAAGACATGGCCACTGCCATGATGTGCAGGAGATGCTAAGGTGGAACGAAGCAGCAGTTTATCTGTGAAGAGCATGGCTGTGTAATTCTGTATAGGATTTGAAGAGTATATTAACTCATTAAAACAGCAGTGAAAATTTTAAGTAGGGAGAGTATAAATACTGCATTTTAAATTTATGCAGGATTTTGAAGGCATCAATCTGTAATGGCAGGGGGTTAGGGAATTCTAGGGACTAAGAACAGCTAATGCATTAACTGCACGTTAGACTACAGTAGTATTGTACACTGCTTACTGAACTGCAAAAATATGGAGATAATATGCAGTAGTCCACAGTACTTGTAGCCCGGGTTTTTTATTTGCAAGGTAAAAGTTACCACAAGTAAGAAAATCAGTCACTGGGGAGATACGCAAATTGCTTATTGAGGCAGCTTTTAGAAAAGCTGCTTTAAAAAACATCTTTTAATATAACATACATTAGAGGTCTTAAAATCTCTTACAGAAATTATCTCTAGAGAGACACGTAGTTTGAGTTCTTTCTTAACATTTGTCAGAACAGATCTATTTTCAAAACATTTCTGTGTGGTGTTTCTCAAGAATGAAAAAATAACTCGCAGTTAAGATTCTCAGAGAACTTGTGCAGAATCTTCAAGGGTGATTGAAGCCTGTAGCTAGAAATCTTCAGAGAACCAGGAGAAGAGTTATGTGAAGCAGTAGCATGCATTGTTAACAAATATTGGAATGTGGAAAATGTTTAGGTTTTAAGAAGAGCTCAGAGGCATAATTCATGAAATCAGTGAATAATTCATGCTACAAAAGAAACCCCCAACAAGCAACTCATAAAGGAGAGAAAAGGTAAAATACAGACGTTTAATTGAAAGAAGTTTGTGGAAATCTGTTTCTGCAGTTGTCTAACTGCAGAAACATCTTTTTCCTTCTCTTAATTTTGTCTGCCAATTCTGTCCCGTGAAGATAGGCTGAGGGAATTGAGGCTGTTCATCTTCGAGAAGAGAAGGCTCAGGGGGGACCTTATAGCAGCCTTCCAGTACCTGAAAGGGCTCAGGAAAGTTGGATAGGGGTGTTTTACAAGGGCAACTAGTGACAAGGCAAGAGCAACGAGTTTTAAACTAAAAGAAAGGAGATTTTGATTAGACTTTAAGAAGAAATTTCCTGCTATGAGGGTGCTGAGACACTGGTTGCTCAGGAAAGTTGTGGTTGTCCCCTTCCTGTAGGTGTTCAAGGCCAGGTTTTGACTGCAGGGCCCTAGGCAACCTGGTCTGGTGAGAGGTGTCATAGGCAGGGGTTTGGAACTAGATCTTCTTTCCAACATAAACCATTCTGTAATTCTATGAAAATTACCATAATGCATAAAATTTGAGCACAGGTAGGGAGCATCAGGAAGTGGCCCTTTATGCTGAGAAGGATCTGAGCAGTAGCAGCCATGGACTTGCGTGAATTCTCCACATCTGACTGTTTCCCTACTATAGCAGTTTATGATTCTTGTTCCGCTCCACTGGGACTGATTTTGGTGCAGGAAAATTGGCACAACCCTGATGTGGTGATAAAGATAATTAAGGCTTTTTCAATAGATTAATAAACTTTGAATAAATGTTGACCAGATAAAGGCAAAGCGATTGTGTGTTCTGAGTTAAGGGCAGCTCTGATAGCGAGTTAGGAAGATAAGCATTTAGGCAAAAGAATCAGAGCAGGAGGTAATTAAATCTCTTCAGGAGAAAGTTACATTTTCTAAGGACTTAGTACATGTTTTACAAGATGAATTGGCTGCTGAGCATAATACTAATCAGCAGTTACAAGAGGCTTTATCAAATGCATTTGAGTGGGAGAAAGCTTTGAGATTTGTGCTGTAGGAGGGGAGTTCAGGCTGAGTGTGATTGTGTGGCAGTGGAAATGAGACCCCTAATCAAAGCTGCAACATTAGATTATGTCAGGGGAGCAGCCCCGCAAGTAGTAACTAAGACAATACCTTGTTTGGCTATGGAATTGGATAAAATACAGGAGAAATATTCCTGGCTTGCTCAAGAATTCAAGACACATATGCATGGAGAATTTACTCAGCTGGGCACAACCAAATATTGTTATTGTAAAAGGAAGCACAACGGTATTTGGGTCCAGGAATATTTCTAACCATAGGAGATAGAAGGCAGACATGATCTCTGACTCTGTGAGCTGTCTATTGGAAGGGAGATTAGACTCCCTGGTGTGGGGTGGTCCCGCACCACATATTGATACCTTAAGTATAGATCACCTGATGGAGAACCTGCAAAACGCTGCCTGTCTCGTTCTGAATGAACCTTCCCCAGTGCTATTTCAGGTTAATCCTGAGAGAACAACCCTTCTGATTTTGAAGGCCACCCAATTCATTAAAAATATATACTACACTGCTCCAGGACAGGCTGCGAGATGCCTGGGGTAGGGGGAGACAACCGCAACAGGGAGTTACGACATAGAGAGACCTAGCTCAAAAGTTGATTAATTGCAGATGAATGGGGATGGGAGTGATAAGAACCAGATCTGCAATTTGTTAGATGCAGAAGCTGGTAATGCTCGATCAGTTACTTGCAAAAGGCAAGTGACTGTTTGAGGCCTTGTGAAATCTGTTGTGGACAGAAAGTATTGAAAAGGGAACTCCTTGAGATCTGATGGGTGGGTTTCCAGCTGTGTATAAGCATACAGGTGTAAGTGAAGGGTTAGTCATGACTGTTGCTTCTCTAAGCTCTTCCTTGAACTGCTTAAAGTAAATACAATTTGTGTTTCAGGATTTGAGGGTACTTACTGTGAAGTTAACACTGATGAGTGTGTCTCCTATCCATGCCAGAATGAAGGTCTTTGTGTGGATGGAATTAACCATTACAGGTGAGGAAAATGAATTCAGTATGATGCTTGAGTGTTTATCATCCAGCTATTCATGTGGTACTTAGCCTGTATTACTGACCTTCAATGATGCGATATGTAATTTTTTTTTATACAGTGCAGCATTATGTAATTATTAGGAAAAAAATAACCATAATTATGGAACCTTCTAATTCATGCCCCTCAAAATCTACCACATTTTTCCAGAATCATCTTATATCAAACTAAAGGTAACGCTGATGTTGTTTTTGCTAGATGCTTCTGCCAACATGGTTTTACGGGGACATTCTGTGAAGCAGAGATTGATGAATGTTTATCAAGACCCTGCAAAAACAATGGAACTTGCCTAGATCTTATAAACAGGTAGGATACTGCTAAATGAAAAGATATTGCCTCATTTCCTTATCACACACAGTAACACTTTGGTTGGAAAAGACCCTTGGGATCATTGAGTCCAACCATCTACCCTGCCTTACAAGTTCACTCCTAACCATATCCCGTAACAGCTTATCTAAATGATCTTTAAACACATCCAGGGATGGCTACTCAACCACCTCCTTGGGAAGCCTATTCCAGTGCCTGACTACCCATTCTGTGAAAAAATTATTCCTATTATCAAGTCTAAACCTTCTGTGTTGTAACTTGAACCCATTCCCTCTTGTTCTATCACTAATTGCTTGTGAGAAGAGACCAGTGCCAACCTCTCCACAATGTCCTTTCAGGTAGTTGTAGAGAGTGACAAGGTCTCCTCTCAGCCTTCTCTTCTTCAAACTGAAGACCCCCAGCTCTTTGAGTCTTTCCTCATAAGCTTTATTCTCCAGGCCCTTCAGCAGATTAGTTGACCTCCTCTGCACCTGCTCAGGCACCTCCACATCTCTCTTGTATTAAGGTGACCAAAACTGGACACAGTATTCAAGATGTGGCGCCACCAAGGCCAAATACAGGGGGATGATAACCTCCTTACTCCTGCTGTCCACTCTATCTCCAGTACAAGTGAGGATGCCATTGGCCCTCCTGGCCACCCGGCCAGGTCCCTCTCTGCCAGACGACTCTCCAGCCACACCTCCCCAAGCCTGTAGTATTGCATGGGGTTGTTGTGGCCCAAGTGCAGGACCTGGCTCTTGGCCTCATTGAAGCTCATGCCATTAACATTGGCCCATTGCTCCAGTCTATCCAAGTCTCTCTGAAGAGCCTCCCTACTCTCTGGCAGATGAACACTCTCATCTAACTTGGTGTCGTCTGCAAACTTACTAATGATACACTCTATGTCCTTATTGAGATCATCAATAAAGATGTTAAACAGAGATGGTCCCAACACCAAGCCCTGAGGCACACCAGTAGTGACAGGCTGTGAGCTGGATTTAACTCCATTAACCACCACTCTTTGGGCCTGGCCATTCAACCAGTGTTTTATCCAGCTGATTGTGTGCTCATCCAAGCCATGAGCAGCCAGCTCATCAAGAAGAAATCCGTAGGGAACAGTGTCAAAGGCTTTTCGAAAGTCCGGGTAAACAACATCCACAGCCTTTCCCTTGTCCAATAGTCAGGTCATCTTGTCACAGAAGGAGATCAGGTTCATCAGGCAGGACCTGCCTTTAATACTCCCATGTTGACTAGGTATGATCCCCTGGTTGTCCCTTAACCCCTTGAAGGGGGCATCTCATCTTTGGGATGTGGCAGAGCCTTGCTCTGGCTGCAGAGGCAGTCTCATGTGACCCACCGGCACCATGTTGCCTTTGTCTTTACCACAGGCATTGTCCCACATAACTAGTGCCATCCTCCCTTTGTTCTTGGTTCTGGAGAACTGGTGCAGATGCTGAGATACTATCCTCTGGCTCCACCACTGAGCAACCGATGGGTTTTGTCTTCTTCCGCTGCTTCACTCTTGGGTGGTTTCTTTAGGGTCATGAGTGTGTGCTATTTTTGGTGGATCCTCTGCCATTCACTCACCATGTGGCTTCTTTGGACTCCAGCGTATGCTGGATTGAGTTCTGACATGTCTGGCACCACTGCCCTGGGCAGTGGCATGGCTTCATTCAAGGCACAATAGTCCACAGACAGTCTCCAGACTATGAGGTCCCAGATTCATTCCTTAAATCTCTACCATTCATCTGTGAATAGAGCGAATTTCTTATCCAATAGGTCATTGTATGGAAATGCTACTTCCGTGGCCTTGTATTTTGAGTGCATGGGTATCTGTGTGTCATGTCTTCACCTTCAGCCTTGCCTGTGGGCACAAGAATCAGTGTAGAGATAAACCACAAGCAAATACAGGGTGCTTCTATGCCCCTCTGATCTGAACTACATGCTTATTCTAGGGTGCATGTGTAAAGCCATGTGATGTAATTCCTTTGTTTATCTTGTTTTGGTTTTTTCCTATATATACTATTTGGGGTGTTTCCTCTTTTGGGGTTGTGAGTGTAAAAAAATTCCTTTCTTTACAGCAAGATTGCTTCATTGCTTGTTGAATTTTCCTGAGAGCAGGATTGGTGCTGGACTCGCTGGCACGGACCTGCACCAACGTGGCCTCCTACAGTTTAACCCAGCACAGAACACCAATATAAACTCACTGTCGGAAGAAGAGCCAAATAAAATGCCACATATCCAAATACAGACGTGTTAAATCAGCATGCTTTTGTCCATAACCAGAGGACTCTACAGTCATCTCCTCTTTTACTATGTCTTTAAGAGGCAGCAGCAATTTTAACAACAAATTAAGAACAGCAATTCAACTGATTTGAAAAAGCTAACAATGAAAGAGCCCAATAATTTGTTTCTTCTTAGAGCCAAGATTGTTGCGGCACACACCGTCTTTACCAACCTCACTCAACACTTTAGTATATATAAATGAAAGAGCAGTAAATTTGGAATGAAAGTGTGAAACACACTTCATGCCTGTAGTACACATTCACAAGAAAGAACAAACAACTAGGACAATGCCTGTCTCTACCATGCAACAGAAGCTGCATTTAGTAACTGGCTATACAACAGACTTCAGACACTCAACTTTTGCTCAGCTGTACCTCTCCTTGATGCTAGAAACATGCACGCACTGTTGGATTACTATTCTTCCAGTTCTCCCACTAAGAGCAGTAAGATACTATGAATGCAGAGAGACATGGGAAAGAGGTATGTGAGAAAGACAAAGGGCTGCAAAGAGCACTTTGTAAAAGGAGCTGTTCCATGACCTCTGCTTAAGGATAATCTTTAGTGTCCCAATCTTCTGCCTTTTAAAGAGAGCTCAGCAGATCTTGACAGTGTCCATGACCACATCTTTCTAAACTTCTTTTGCAATACTGTGCTAATTAATCAATTCGATAGCCACTCTCCATGAGCATATGATTAAATAAACAACTGCTGCAAATTCATATCCACATTTCTTTCTAAATCCCATTTCTCTTTCTGGTCCTGTAGTACACTGAAACTCAAGGATATAGAAGACAATGCAACAGATTACATGGGGGTTATTTAGTCTGATGCAACCTTATCCTACTCTCCTTGAAAGCGCAGTTTCCCACATATGACAGATTTACTGAAGACCTTTTAGTATTTACTTGTCTGTTCCTTTCTCCCTGCCTTCCCAAATTTCATGCACCTCTAAACTCACTGGATAGTTTCAGGAAGAAAATTTGGCAGTAAATAGAGGGATCTAAATTATTGCCTGAAGACAAAAGCAGAAAGCATTTATCATTCAGAACTCCACCTGACAAAATCCCACCAGCTACCCAGCCTAACCTATAAAGTGGTTTTTAATCTTGATTTGAGACCAGCTGTGGCACATGCCCAAAGCACATACAAAAGAGGTTATAGAGAAATTTGGAGTTAATGGCCAGAAATCTGAAGCTAATGAACCTCAGTTCTGGATCACATAATATGTCTGAGATAAAGAATTTCACCTGACCTCTATCTCCTCTGAAAATTATTGTTTTGGCCAGCTTGTCAGAGCAAAAGTGTACAAATGTTTCCTTGTAGCTATCGCTTTTGTGTACAAGTGGAAGTCAGTGACAAGCGGTTTTCTCCATGGATTGGTACCTAGACCAGTGCTGTTTAGCATCTTTGTCTGTGACATGGACATCAAGTGAAATTGAGTCTGCAGGTGACACCAAGCTATGTGGTGTGGTTGACACGCTGGAGGGAAGAAACAGCATTCAGAGGGCCCTTCACAGGCTTGAGAGGTGGGCTCAGACCAATCTCAGGTAGTTCAACAAGGCCAAATGCAAAGCCCTGTGTCAGGGCAATCCGAACCAGAAATACAGGCAGGGCAGCACTGACAAAAAGGACCTGAAGGTGCTGGTTGATGAAAAACTGGACACAGGTCAACAACGTGTGAGTGTAACCCAGAACACAAGTCACCTGATGGGCTGCACCAAAAGAAATGCCACCAGCAGGTCCAGGGAGGCGATTCTCCCACTCTGCTCTGCTCTCGTAAGATCCCATCATCCAACTCCGGAGCACCGAACACAAGAAGGACATAGAGCTGTTCAACTAGGTCCAGACGAGGACCTCAAACACGACCAAACAAATGGAACAACTCTCCTACAAGGGCAGAATGGGAGAGTTGGGATTGTTCAGCCTGGAGAAGAGAATGCTCTAGGGAGAAACACACTCTGACCTTTCAGTATCTGAAGGAGACATACAAGAAATCTGGAGAGGAACTTTTTACAAGTCCTTGCAGCTACATGACAAGGGGTAATGCATTTACATTGAATAAAGAAAGATTTAGGTTAGATGTAACAATGAAGATTTTCACTGTGAAGGTGATATGGCACTGAAAAAGGTTTCTCACAGAGTTTGCAAATGCTTCTTCACTGTTCAAAACCAGGTTGGAAGGTACTTTGAGTAAAATAGTCTCCCAAGAGGTTTCTCTGTCCACAGCAGGAGTTTGGAAATTGATCAGCTTAGGGTCTTTTCCAACTCTAACCCTTTCAATGATTAGCTACTCACTAGAGAACAGTTCAGTTCTGTTGTACTAGAAGAGCTAGCAATTCACACTTCAGCCTGCTGAGAAAGTGAATAGTCAATTGTTAGCCCCTCATCTTCTCCACCATCACATTTCATATCCATCAAAACCAGTCTCTCTCTACCAGTTTGTTGCCTGACAAGGATCCCTTTTATAGCACACCACAACATATTCAGAACTGTAAAGGCATTTGCACCCCATCATTTGGATCTCTGTTTCTCTCCTCACTGACCTTCTATACCTCTCTTAATCCACTTAGACCACCAGGCTCAAGTAAAAAAAATATTCAGTTTTAGCTAACAGAAACAGCAGGAAGTGCAATACCATCTTTTTGAGCTTGTCTGATGAAAATAGTGAGAATTCCAAGGCAAGGTTTACAAAGATGCCCTATTCTAAGAGGGGGAGTAAAACCAGATTTACCGTGAAAACAAATGGTATTAAGAATTCCCAGAACTATCTTAGCATTAGGAAAACACATCTGAAGAATATTTAACCACTGTACTAAACAACTCTGTTGCACTGTACAGTGTGTACAGTGAAATGGTACACATCGACGAGTTGTCACTTTCTACAATTCTGAAGTATATTGAACTAAAAAAAAAAAAGTATTCCTCCTGTGAATCACATTCCCTCAATGTTCTTGACAAGCATCTCAAAATCCACGCTTGATTTAATGATCTTAATTACCAATGCCTGCATATCAGACACTCAGTCATCGGAACTATAAACGGACATGCGCACAACACTGTGTGCAAGAACCATCAGGCATCTCAGAATAATCAACTTGAGATGCCCACATGGTGACTTAAAAGCTGAACAGGTGGATCTGTAATTCACAATGCTGCACAGGACATTAAAAATAGTCTTTAAAAATAATCTATGCCCATGCAAATCTCTGAATAGGCAAACCAGTTAGTCTGAAGGGAGACACAATTTCAGCAGACTAAAGCGGAAGTTCCCAGTGATAACTTATTTCAGTTATTTAGCCACAAATTTTAAACTGTGAGACTTCTTTCAATATGTACTACTCTATCACTATAACCACCAACCCCACCGCTCCGAACCAGTTTAAATAAATGTTATCTATACTTACTTTGGCAATATTTTTAACTGATTTTCTCGAAGTTCCAGTATCTGGAGTTTAGTTAATCTGTAACAGAAAGGCATAACACATTATCACAATATATTTTATGACAAAAGCAATCTCTGACCTCATTTATATTGCTGAATTTCAAATATATCTATAATAATATATTTTGTGCAAAAACCTGCATGTTAAGTTCATTTATTCATTTTAACTTGGTAGATCTTGTCTCCTTTTCTGCATTGTTTTAACACAATTCTTTCCTTTCAACTCAAAGACTTTAAATCACTTCACTGAATTCACTATGGGTACATGTTCTCATCACGGGAAAAGTGCACAGGAACAAAAAGAGAAAAGGTAGAATCCATCTGCATACGTTAAGATGCTGAATTTATAATACTTGCTATGAATCAAAAGATTTCACACAAAAATTCTCATCACAATAATACCTGTAGCTTTCCACATGGTAAAAAGAACTTTAAATTCATCTTGGATTTCCTTCTATATTCTCTTTTTAGTCATCTTCTTAATTTATTTTGATATTCCTGTTGTTGATGGTTTTCTCACTAAACCCTTGGTTGTAAGACAACCTCTGAACACTCAACTGCTTGGCCAAGGTGTGTTTAAAGCAGTCTTGACATTCAAGTGATATACCATTCCAAGTGGAATTTTCTGCATCAGGACAGAGTGACAAGGATATCATTTTCTTAAATAAATGCAGAAGCCAAGTTTGGTTTAAATATGGGCACTGTATGTACTGTAAAGAGAAAGAGTTCTACATGTGACCTGCCAACAGCCCTCATACAACACAAAATAAGGCACTAAGCACCCTGACTCTAAAAAGTTTGTTGAACAGTGTAGTCGTTTGTGAACATGCTTAACTGTGTACTTTGTCAGGAGAGAGCTTAGAACTTTGATTTTTTTTTTTTAAATTGTAAGAACGACACTTAAAGCAAAAACAGAAAGCTGAAGAAAATATTCATTTTTTTGCTCCATTCACTCATTTTTGATTGAATTTGAAAGCAACAATCTGCCATGTCTATGAATAAGCTAAGAATACAATGGTCACCTTGGAGGTCAACACAACTCAGTGCTGCAAGTAGTACCTGCCATCTGGTAGCAACTGCTGGAGGGAACATGCTCCCCAAACTTCTCGAAGGAAAGCAACACTAACACTACTGAACTAACAGCCTAACAAAAATCCAGTTTTTGGCAATTTCAGAGCCAAGAAGCTAGGACAAAACTGGAGAGGGCTTTGTAGCCTTCTAACCTTACAGACTTCTTAAAGACACCAATTTGTGACACAAAAGAACTTAGTTTAACCACTCTCAGATTTGAATGGTCATTTTGAGCTTGGACTTCTGAGACCAAGAAGAACCAAACACTGCATTTTGTTCCAGGTGGTGTTCTGCTTTGATGACAAAGGAAAACAGCTACACAGTTTATAGCTTTTTTTTCACAACACATGCATGCAGTCAGACCTCTCAGATAAATTCAGTAGAAATCAATTCTGTGAATTTAAAGACTACTTTTAGAGGCCAATTATTTTTAAATTTGTGATTCTGTTTCATCTTCTACTCTTAGAAACTACCCCTAAGAAACTGAAGATATAAATATCAAATCTCCTATGTATACAGCCAGACACAGGCTACTAGGAAGTAACTTTCAACATCTATTGTCTGAGAAACACATACTGTGTCTAAACTAGTAATTTTCTTGTAGTAATTGATCAGAAATATTGGACCAAAGCAGTTAACATTCTTCCATGATGACTGGAAGGGTTCACTGAAGTTTAATGTAATAACACATACCAACCACTCAGCCTAGCTACTCTTCAAATTGCTGGTGTTAACACTCATGCTAAGTACATGAACTTACGTTATGGAACTGACCTCATGCTGAAGTTAAGTCATAGCTACAGGATACACATTTCCTGTGCCGTGCCATTCTATGACAATGATTTTTCATACTCATATGGAAATATTTCTCAACTTGAAAAACCCTCAACCACAGAAATACTTACATATTATCTAAAAGCAAAGCTGTAACAGCATATCTTTCAACTTCAGCTATACCTGGTATAATGGCCTCCACAAAATTACTGCTGCAGTATCTGCAGTAAATCCAATTTCTTTACCTACACTGTCTGTACAAAATGTAGGAAAAAAATATATAACAGACAGAAACTTGCTGTTTAACAGCAGTCATTTCTTGGGAAGTTTAAAATGTTTCAGAGAGATGTTCTTAATTTTTCACCTCCTTTGCAGTTTTGCTAATGCAGATTTTTTGTAAAAGTAAAATATAAAGGTAAGATGACTGAAATATGTATCCTGTAGCAGACTCCATTTGCAAATGTTTCGGCAAAATTGCATATATATATATATATATAGAACTAAGTCCCCAATTTGATTACCACTGTATATTTATGTAAAATATAACCCTGATGTAAATACAACTAAAAATAACTGATGCTGCAAACACTGCTGGTTAAGAAAGAAGACTAAGTAAGCTGATTGCAGCATCACAGTAAAATGTCTCAGAAGTTTTTAGAATGACAGTGAAGATAAAATCCTTGCTTATCTTAAACATCCACAAGTACATAATGCTTCCCTTTCAAAGCCCTCTGCCAAAAGTAGCAAGCAGTTAGCTTCAATTTTACAATGCTCTGCTTATATAATTGTATATTTAATTGTCAATATACTGAGGTACTTATTTAAAACAGACACAACTTTCTTAGCTAAACATAAGCGGTTCTCAGGTTTCTTTGCACTGGCACAAAGGCTGACTCTGGGATCCATGCTAATACTAATGCATTCAAACTAGAATTTGGTAGCAGAGTAGAAAACCCATTTATCACCTCAGAATTCAAAAGGAACTCGCATATTCAATCAAAAGTCTGTTGATTTTTAGTAATTCTAACAGGATGGACCTCTACAACATCACTGAAGGACAGACAGCAAGTATGTGAGGCACATAAAGAAGGGGAAAAAAGACTGCATAATCTTGGCCTCAACAGTATGCAATGATTTAGCACAAACTGTGAAGATAAGAATAAAGCATGGAAATAAGTTTTATAAAATGCTGTACGGATACAACATAAATAGTTTGCACGACAAAGTTTTCTTTTTTAAGCATCAGGCTGGATGTTACTGACAACAGGTACTTAAAGACCCATTTGAGATTATAAAGTTTAACAGCAATATTAAAGAATATGAAATATATTTAAGCAGGCTGATGCCACAAAAGACAGTCAGAAACAATACAGGACACAGAAACAATTATTAAGACACTGTAAGAAAAAAAAATTAACAACTGAAAAGGACCAAGTACTTGTGACTTCCCTTATAGAGTAATCAGCCATTTCTAACTGAGCTGGCCAATGCACTAGATGATCATGTGACAAAAAACACTGGGCAGCTGCAAAAACAGCAAGCAGAACACTAGAATACAACCACAGGCATTTCCATGAGAAAAAAGATGAACATGACATTGCATAAGCCATGAAAAGATGTCAATATGAATTCTAAATATAGCAACACAGTAAACATCTTCTGTCAAAAAGAAGATAAATTCAAATTAAAATTCATTCCAATACCTATTCATATAATCAGGCACGAAGGAAAACCTGCTGTATCAGAGGGAAACATATTATTTTTTGTAGTCAAACTAAAGGAGGGATATTTGAACACTGTTAAAATAGCAGGTGAGGGAATGGGGGACAACACTTGTAAGAGATAACAGCAATTAAACTGCAGAACAAATGAATACAAACAGAAACTGATGCGGCAAACCAGATTTCTAACCTGTACTGCTGAAGCCCTGACATATGAAAGATAAAAACCATGCCACCTTTAGTATGGCATTGGTCTAGTTTTTGAGGCACTTCTGCCTACAGCAGCCAGTAAGAGAACGCTACAGAACAGAGTTACGTGTTCCCACGTAATCAAAAGTAATAGCTATAAGGCTGTACACAAGATAGTACACCAAATGGTAAGAAGCTGAAGACTTGACTTTTATGGGATTAACCACAATGCTCTAAATATCCCAAAAGGTTCTACCAGACTTCCCTGCTTGATTGTATTTTTTAGAAGTATTCCCATACTCCAAAGTACATATTAAAAGACTGTTCGTACTAGCAAGTCTTTACACATAGTTGCCATGTTGTGAGGTGGCAGAGCAACCTGGTCACTTACAATGTCACTGTCTGAATCATACTTTAGAAAATAACACATTAGTAAAATGTCATTTCAATTCATTT
Source organism: Phoeniculus purpureus (assembly GCA_028565055.1). NCBI lineage: Eukaryota > Metazoa > Chordata > Aves > Bucerotiformes > Phoeniculidae > Phoeniculus > Phoeniculus purpureus. The sequence continues at coordinate 13,938,544 of JAOXOE010000874.1, read as the reverse complement.
GATCTAAGCGTTATCCTCCTACAGAGTAGTATTTATTCTGAGCATTATCACTACTAGGAGGTATACTTTGAATTAATTTTAAAATAGCTAATGAGAAGAGTTTTAATTTCAGCTTCCTTTTCTTAGTAGAAAGCCAATATTTATATTTAAAAAACTAAGGCTGAATTCTTCATAGCTGTTAAGAGAAACACTGCACTGAGGAATCGTCTTTCAACTTGTCTTCAGTAACTGATTTATACTTTAGCTGTTAGTAGTTCCCTACTCTGCCATTTCCCTGACCATTAAACATTACAGAAACAGACAGTAATGAAAAAATTATGAGACTTTTTTAAACTATGCATAAGATTAACTACTTTTGAGATCAACTGTGTCAACCAGAAGTCTTCAATTCCCTCTGCTTCTTAACTAAGAAAATCTTGCCATTTGGTCAGACTACTAAAAACAGAACAGAAAAAATGTATAGACAATCATTAAGATGCCAACAAGTAAAAACTGCATCTTCAAGGTATTTTGTCTTTAGCATTGATGAGGGCTTCTGAAATGCAAGCTTTTTTTATTGACAAGAGCACTGGAAGTGGCTGTCCAGGAGGCTGTGGAGTCTCCTTCTCTGCAGGCATTTAAGACCTGCCCGGACATGTTCCTGTGCAACTTGATCTAGGTGATCCTGCTCTGGCATTGGATTGGACTGGATGACCTTTCAAGGTCCTTTCCAACCCCTAATGTTCTGTGAATAGAAAGAGGAATGATAATGCATCAGAAGCAGCCTTTTTGTTAGCTGATTGTGTTGCAGATCTAGTGCTTTTAATCACTCATCAGGGAATGGCTAACAAATACACAGAAAAGAGCAGGCCAACAACTCTGATCACAGATGACCAATAAACTAATGGTCACTAACGGACTGTACCTGTGCTCAACTCTCCTCATACATCTCCTAATAAGCCAAACTGCTGCAGCACTCTCCTCTAGAAATGAGGACATTTCTAGCCGCCTGTAAATTCTGCTGAGCCAACTACAACTACACAGCCCAAGGCAACTGCTTTCAAACACCAGTATTGCTAGAAAACCAACAGCCACATTTTTTGAAAGACAGGCTTGCTGGACATGGGATGAGGCAGGAAACTGACAATCTAGAAAAAGATAGCTTACGAGAGAGGAGGGGGAATAAGGCAGAAATGGCTAAGTCAGCATGATAAGGAGAACAAGACATGTTATGCTTATCTAGTAGTTGTCTTTTCAACAATGTTATTATTCTTTCACTTTTTTAGCATTTAATCCATTTTAAACAGGCAGGGTGTTAGCACTTGTCTTGTATTAAAGCAATTACATGGTCAGCATGGCACAAATGTCAGTCTTTCAGAAAGATTCTTGACACAAGGCACTTGAGAATGACAGATATGCCTGAAGGAATCTGTGCATCCAGGACATAAAGGATTATTACTCCAATTACTAAATTATAAACTACCTGCATTTCAACAACAAAAGTAGTCTCCCATACTTTCTAGACTTGTGTTATAAAAGAAGCAAGCACATAAATGAGATTTATTTCTGGGCTTTTTGTAAGCAGTCTGTCTCTCTTTCAAAGGCCAAATTAATTCATGCTGATAAAGATTCAGGGTTTTCCTTTGTAACTAGTACATGTCATAAGCGGTTTGGTAATGCACACTTCTTCCTCTCCTCTAATTCACACCTTGAGAAGTCTGCATAAGTTAAAAAAAAATGTAGACACTAAGTTTCAAATTCAACTTACCTGCCAAAATTGGCTGGCAAAAACTCAAGAAAAGCATCATTCAGGTATAGCTGAGTTAGGTTTAACAGTTGGGAAAATCCATCTGGAAGCCTAGATACAAGTAAAATAATATAGTGATTGTTTCAGTTATATTCAGGGCACTAAGTCATATTTTCGTTAACACCCTACACATTGATAACAATAAAAGTAAAGTGGTAGCAGAATTACTCAAAAATGCACAAAATACTAGTTCTCTGTAAGATTACTTCTAAAATTATTTTTCAGTATTGAGGACAATATAGCTACAATAAAAACTACAAACAAAAAAAGGTATTCTTGCTATGTAATTGTGATCTCCTGGCAGTTAATGTGGAAGAGACATTCACTGGAGACAATAAGAAAAATTAAACCTACACATCATTTTTCCTCTGAAGAGTTACAAGGCACAAAGTCTGTACCTCTGGCAGTGCTACTTCTGTCAAATTAATTTTGTCACTACATAAGGTGTCAGGAAATCTACTCAGCTTTATAAGCTAAGCTTGAAAACCAGTGGTACAGACCTTAGAGCAAAATCAGTATTTGTTATTAAGAGAACTGTGTACTTATCTACATTCACAGAGAATTACAGACTTTAAAAGCTGAGAAGGCTGCATGTTATACTGCAGAACTGCCCACACAGCCTATTAAGTTGAGCAAAATAATTTAATGACATAGCTATACTGTACCACCATGCAAAGAGGTGACTGATCCTTTTCAGATAACTCTGCTCCTTGCCTACAAGGCTGGGTACATGTATGGAGTAAGTCTGAGACCTGCCAGTGTTTGTACAAAATACAAAATATCCGAAATATTTAAAACTTACTTTGAAATTGGATTTACGCTGGCCTCAACAATTGTCAAAACTTTGCAGTTTTTTATGTTTTCTGGAAACTCCTGTATGCCTGCAAGATACAGGGAAGGGTAGAGCAACAGTCTTAAATTATCTGACTCCAACACAGCTATAAAAATTATGAATATAAAACCACTAGCTATAAAAAATTCAACTCATTCAACAAACATCTGGACTGAATCTCTGAAATTTCATTTTAGATACAGGTTTCATCAAAGAAATGGTCTTATGCAATACAGATTCTTTTACTACTCTGTTCCTAATACATTTCATATTGCAGCTTAGCAGGCAGCTCACAAAGCAGCATTATAGAGACAATATACTAATAACTCCCACTGCTCACTACCAAATACTTACATACTTGTACATCGTAATGTACTTAAGATCAAGTCCTTGGGCCCTTGATCCCAGTACACTTGTGGTGAAGAAGAGAGGAGAATAAAAAAAAGGCATTCACACACATTGTAGAAAAAAGTTAGTCAAATGCACAGATTGTGTGGCATCCAGGTGAAACGGTGAGGCTCCAGAACTCAAAGTATGATTACAGTATTGATGGTTCTGAACACATGTCCCAAAAGGTGACATGTGCTCGCTCTTGGAGAAGGACAAGTATACTGAAGATGCACATGGCTGAAAGTTAAAAGCAGTAAGGAATGTCTTCTTTTTCCAAGGTTATTTCCAAAACAAGAGAAACTGCAACCCATGTATCTGCTGAATTTTTGTTGTTCATAAACTGACAAAAAAGGCAAAAAAGGCCTTGAAGACCGAAGACAGGTATCCATGTCCATGGGAAATCACTACTGAATCACTGCTAAAGAGTGGAGTCCATTGTGCACAGGGAAAGCTATGCTATAGTTGCCATCACAGTAACATCATGGGGTGAGTCACACAATTGGAGTACTGCAATTGATGGTTACCAACTTTTCAAAAGAGACAAGCAAGTTAGGAGAGGTGGTGCGGTGGCCTTCTATAGTTAGATGTTAGGGAGAACTATGAATGTTTACAACTTAATGATGGTGATGAAGGGTTGAGAGCTTACAGGTTAAAATCAAAAGAAAGGCTAACAAGACAGATGTCATTATGAAAGTCTACTACAGACCACCAACCAGGATAAAGAGACTGGTAAGATACTGCATAGACTGTTGAGTGAGGTCTCTCGATCTCTCACCCTTGTTCTCATGGGGGATTTCAACCTTCCAGACATATGCTGGAAATATAATGCAGCAGTGAGGCAACAATCCACAGGAGGTTTCTCAACTGTGTGGCAGATAACTTCCTGACACAGATGATTAGGAAGCCGGCAAGGGGAAATGCAGCCCTTGACTTGCTCCTTGTTAACAGAGAAGTTCTTGTTGGGGATGTAATGGTTGGTGGCTGTCTTGGACAAAGGGATCATAAAATATTACGGTTCTCAATTCTTGGTGAAACAAGGAGGGAGGCCAACAGAACTACCACACTGGAGTTACGGAGAGAAGACTTTGGTCTCCTTCAGAACATGATTAATAGAGTCCCTTGGGAGACAGTTCTGGAGGACATGGGAGCCCAGAAAGACTGAGCATACTTCAAAGAATTCATTTTAAAGGTGCAGGAGCTGACCACCTCCAAGTCATGTAAGACAAGATGACAGGGTAGGAGAACAGTCTGGCTGAACAGAGAGCTTTGGCTGGAAATCAGGAGTACAAGGAGGGTTTATAGTCTCTGAAAGAGGGGGCAGGCAATTTATGAGGATTACAAACACACAGTGAAGTTATGTAGGGAGAAAATTAGGAAGGCTAGAGGTCAAGTAGAACTAAAGTTGGTCACAGTGGTGAAGGATGACAAAAAAGGGTTTTATAAGTAAATTAACAGTAAGAGGAGGAGCAGGGATTATCTCAATATGTTGTTAGATGCAGAGAGGAACACTGTGACCAATGATCATGACAAGGCTGAGGTGCTTAATGCCTTCTTTGCCTCTGTCTTTAATAGAAAGACTAGTAGTCCCCTAGGTGCATAGCCTCCTGAGATGGACCCTGAGATGGACGATAGGGATGTGAAACAGAATAGGCCTTTCATAATCCAAGAGGAAACGGTTATGAATCTAATTCATGAGCTACATGCTCATAAATCTATGGGGCCAGATGAATTACATCCTACAGTATTGAGTGAGCTTGCAGATGTGGTTATCAATCCACTCTCTTTCAACAATCTTGGTTAACCAGGGTTGTCCCAATGTACTGGAGGGCAGTAGATGTGACACACATCTTCAAAAAGGGCCAGAAAGAGCATCCTGGCAACTACAGGCCTGTTAGTCTCACCTCGGTGCCTGGGAAGGTTATGGAAGAGGAAGAAGAAAGTCATGGAAAGAGGGGATGGCCACTTGGGATGATTACAAGGCTCTACTCACAGGATGAAGGAAAGTCAAGGCCTCCTTGGAATTAAGCCTTGCAAGAGTTCAAGGGCAACAGAAAGGGCTTCTTCAAATACACTGCAGGTAAAACTAACACTAGAGGCAATGTAGGCCCCCTGCTGAATGAGGTGGGTGCCCTGGAGACAGAGGATACAGAGAAAGCAGAGATACTGAATGCCTTCTTTGCCTCTGTCTGTACTTCTGGGGCTGTTCTGATATCAAGCTCCAGACTGCTGAGGCTCCAAAGGAAGTTGAGAAAAGAGAGGAGCCTGCCTTGGTTAATGAAGACTGGATTAGTAATAAGTTGAGCAAACTGGATGTACACAAATCCATGGGCCCAGAAGGGATGCACCCGTGCATACTAACGGAGACAGTGGAAGTCATTGCTGAGCCACTCTCCATCATCTTTGCTAAGTCCTGGGGATCAGGAGAGGTGCCTGGGGACTGGAGGGTAGCAAATGTCACTGCAGTCTTAAAAAAGGGTAGAAAAGGGAAGAAAGCTACTAACAGTCATAACAATAAACATCTAATTTCTACGATTTCTAATGAAAAATAGAATTAATAAAAATTAAAAATAGAAGAACAGAAAGAAAGATAAATTAAGTAATAATGGCTGTTGATGGCTGTGTTTATTGATTTGGAAGTTGGGTTTTTTCTTCATCATCTTTTTTTCTTAGTGAAGTAGCAATGGCACAAATTATAGGTAAAAGGTTTTTATTTCCTCTTAGAGAAACCAACTCTGAGGATGTGTTAAATAGGGGAAAAAAAACAAAGACAAGAATTTCTGGAGAATATTAATGAGTCTCAGACTTTATTGTGAGTCAGAGAATTTCTTCAGCTACATAAATTAAGGTATTTTTTAGTAGTGTTCTCCGAGCTTCTCTCAGAAGAAGTAAGTAAACCACTGTATATGCTTTCAGTAGCAAAGATACTGAAGTGCTTGCCACATGCATCTACGTGACAGATGGCAGTTTGAAAATGAAACAAATGAAACCCAGAGGGTTTTTTCTGTTTGTTTTGAGGGGTTTTTGGGGGTGGCGGTGTTTTGAATTTTTTTTTACGTCTGTCAGACAAAATTTGGAATGCAAAATGAAAACTGTAGAGAAATCCTGCAAATCCCAAGTGGTTTTGTATTTGTTTTTAAAATGGAGATGGAAATTATGTCTGGCACATCCTGTTTATAAATTACTTGTGATTCCTTAACACTGTCAAAATAAGTTAATTTAGAACTCTGTTATGATTCACAGACACAGATCATTAGAGGTTGGAAGGGACCTCCAGGGTCATCGAGTCCACCCCCTGATCAGGCAGGATCATAGAAGCTAAAATAGGTTACACAGAAACACTTCCAGACAGGTATTGAAAGTCTCCAGAGAAGGAGACTACAACCTCCCTGCGCAGCCCATTCCAGTGCTCTGTCACCCTTACAGTAAAGAATTTTTTCTCATATTGAGGTAGAACTTCCTGTGCTCCAGCTGACACCCATTTACCCTTGTCCTATCACAGGGTGGAAGTGAAAAGAGATTGTCTCTTTCTTCTGACACCCAGCCCTCATGGATTTGTAGACAGTGTTTAAGTCCCCTCAAAACTTTCTCCTCTCCAAGCTGAAAAGTCCCAGGTGTCTCAATCTCTCCTCATAAGTCAATTGCTCCAGTCTCCTAAATAACCTCATGGCCCTCCGTTGAACTCAAGCAGATCTCTGTCCCTTTTGAATTGGGGAGCCCACAACTGGACACAGTATTCCAGATGTGGCCTCACTAGGACAGAACCTCCCTTGATCTGCTGGATGCACTTGTCGTGATACATCTCAAGATTCCATTGGCCTTCTTGGCTGCGAGAGCACAGTGCTGTTTCATGGATGATGAAACTAGAGTTTGTATTATTCTTCATAGATGGAGCTATTTTTAGTTTTCAGTTTCGAAGCCTTGCACAGGGATAGGGCTAAGAAAGTGAAATGAAAAAAGAAAGAAAGAAAACCAACCCAGAACATGAATGAAATAAAAAACAGGATCTGAGTGCTCTGGCAGGGGGATTGGACTTAGACGATCTTGTGAGGTCCCTTCCAATATCTAATGTTCTGTGATTCTGTGAGAGGTTTATGACAATGAGAAGTGATCTGAGAGGATGCTAACTTTAAGTGATCTTAAATTTTCTCAAGCTTGACAGAAGCGTTAATGCAACACATACAGGTGATGCACAATAATTGTTGATGTGGTTTTGTGTGGTTTTAGTAAAATCCATGCACAGTTGCAGACTGCAGTGTGGTCTCAGCCACCAGATGTGTTCAATTACTTTGGTTCCATTCCCTGTACCCAGAAACAGAGCTTGACCTTTCTGGTGATGTATTCTGTCTCTGCTCTATTACCACAAAACAACATAAAAACCTTAATGAAGAACTGGGACAAATATTGTAATTAAATATGCGTAGAAAATTGTTTCCTTGAACTTGGTCTGAATCACTGCAAGCTGGTTGCACTTCTCTTAGAAAACTGATCTTTTCCAGTGCAGTTTTTACTCTTTCTCTAAATAGTTTTGTTTACCATCAGAAATGTGATAGGATATGGAAACTGGCCTTTCCGTAGTGTGTTCAGAGAAGTCTGCTGTGTACTGAGCTTGCCTGGACAATCAGGAAGTAGCCTGAAAATATTGTATATACACGTGTTAATGCAGAAATTTCCCTCAGAAATTTCAGCTATGACACCTAGTTCTTAACATCAGAGGAAATGAGGTTGGGAACAAACAAGGAGGAATATACCTTGGACAGATTCATACTCCTTATTGGTGTTCCTTATACATCAAATTGTACTCATCAATTCAAACTCTGTAAAGGGTCACATACTACTTGTACTGTAAATTCTGACTGTTTTATCACTATTCATGTGATGAAATACTGTAACAGGCTTAATTTCAGAACGGTGGTGGAGTCCCCATCCTTGGAGTTGTTTAAGGACAGACTGGATGTGGCCCTGGTCTGGCCCATGTGGTGATGTTAGATCGTAGGCTGGACTTGATTATCTGAGATATCTTTTCCTACCTCAATAATTCTGTGACTCTGTAATTTGCCAGTCACAAATTATAAGAAAATTTCAGATTTGTGATTTATTTTAAAAAAAGACGTTTCTAGCTCTGAAAGAAGGAGTTGAAATGCTGAAAATCACATCACAGAATATGTGAATGAATTTATAAACACTTCAAAGCTTACAGGGAAAAAACAATCCAATCTATTGCTTCTAAATGTCCTTTCTAATTAGCGACCGCGTGTTTTGTGGGTTTGTTTGTGGGTTGTTACTTTGCTGAGGAGAACTAGAGGAGAAAAAAAAGAGCAAAGTTGTTCGGTTGGCTGGTGATATTTTTATTCACTAAAGTACTAGCTGAAGTACTGCTCATTTTTCTTGCTAGCTTTACCTGGTTTTGCAGTGAGTTCTCTGCCGTATGTCACAGTTTCTATGAGGTCAGCCATTCTCAGAGGATTTTTCCCCTACCACAGTATTTGCTGAATCACAGTTCTTGTTTTCCAGAGTTCATTAACAAAACCAGTAACAAATGACACAGGGTTCATTTTTTTCCCCAGCCTCTCTCTAGATTAAATGTCTGTTTGTAATTAATTTTTTCTTTGTTTGTTTTTTTTTTTTGGTAATATCTTTGAAAAATACAGCTGGCCACTGTGGAATTCCAGACGTCATAGTCAATGGTCAAGTAATTGGAGAAAATTATGGATATAGAGACACAGTTGTCTACCAGTGCAGTCCTGGTTTTCGGTTGATTGGTTCTTCTGTACGAATATGCCAACAGGATCACAACTGGTCTGGTCAGCTTCCATCCTGTGTGCGTAAGTAAGCATGGTAGCTTATACTAGTTTATATTTCAGGATGTCAACGTCAAGCAGGATGATGAGTAACTTTGCAGCTTAGTATTATTTTTTATTTGTAAAGAAAAATATAAAGCAGGTCTTCAAAAGCTTGTGGACCCCTAAAATCTATGGTTCACTTATCATGTAAAGTTGTCACTTAAATTTCCATTGCATCTTTTGGCTACTAAGTGCCCGTCATTTATATATGAATATGAATTATTCAAATACCAATGGGTATTCAGATTTCAAAATCACTTTATGTCATTTAGTTGCTTTCAATGCATTAATTAGATAAGTAGATAGTCTTGAATTTACACTATTCACACTGATGATTATTGTGTTTGCTTCAACAAACATACACAATTTTTTTCTTCCCCTCACAGAGATATTGTTATTTTGTTGTCTGGTTTGGGTTTTGCCTTTTTAGTATTAATTCTGTATTTTGGTAATGAAGCTTCTCTTGAATGGTAAGAGTGTCTACATAGCCAATGAAATGCCATCAAGTAGGAATGGCAAGTGCTGTATTCCATATAGAAAAATCTGCAAGTTCTTGAAGGATTCTCTGACAAATTAGGCTATATTTCAGTAATTCAGGTTTAGTAGTATCAGCGTACTGGAAAGGTATTAATCTGCCTCCAAATATTTTCCAAATGGCTACATTCTTGTAGAATCATAGAATGTTCTAGGCTGGAAGGGACCTCTAGATGTCATCTAGTCCAACCTCTATACACAGGGACAACTACTGAGACAGGAGACTAGTGAAGAGGTGATTGGGTACAATCAGCATGGCTTCACCAAGGGCAAGTCCTGCCTGA